>CM065919.1:48473972-48853972 GCA_033439105.1 Magallana nippona
ATAAGGTAACAAAGTAAAATTGTTGTGCAATTAATTTGATGAAAATTTATTTTAAATCATAAGTGATATTTGCATAACTTCATTTTAATAACATATATTTTATCGATGATATTTTAGGGTAGGATCAAGCTGGATATTGGGGGTGTGAACTTTACCACATCAAGATTGACCTTGACACGAGATTCCGAGTCCATGCTTGCAGCCATGTTTAGTGGTCGACATGACATCCGAGTGGAGGATGATGGGACAATATTCATCGACCGGGATGGTACACATTTCCGGCATATCCTGAACTATCTGCGTGATGGCGGAGTCAAGCTGGATGCATTGCCTCGAAACAGACAAGTTCTCCGAGAGCTGAGAAATGAGGCTGTGTTCTATCAACTGCATGGGCTTGTACAGCAGATTGAAAAACTCATATGAGACCTCATAAGAATTTCTTATATATGAAATTAGAGTCCATCCTCTCTAATATGCGTCAATAAGTGCTAGGATTTAGGTGTATATACAGCTATAAGCACCTAACATTAAGTTATTTGCTCCAAGAATGATGAGATATGTAGAGGGCCATTCAAGTACGTCAGATATATGTGCTTTTGCAATGTTCAATCAAAGATATGGTGTGCCCACATTTATTTTAATTCAAGGGTTATATACTGATTGCATTTCAAAATTGTGTTTTGTTCTTCTGTGTAGAAATTCAAAAAATGATGATCATTACATGATAGTTAGTTAAAGTGACCAAGAAAAAATGAATGGTAAAAAACAGGCAAATAATGGAATAGGGGTAAGGTACAGAGAAAAATTAAAGAGACCTTGTTTCTACATGATAAAATAGCTAATAAGTACCCATCCAGAGTAAATATATTCTATTTCTTGTTTTCAGTAGATAGTAGAATATATATTTTACCATTCACCAATGCATGTATAAGTATAACCTAGCTTGGATCCCATTTAATGCTTCCCTGGCCCTTTTTGTCACACCCATTCTCTGTACCTTTGTGTTTTCTCTACCTTTGCATGCGTACTGTGATTGATCTAAAGCATATATTTATTGTTACCAGTACGAAGGAGAATAGAGTTTATATTTGTACAGTTCAATGCAGGTTTAAATGTGCATGGTAATGGAAGAATATTTGTGATTAAATGTGAAGGATTTCTATTTTATTTTGATTGCTTATGAGTGTGTGATTAAGCATATCTAATTATATATGATTAAATATATATAACATAACATTCTTGTTATTTTAATTCTTAAATACAGATTGTGCGCTTAGAATGGAAATGTCAAAATTGACCTTAAGATTATATCAAACAATATATCAGATATTGAACCTACATTTACAGGTTTAGTTCACTTTATTTTTCTCAACACCATTGAATAGTACATGAAAATTACAGTAATATATACCTGGTAGTTTATTTTTCAATCAATTTCAAGTTTCCATAGTATTTTTCAAACAAATTGTGTGTGTCTTAATAAGTTTTATATCATGACAAGACCTGTAAATATATATAAAAATAGCAACTCCCTGGATGTGTAAATCATGTTATAGCTTGCTCATTTGTTCAACGAACAATTCAGAAAGTGACAGTAATTGAGTGGTAATGAGAGTATACAGCTTCGTTAAAATATTCTAATGAGCAGCAATGTTAATGTCCGCCATAACCAAGAAAGATGCCTTTATCATACAGAATAATTATATTTCATATTTTGACCAAACTAGATGAGAAACAATAAATTGGTATATGAAATATACCAGTAGTCCATAAAACTTGCTTCTCTCTATAGAGGACAGCAAATCCTTGACGTAAAACCTTAGATAAAAAGTATTTCTAAATAGAGATGCACAAAAGTAGTTCAGTAGTTTAATGTATCTACATGTGCAGAAGTGTGTAATAAATAGTTTATAGAAATAGTCCAAGAATATGTACAGATGTACAGAGATGGTTGGTTATGAAAGTGCTTAAATTGTGTAAAAAAAGTTTTGTAAAAAAGTACTAAGGTGATTCAGAGTTAGTGTAAAGATATATGAAAGTGGTTCCATAAAGTGCAATTGCCTGGTGTAAGTGTAGGCTGGTACTAAGAGGTGTACAGAGAATGAGCAATAGTAGTGTTGTTGCTTTATAAAGAGATGTTCAAGGTTGATGCATTTGTGTAGATGTGTATACAGAGGTGGATTTTAAGGTAGTGTACAAATGTACAGAGGATGAGAAGTGTGGAGATGTACAGAGTTTGTGAAAGTGTTTAGAAGAACAGAAGATGATCAGTGGTGTAAAAATGTATATAGTTTGTGGATTTAAGTTTAGAGATGTACAGATGATATTCAGTCATGTAGAGATGTACATGTCATTGGATGATTAGTAGTGTATGATGATGTATAGAGTTGATGGACTTGTGTATAGAGGTATAAAGAGAATGATCTGTAGTGTGTTGATGTACAGAGGATAATTTGTAGTGTAGTGATGTACAAAGAATGATTTGTAGCGTAGTGATGTACAAAGGATGATCTGTAGTGTAGTTATGTACAGAGGATGATTTGTGGTGTAGTGATGTATAGAGGATGATCTGTAGTGTAGAGATGTACAGAGAATGATGTGTAATATAGTGATGTACAGAGGATGATCTGTAGTGTAGTGATGTACAGAAGATGATCTATAGTGTAGTGATTTACAGGGGGAGATATGTAGTGTTGAGATATACAGAGGATGATCTGTAGTGTAGAGATGTACAGAGGATGATTTGTAGTGTAGAGTTGTACAGAGAATGATCTGTTGTGTAGAAATGTACAAAGAATGATCTGTTGTGAAGTGTATACAGAGGATGATTTGTAGTGTGAGATATACAAATAATGATCTGTGTAGAGATGAACAAAGAATAATCTGTAGTGGAGTGATTTTCAGGGGAAGATCTGTAGTGTAGTGGTGTACAGAGGATGATCTGTAGTGTGGAGATGTACAGAGGATGATTTGTAGTGTAAAGATGTCCAGATGATGATCTGTGGTATAGTGATTTACAGGGGAAGATCTGTAGTGTAGAGATGTAGAGGATGATTTGTCTAGAGATGTACAGAAGATGATCTATTGTGCAGGGTATACGGAGGATGATCTGTAGTGTAGAGATATACAAAGGATGATCTGTAGTGGAGTGATTTACAGGGGAATATCTGTAGTGTGGGATGTACAGAGGGTGATCTGAAGTGTAGAGCTGTACAGAGGATGATTTGTTCTGTAGTGTATAAAATGATGATCTGTAGTGTAGAGATGTACAAAGGGTGATCTGTGTAGAGATGTACAAAGGATGATCTGTAGTGGAGTTATTTACAGGGGAAGATCTGTAGTGTCATGATATACAGAAGATGATCTGAAGTGTAGAGATGTACAGGGGATGATTTGTTCTGTAGTGTATGAAAATGATGATCTGTAGTGTAGAGATGTACAGAGAATGATATGTAGTGAGTAAAGTGATGTACAGATATTGATCTGTAGTATATTGATGTACAG
This sequence comes from Magallana nippona, assembly GCA_033439105.1. Lineage (NCBI taxonomy): Eukaryota > Metazoa > Mollusca > Bivalvia > Ostreida > Ostreidae > Magallana > Magallana nippona. The sequence continues at coordinate 48,477,477 of CM065919.1, forward strand.
AGGATGATTTGTAGTTTATTGATGTACAGAGGATGCTATTTAGTGAAGAGATGTTCACAGGATGATCTGTTGTTCAGAGATGCACAGAGGATGATTTGTAGTGAAAAGATGTACAGAGGATGATCTGTTCTGTAGTGTAAAAAAATGATGATTTGTAGTGTAGAGATGTACAGAGGATGATTTGTAGTTTATTGATGTACAGAGGATGATTTGTAGTTTATAGATGTACAGAGGACGATCTGTGTAGAGATGTACAGAGGATGATCTGTAGTGTATTGATGTACAGAGAATGATTTGTAGTGTAGAGATGTACAGGGGATGATTTGTAGTATAGAGATGTACAGAGGATGATTTGTAGTTTAGTGATGTCCAGAGGATGACTTGTAGTGTAGAGATGTACAGATGATGATCTGTGTATAGATGTACAAAGGATGATCTGTAGTGGAGTGATTTACATGGGAAGATATGTAGTGTAGTGGTGTACAGAGGATGATGTGTAGTGTAGAGATGTACAAAGGATGATCTGTAGTAAAGAGATGTACTAAGCAGGAAGGTCAGTATTGCAGATATCTACAGAGTAGGATCAGTAGTGTACAGATGTAATATGGTAGTGCATTAGTAAAGACCATTACAGAGAAAACAAATGGTGCAGAGATGTACACAGAATATTCTGTGACCAAGAAATGTAGAGAGAAGGATCAATAGTTTAGAGGTGTACAGAGTTTGTGCATTAGTGTAGAGGATGATTAGAAATGCAGAGATTTACAGAGATGGTGCAATAGTGTATATATGTACAGAGGTGGATATCGACCTGGTTAGTAAATAAGTAAGATATGTACAAAATTAGTGCTATTTAGTTGAGAGATTACAGAGGAGGATTAATAGTGTATAGATTAAAGAGTTGTAGAGATGGACACAGAGGGGTGGGGAAATGTACAGAATTGGTCCAATTTTAGTAAAGAGTTGACAGAGTTGGTGCACATTATAGTTAGTGTATAGAGATGTAGAGGATCAGTATTGCAGAGATGAACAGAGATGGTGCATGATAGTGTGGGAGTGTACAAATGAGGATCAGTAGTTATTTATAATTAATAATCCACATGGTGCACAAGTGAATAATTGAATGCCTATATATGGTGCAGATGTGGTGTATAATTGTGTAGAGATGTATAATATGTAAGTGGTGGATAAGAAGTGTAATGACAGCACTGCATGCCTTTGAGATGTGCACAGATATATAATAACAACCAATTCATATATGTAGAGATGTATTTATGAAAAGTTTTCAAAAGTGTTGATAATAAAAGTTGGTCAGTAATTTATTTTATGTATAAAAATGCATTTTGAATCAGAAAATATTCTCAATTATTGATATCATTTTTGTTTTAACTTTCAGATTTAAATTCTTGTTATATGAGAAAGTATTTGAAAACTACTTCATCTGCATTCTTTGCATTTTAAGTTAGAATACCACCAAAAAACAAAAAACAAAAAACAAAAACAAAAAAAAAACCTGGATTGTCTCTCTTTTCACTCCAACGAAGTCTCATAACATTACTGTGTAAGAGTTGGTTTATCAGAGGAGTTGGGTGTTTATTGACCTGTCCAGTATATTAATACATATTTGATTTCAATAAAGTGATTACAATTAATACACTGAAGGAGTATTCATAACTTAATTTTACTAAATTAATTTTAATTAACGGCTAAATTCTCATGAAGATTTTAATTAGCTTTTGGAAGCAAATCGAATTGGGTCAAAATATGTATGTGTCCCTGCTTGTACGTTGCTGTGAAATTAACTTAGTACGTATATTCATATTAGGCCTAATGTTCTCTATATATTATATTCTGTAAATTATAATTTACCCATAATTAAATTAATTACATATGCATTTCAGATGAATAGGAATTAAACCCATATTATGACTTTTAAATTAGGTTTACAGATTTTATCGCCCAAAGCATAAATGCATTCAATAATATTCTTATTATTATGTACAACTCCTTTTATTCCGATTCTAGATATTCCGGTAAGCAGATAGGAATATGTGCGTTTTTAAAACAAATAGAAATATCTAAAATTATATAACAAACTGAATACCATTTAGAAGCTTAGTTATTAAAAAATATGTAATTAACATGAAATGTGTGTTTCTTTGTATATGCAAAATAGTGGGAGGTCGGACGATACCACTATTGGAGGAAGGGGTGATTTGTTTCAATACCAGTGATTTGAGATCAAAGATGATTTCTTGATTGCTATTGAAAATAATTTTTCTTATGCAATAAAACAATTTTAACGAATTCATCTGATATATTCATCTTTATTATCAGCGAACCATAGCTTCCTTAGAATTGAACCTGTACACCCCTGTGCTAAATATGTGTCTAGCTTCCTGTCAACTCTCAGTGTGAATGGGAACATGGCGGAGATGGAAGGTAGTACGTCTGTCGGTGAAGAAGTCTCGGCCGATATGGCGATTGCTTCGCCCTCTGTCTCTGAATCTGGTGGATCAGACAATTCAGAAAAATCAGAGGAAGAATTGTTTGAAGTGGAGAGGATCGTAGGATTGTCTAAAATTCGGGTAAGTGCACGCGCATTCCCGCTGTGTGAAATGCAATGTATGTATACAAAGAGAAACAGGTGCCCCTGGCAGTGTGTGAGAACTTATATACATATCTAATCAGGCTGACTAGCCGGGCCTAGCATGCTTAGGTCTAGTTGAAAGGATAACGTCCTCTCAATATTTGGTGTGTTGTAAACAATTATTTGAATATGAATACTTTACCCAGGAAACAATTTCCCGACCCTGGTGATCACCGAGAGGCGTTCCTAGTTAGGGCGCCGACAGGACGTGAGCGCGGACACACGCTGGCGCGTGCATCTCTCTTAATAAGGAAATAAACAAGATTGGTGTTTCTAAAGTATTTTAATACCCATAGTAAACTATTATGATTCTCTCTGTAAGCATAAGCATGTGTATATTTGTACCGGTTTATATATATGTGTCTCCCGCTGACGATCCATTTAAACATTATCTTTATTCTGGAGCCATGGAATCTGACCACAAGTATGTGGTCGGGGTGACTCAGTGAGTCATATAATATATAAATTACTGGACATCAAACAAATGGAATTCTCTTTGTCTAAAAAGACACCAACATTTCCAGTCCACCAGGAAGTGGTGTCTAAGTACATTATAGCAGTGTGATTATGTTAAATCACATGTATCTATAGGATTTTATTTCACAATGTGATGCTGTGTTAAAGTCATGCTACAATGATCAATATAGATCCTATTGGCAACCCACTACACTATATTAAATTATAAGTGTATAAAGAACTATTGTTACAATAGCTTCATATGACAATTGATAATTGATTTCAAATTGAGTGAATTCATCTGATTTATGAAGTATACACTTTTCCCCCCAATGATCCAGTAATTTTGGTGTTAGTAAGTCATAAAAGTTGTAAACTGTAAAAAAAAAAATGAAAGTGCATAACTTGAATAAAATAATTTATTATTGAACAGTTCAAAGATCATTGGCCTCAATCAAAGTAATGGATTATTTTGTGTGACAAATCCTGGTGTGTATTGGGCTATAAAAAGTACCGGTAATAGAGAACATTTTTTTTTCTTACTAACATATGAGATGGAACGAGGTCATGTTTTTAAGCCATATTTAGGTCACTGATCTTACTTGGCAATGTTCCAAGAAGGTTGCGAGGCTGTAAACCATTACCACCACAGAATCTTTATTATTAGAAGTGTTCTTATCAATATCAATGTATTTCTTTAAAAATTGTGTTAAGTGCATTTATGAATAAGCCAATGACCTGCAGTTTGATCCATACTCGAAAATGAAAATCCAGGTAACAAGTTTAGGGTGTCAGATAGTTTTGTGAAGCTGTTTTATTTTAATTTAGAAAGATATAACTTTGAAGGGTCATTTGAGGTTCAAAAACAGTTTTGAATAATGTTTTTAAAAAAGAAATTTGACATTTGATTTTGGAACACAATGAAATCTTTGACGTGTGAAATATTTCTCTGTAGTACCCAGAGCTCCCATTGGGACAACAAGGTTCCAGCAAACCCACAAAATGTTTTATTCTTACAAAATGCTAATGTATTTCAATGAAGAAAACCACTTTATCTATATGCTAAAGACAGTAATTGAAGTGTTACAAAGAACTAAAAAGGCCATGTTTAATAGAATTTGGTCAGACAGCTTTAAATTGAAGACCGCATTGTAAAAGTCTGTTGACTTGCAGCTGATTAAGTTACTGATTAAGTCACGGATAATTAAGACTTTCTCTCTTTGCAATGGTCCAGACACCCCCCCCCCCCCCCCAGGATTTTTCAGTGAAGACACTCAGCCTGGCCGGGTGTTTGTCAGGCCAGGCCTGTTTGTTTAAACACAAGGTCACACTGCATGTAATGTTTACCCCCTGGGGTCATGTGCATCTAGCAGCTATAGAAATAAAAGTAAGATACCGGTGTATCAGATTTCATTAGGAAGTGCATCATTTGTGATCAATCAGATTTGTACACGTTAACACTCACTCTTTTATTGATTTTAAAAAGAAGATTTTATATACTTTATGGTATGTTTCTTAATGTGACATTACATATTCAATGTGTTGAGCATGGTGGATTGGTACTGATTTGGATTAGAGATTATCTTGTGGTGATTTTAGGGTAGGACGCTGTTCAAGGTGAGGTGGAAGAACTACGGGCCAGCAGACGACACCTGGGAACCGGTGGACAACCTCCAGTCCTGTCTCGATCTTGTGGAAGACTTCCAGCAGAAGAGAGAGGAAGATAAGAAAAGGAGAGCAGAGGAAAGAAAGAAGAAAAAGGTGAGAGATGTACGGGTATATAGTAGAAAGTGTAAAAATGGAAGAGAAAGAGAATGAAAAATAGAAGGTATGAGAAATTGAGAAAAGAAATTTCAAAGAGGGAGTGGAGAAAAAAGAAGGTGAGAGAAAGAGAGAAAAGAAAATTTTGAAGAGGAGAAAGGTTAAAGAGATTATTTCTGACACTGATGGAGTTATTTCTTCAACTGCCAGATTGTTATGTTAGGATGTTTGGAGCCATTATTTAAAGTCTGAACTGGGTCGCAGCATGTAATAAAAATTTACAGACAATTTTGAAGACTGAGAACCTGATGACCTTGCTTGGGAAGAAAAGAGTCTGTTAACATATGCAGTAACCCGTATCCTAGTAAAGTATTTTCAATAGCAATCATATCTGATTTTGGCAATTTTTTCCATTGCAGGCACAAATGGAAGGTAAAGGCTCAACAGATGAAGACGATTCTTCCAGAGACAGCACTGATGCCCCCAAACCAGTTTCCACATTCAAAAACACATTCTGGAAAGACCTTGAGGAGGGAAAGGTGAACTTGTTCTACACAGACATGTACTCCAAGGTCAAAGAGGGGGGGAGAGCTTCACGGCCAACCTGTCTCAAGGACAAACATCAGAATGTTAAGTCAGAGGAGTCCAAATCCTCCAAAAAGCGCAGGACACCAACAGTGAAAAAGGAAGCCAGGAAAAAGGAGAGGGACAAAAGAGCTCATTGTTTATCTTCCGAGTTTGTCACATCCAGTGAGGATGAAGTCGTGAACAGTGATTACGAGATTGTCAAGAGTGACACGAGTACGCCCAACAATAAACTAACACACGATTATTCAGACTCCTCTAGTGAAAATTCTGTCAGAATGCCAGTTCTTAAAATTAAGGTGAGTTTCAGGTTGGCAGCAACATTTGCTTTTGAAATTATCAAATCAGATCCAATCTTTGGTGCATTATTGAATTTTGCTAAAATCTTCTTTTTTTTTTCAATTTTGACAGAAATTGAAGAGCAATGAAGATAGAAGTGACAGTAACTCTGAAAGTAGGTGTTTGTTTTTTCACTTTTAAAATGATGCATGACAAATTTTTGTGTCTGAATTCACAAACATATGTTAAGATATGGAAATTTTATTCGTAGTATTGTGAAAAATTTACATATGCTTCCAATGATTATTTGGTAGAGAAATGCAAAATACATCACTTCTTTGTAAATATATGTACAGAAAATCAAAATATTTGTATTTTTTTGATAGATGAAGATGGAAGGTCAAAGGAAACTCTGAAAAAGGTCAAGAAAGAAAAAGTGCACAAACATGACAGTGCAAAAAAGATTAAAGTGAAAAAACACAAAAAGGAAGTGAGAGTGAAAAATGAATCTGAAAACTTGAATTCAGATAAGTCAGTGTCTGTGAAAGTGGAAAACGGTGGGACTGAAATATCAGAAAAACCGGCCAGTCCTATCAAATCCTATCTATCTGGAGGAAACACTCCTCCTCGGAAAATCTCTCCTGGAGATTCCCCAAGTAACAAGTTTCCACAAGCCACCAGCACCCCAGATGTTAAGCAATCTGAAAAAGAAAGTCAGGAATCGTTTTCAGTGGGACTCAAGAGAAAGCATGTGGGTTCAGGCTGTGATTCTAATTCTCATTGCAAGATGTCGAAAGTTCGGAGAAATTCCGGACAGGCATCTCGCGACAGTGGACTCGGAAGTTCTACGAGTAGTGTCAGTAGTATTGAGATGGATCGGAACAGGTCCTCAGCGACTCGTAGAAAGGAATCTGCTAATTCAATGGACTGTTCTCAACCCCTGGATGACTTGTGGAATGGTTCCCTGTTGCCCCTGTTGCCAGAAAGCACAAAGACTCAAGAAAGAGGTACGTTAGTTTTAACTCTACAATCATACCCTCAAAGATGCATATTGGTCAGTACAGGTGTATTAGAATAGAAATCAGGGTAAATAATGTCTTTTTATATATACAGTTAAACTTCGTTATCTCGAACTAGATAGGACTGTTTAAGAACTTCGTGATATGCGAGTATTCTAGATATCGAGGGTAATATACTTAAAAAAAATAGGTGGTTTGGACTCACAAATCACTTCAACATATCCATTGTATTCGAGATATCAGTGTTCGAGATATCAAAGTTCAACTGTAGTTGATCCTTTCAGCAACAAATTTCTTTTTTTTTGAAGAAGATGATGATTTTTGCAGAGAAAATGTTTTACACTTCCCATTAGATATGTTCTGTGTCTTCACTGATTAGTTCATTGTGGTCATTGTTCCTTGTGCCAGTGAACTGTCATTGGCATTTGGTATAGTGAAAGTCAATATGGAAAATTACATGTCTGATTTTGTGGGATTGGCAAAAGACAAAATGAATGTAATGATGTAATTCTTTTATGTGTGGTAAATACTGGAATGGGGTGGATCATATTGATTTTTCATTGCAGTCTCTTTTTTTCTTCCATTAAATTGATTAAACTAGATTTTTCTACATTCATTTTCAGGGGCAGATTTAAGTTTTGATATAGAGCTGGATGACATTGATTTAGACCAGCTAGACAAAGAAACAGTAAGTGAATTCATAGTACAGTGATCCAGATCTTGCAGACACAGATATACATATATATTTGTGTGTATCATGGACATGTTCATATCTTATTTGATAAGGACTACTGTCCGACTACCACAGAAACGTGTATGACACCAGACCAAAAGTGGCGCAGTGTTATGAAGAGAGCGAACTCAAGTCATTTTATTGAATGAAAGATAAGAAATTTCCCAAATTGTACACAATGTCACAGACACGAGTAAACTCTTAGTGAACCTTCTGTACTACTCATGGGGATTTACCCAAGTGTTTACAAAATATTTGTTTATCTATGGTCTAGCCGAGGGTTGCATGTCAGAAGAATGCATGTGATAGAGACAGAAAAAAGCCTCGCCAGTGGTGGGAGTTATAACAGGAACATTATTGATCCGCTGACTCCACGCGAGACCTTAACTTGCCTGGCTCTATTGCTGCTTTTGTAGGGAAAAGAAAATTGGAAAAAAATATATAGCAGTAATGTAGGAGAGAATTGATGGGTTCTGTATGTAATATTTGGCTTCATAGAGGGTGAAAAACTAGGTTGAAAGCAACAGGAAGTAGAATTTGGGGTCTAACAGAGAGAGTGCTAGAATGTTGCAGAAAACTGGGTCATGGAATGTTTTACTTTATCAGACTAGAATCACAGTCCATATGTTGATTTCTCTACTATGCTATGGATCAATAATGATCAAGCTATACCCAGAGATCCAAGATTTTGAGTCAATAAAGGGAAGGATTCAAGAATTCCTAATGAGTGTCTGATCAATACATATGCTTGGTATCATTAAATTGTCTCTAGGGGACCCCATTAGGCATTATCTATAGAATCAAAAGGAAAGGAAAATGAAGACTAAAAATAGTAATTATGTTACCACCATACTGAAACATGTATGCAAAAATGCTGAATGATTTTTTGTTTCACAAAAACCAACCACTGCCAGTGTTGTCAGTTCACACTGTGGGACCCTCAATCATTCACACTAATGGATTTCAAAAGTAGGGTGAATGGAACTCTAGAATTTAAAGTGATGCAAGGGAACGAAGTTATCCATTTTCTTGCACTCATTAAATTCTTTACACATCCCCATTCCCCTAAAAAAAATCATAAAAAGGATGTATTCTGTGCCACCCAAGTCTTTTAATAAATCATAATGAATTCACACTGTTGTGCATCACGCATTTAGGAAAACAGGACTTCAGACTAGTACCAACTTAATTCTTTTATATATGCTAATGAGCCTTAAAAAAAATGGTTAAAGTAGTTAAAAAAATATTCCGTGGCTCATTAAACTGTCTGGGGCCGCATTTGAAATTGCTGCAAGTGTAAATTGGTCCCGCTCCATGGGGGTCATTCAGAGCAAATATGACACTTGTTTATCATTCCATTTGATTGATAGGTCCACGAGAAAGACTTATTTATACCATTACAAAAGAAGTGTTCATATGGCACTCTACCGCAGTTTATAAACATTATCAAAGGAATGTCAGTGTTGGCAAACATCAGTAAATAGCTTTCCACACTCGCATGATGAACTGCGAGAACCAATTGATGAGGCTGGGGTACTAGTTTAGTGTGTATTGGGGGAAAGGTATGGAGGAGATCAGGGGACTGACCAAAGTCTGGACCAATGCCAGACTCACAAGTAGCCAGACTTTGCCCCCACAAAACTGGATCTCTGCCAAAAAAATTCTCCATCTCTGAAGTGTTCAATTATCTGTGTCACAACTCTAGGATTGTCCTTATAGTCTATAGAGAAAGTTTGTGTATTGAGGTGTATCCCATACTTTTAATTTTCAGTTAGTGTATATATGTGTTTGATGAATGAGATTGTGTGTACTGAGACATGTCGAGGATTCGTACAAGCAATTCCATTTACATATCTGCAGGGTTGTGAGGTCAATAACCATGCATCCTTCAGTGTGTGATGTACACGCTGGCTCTGCTGGCCATTCACCTATACAGATCTGATATACAAATCAATAAATCATAGCCAGGTAAGGTACAATAGCTCGGGGCTCCCACAGGTATCTATTGTGACACCCATGGGGCCTGAATACATGAACCATCAGGTGAATACCTGCAGGTTTTAGTGAAACCTGTTAACAGAAAATAGTTTAAATTTAAAACAAATTTATGCGCTAGCATAACACTGACAAATGGCCTTGACAATGCCATATTTTGTGTTGTTTGTGACCATTGTCATTTATCTAAAAAAGGGAGGGTTCAGGTATACATGTTGCGATGACGCATAAGGTTTTCCATCCACATCATGTTAAATAACTTCAAGTCATTCAATTTCTTTAGTCTGAATATGGTACCGTAAACCACAAAGTGATGTGTACATTTAGAAATATTTTATTTAATGATTCTTGATATTAATCTGTTATGAATAGGACTTGGTTCAATTATATTTAACTAGTATATATTTATAAAAAGAAATAAGGTTACCACACCTTTGATGATATTGGTGTCACAAGAGTAAATGGACTGTGTGGTTTTTAGCCTTTAAAATCAGGATGGTCCAACCGCAGGATTTAAATAGCCCCTTTCGTATTACATGTGGAACAATAAACTTGTACATTAAACCAAATTCCTGATTTTAGTTGGTCAAACACTTCAGTCTTCCTGTATGGTAGACTTTGTACGAGAATGGTAGAATGCTGTCAGTGATGCCCTCAAGTCTCTCTTGACATTTTCATGCTTGTGAAGAGTACAAGCAATTTTGAAGAAAAGAATTCAGTTAATTAATTTTTGTTAGAATCCAGGGAAGGTTTACTATTTCATGGTATAGAATGTCCTTAGTTGTCATGAATCTTTGCCATCTCATAAGACATGGACGCAGATGCAGAATATAGGTCAACCAATTCCTTTGTATTTGGTGGGATTTTACAACACAGATGATTGGTTAAGACATCAGAAATCAATACATTTACGTGGTGGGGGTTATTGCTCGAGCGAGCGTCTGTGTGTACTCAATTTCTGAGCTCATCATGTTTTAAACAGACATTGGTGAAATTAGAACTCAAGGAAATAAAAATAAAATGGAACCTGCTTCAAATCAATATAAATGTTTTTTTTTTCACTGAATATGTTGCATCTCGAATCAAATGAATCCTATGAGGTGTCTTGTCCCTGTTTTGATTGAAGACTTGGCTCTTCATGGAAGCCATTGCGGTACTGGATCCAGACGCCGACACGACTTGTAGGATTTCTCTCAAAGTCTCAGACACAATTCTACAGCACATGAATAAATTATCACCACATTTTGTATTAGTATTACAAATGTCTACAGATTAATGTGTCAGATTGTCAGAATTTATGACATTTGTAACGCAGGCATGACTTTTTGTTGGTAATGTGTACTTTAGAATTCGAACTGTGATAGGGATTCCATTGTAAGGGTTAGGGTGATTTGTAACACAAATGTCATGACTGCTTAAAAATGTAAGAAGTTAACATATACAATTTTAAGACATCACAGGCATTGTCATGAACCATTTAATTGATATGCTTGCAACTTTTTTTCATCCATGAAATATTTCATTCTCTGAGTCAGCCATTAATGCAATCGTCATGTCTCTTTCTTATTTGTAAATGTTGTTTCTGTTTTCTGAAATTTTCTCTAATTAAATAAAAATGTTAAATGAATTTTCATGTCATTTGACAGTCTTGATGACTCCGCTTGTCAACGCATGATAAGCTTCTTATGTACTTGATAATACAATTTTCACCAGTATTTCTCATCAAATTAGTTTTTTTGTTTTTCAGGACAGTGAAGCTGATGCCCTTGTTATCACTGATGGTAAGTGCATCCACAAATTTAAAATATTACCGGTAAATAAAAAATTCTCGTATTGCAATCATAGTACTATATCTCTTGAAATAAGATTTACCCATATCTCATTCACAATACATGTATAAATTTCTATAATTGAAAAATGTACAACTCTTTTTGTTACGGTAATTACAACTAACAGGCAAAGCATTATTTTTATACAGTTAAGTGACTTTTAAATTATTGCTAGTGAGATTGTACAGATGAATTAATTTTTTCTTTTTTGACAGCGAAATTCCAGCAGGCGGTGACAGAGGGGGATTACCAGGCAGTAAGGCGGGCCCTCAGTAGCAGTAAACGCTATGATGTGGAGGCGGTGGATGACCTCGGAATCACCCTCCTCATGTACGCTGCCCAGAGTGGTACGTACTGCGTAAAGTTTTTAATCAGAGTTTCACTTTATTTTAAGAATTGTGACCACCGGAGATGTCAATGGCTTCAAGTGAAATATGTGCATGTACATGAATTGAAGTTCTTGGGTAGATAAGAGGAGTTTTTCTTTTTCAGGATTTGATGATATTGCAGAGTTATTGGTCAGTAATGGGGCAGACATTAATGCTCAACAGAAAAACGGCACAACATCACTGATGCTAGCATGCGAACATGTGAGTCTGCTCTATCTAACAGATGACTTGGCAATTTTCATTCAATTAGACTTGTGTAAAATCTTCTTTGGAAAAGAAACTGGTTTGGTAGATAAAATATTATGTTTGGAGAACATGAGGAAATTTGGAGAAGCAGACATTTTCTTATCTTTTTGTTTTGCAGGCCTATATATGTACAGTTGCTTTACTAGTTGAGTTGGGTGCCAAAATAAATGTTCAACAAGATACCGGTGAAACTGCTCTGATGAAGGTAAGACCTACAAATACCTCTCTTCTTTGGGTTTTTTTTTTACATCATGAATCAAAAATATCATTGGATGAAGACATTGTAATATTCTGGAATTTAATCCTACGTTAAATTAATTAAAAAATATTTTTGTTTGTAGGCTGTAAAACGAGGCCACAAGCAGATTGTGAAGTTCCTTCTGGAGTACGGTGCTAATTTCTCTGCCCAAAATAACTCGGGATTCTCAGCTCTCACCTACGCCAAAATGTTGCGTCTTACGGAAATAGAAGATATTATCACCGAGTTTATTACGAGGTAGAGAATTATTGCTTTTTATGATGAGGAAGTTGCAAGACAACAAAATATTTATTATATTTTGTATTTGTCACTGAAATGCAAGTCTGAGTTTAATGTCATCATTTCAGGAGATAAAAATACATGTATCACTGATGTTGAATACAATAATAGAATTACAAATGTATATCTTAATTTACTAATGCTGTATACTGTAAGAGAATGACTTATCAATTGACAGCCCTAAAGTCTTTCTGAGAAATCTTCAATTTTTTGTTTTAATAAAAATAAAACTTGAGATGAAATATGACAAAAGACTTAATGTTATCAAACAGTCTGATATTTTGTAATAGGAATTTAATTACTGGTTCTTATTAAATACTCTTAGGGAAAGGAGTACGGTAGCTATCACTGTTATTCGCTGGTGTGTAGAAATCAGATTGTGTTGTTTGATGATTTTATTTTTGTCTAATTTTACAGACTGACAAAGGAGTTTGACAAACAAGTAGCTGTCACCCTGAACAACACTGCCCAGATCTCCAGCAGTCTTTTTCCAATGCAGGTGTTCCCGCTGTGTGAATCCAGCAAATTCGTCATTAACTTCAAACATGAGATGCAACCAAACACGCCAGGTAAATGACATAGGCAGGTGTAAAAATTAACAGCCAGGAATTACCTGTATTCAGTGCAACAGGACAACACCTGTTATATTTATGATTTAAAAAAAAAGATCTAGGCTGGTGATGCTTTGACGGTTATGAATAGAATTGCATAACATGAAGTTGGGGAGAAAATCAATATGTTGTGGATGTATAAGCCCCATTGACTGTGTATAAAAGAACTGCTGATTTGAATATCACTGTAAACAGCTTCAATGAGAATATCAATAATTAAAATTTTGAGGACTCTTAAAGTTGTCTTTTTCAGTGAATAATTTAAGTTAATTTTGACACCAAAAATTGCAGACCGTCTGAAATAGTGAAAATTCTTTTTATCAAAGGTTTAGATGCACTTAAATGATTATCAGATATTGTGAATGCGGGGATTATGCAATCTTATGCAATCTTGTCTGTCTGTATCTCAAGTGGTTACTAAATAATGCTGTTGATAATGCCCTCTACTCTGATGCTGATGCATCATTAATGACCCTTGCTGCTAATACATGTATGCTTTGATTCAGTAACAGCTAGATTTATATAATTAGATATTAGTATAAAGCATGAACATGTATTTTGATGTACTAGACATTTTATAAGAAGTTAAAACACACATTTTTAAATTAGACATCTGCAAACAATAAATAATTTACTTTACAAAATAGCATATTTAAAAATGAGTTTCTTTTTGATCAACAGGTGTGGGGTATCTCCTATTCATTGCCCATGCCAGAATTACGGCTACAGACTGTAAGTGTCGATTCTACGGACCATGTGCAGTCAACTCGGCATCCCTCAATGGAGTCCCCCAACCTCCCCTCACTGAGGTAGGTAGAACCTTGCCCGGTCATTTATTAGCCGGCCTTATTGATTTTTCAGGGCTTCTGCCGAGTCAACATGTGTGGAAGCAGCGTATTGATTCTCAGATATGCCCCTATTAGCATGTAATGTAATTAAGGAATTGAATGACTTGAAAGCCAGAGGTCTGTAATTATCAATGGCTTCCGAGTTGTTGTGTATTGAGCATCTCCGTATCTTGACATCTGGTTCTATGACTATTGATTCCAGCTTTGGAGTTCATCGGCATGTAAATTAAATGATTTGCTGTTGCTGCAAGAAAACAGAAAATATCAATAATGTGCATGTAACTACCAGTGCCATTAATATTTCTCTTGTTTTTTCATTCACTAAGTCTAAATGAACTCGAGAACACAATTCATTGTATGCGCTGATTCCATTGTGACAAAAATTATTGATAACAAAAGTAAAAGTCCTCAAAGTTTGGACTAAGCAAATAATAAAAGTTATTACTGTAATTACAGAGGTTAGTGACTGTAAACTTGATATATACACTGTCAATTCATGATTAGGATCACAGGTCAAAATTTTAAGGCAACAAGGCTGAATCCATGCATCTAGTCTAATTTGTTGCAAAACTGTGTAACAAGTAATGCAGTATACATATATTTGATAATAAAACTGTTTCTTTATTTCAGGAGGCTAATTTTGTATTGTCTTGCTGTCCTTTGCAAAATGGCAGAAATGAGATTGTCATTAACACTGTTAAAGCATCAACTTCTAAGGTGAGAGTCTTTCTACCTTTTGTTTTTCAAGTTCATACAATTTTTAAGTGTTAATGTATGCAATTTTAATTAATTTTTCTCACTTTGTTTAATAAATTAGATAATGTCCCGTAATTATGTTGAACAATATAGAAAATGCAGTTAGCCAATAATGAATATTGCATATATTAAATAGTATTTTTGTGTTAATGGAAATTCAAACTATAGGCTAATGACATCTTGACATGTTTGCAGGCTAAGTTGGTGATATGTGCTTATAAAGCACAGCTGATTGATGGTTAAGAAACTGCTCCAAAAAATCCCAGTGATCTCAAGTTTGCCAAAGTTACGATGGTACTCCACTCAAGATCTCAGCCCCCACGCCATCAACATAGCTACATCCAGTGCCATGGATACAATGTTGTCATAGTAACAGTACATCAATCCACCATGTTCATCTATATACTACCAAGGCATTGAATAATTCACAGACACTGAGAGGAAAGTGCAAATTGAAGAAATCACTGTATTAGATTTATGTGTACAGATTATAAAGCACAATGTGTTACTTTGGTATTGTTTTGTTTGGACAGAGCTGAGTTGGCCATTGTTTTTCACTAGTCCCTCTCCTTGTGTAGTATGTAAGGTCACATCTCATTGTTTGATGCTCCTAGAACTTTTCTTGGCCCCCACTGGGCATTTCTTTGTGTAGCTGTTAGTCATCTCGAAAGAAAGATGAAGGAAGATATAAATCAGTAGTTGGGGTCTGTGTGTTAGTGCTAAATGAACATTGTTAGTTCAAGGGAGATAAATCTTTTTAGAAGACTGTGCAATTGTTATATATGTACACGGTTGTGATAGAAAAAAAATGTTTAAAGTTATTTTGGTGAATGATCGAGGAAGCCTTTTAAATGTGAGGAGAGTGAGAGTATTTACTCATTTTTTTAAACATTTCTAGTAGAATTGGCAGCTTTACTTTTCTCTGTATACCCCTTTATTTTCTTTTTGTGTAATGTTTATCTGATGAGGAAGGTTGGTTTTTTTTCTTACAAATTGTGGGTAAATCTTTTTTAACTACCGGTAATTGTATTGAAAATGATTTTAATGAATTTCATTTATTTGTTGAAAATATCCTACTTTGAGATTCAACATTTCAAACATTTTGAGTTGACGATAAATTTCACTAGCCTGATAGCAGACCTGATGAATGGCAAACAAGCATTTATCCATTCTTTTCTTTAATGATTTGTCTAAAGGTTTTCAGGATGACCAATTTCTGAATTGTTACGACATTTTGTTGACATGTTTTAATTGATGAGAGTTATTTAACAATATTGAATCATTTGTGTGATATTTGGATTTTGTTGGTGCTTCTTTTTGTGTAACCTAGGTGTGTTTTTTCCCTGTTGCTTAAAAAAATAAACTTAAGTATTGGGCAGCAAGATTGAAAAATACTGGGGGTCACAAGAATTATTTTTTTTTGTGGGGAAAGGGAGGTAATGATGTGGGACTTTTTCTGTTTCTTAAATTTTGTTTGCAATATTAAATGACTGTGGAAACACAAAATTACCTCAGCTGTTACCCTATCTAGTCATACAAAAACACATCTAGATATTACATCATCATGTAGAAAAATTATTACATGTATATTCCATCTGTCAAAATGAACTTTTTTTTTCGAACCTCATGTACCATTAAAACATTGCAATATGATGAATGTTTGAGAAAAAAGATTTATTGTATGTGTTTCCTATTACAATTGTGAGAATGAAAAATCGCATTCAAATTCACCGTTATACAATACAGACAGGGCAAAATATGTAACAAACATATCCACCAAAGCTAAATTCATTGTATACATGTCTATTCCACTACTCGTCATAAACAGGATACCATAGCATAAATAGTGCATACATGCGTGATCTGATGTCCAATGTTCATATAGTGTAACTTAATCGTTATGCCTCAAGGGATTGTAAATAGGGCATGTAAATCTCCCTTCCATGCTGTCATTTTGTTGTAAATAAAATGGTGAATGTGGCGTACAGATGTAATACATGTATTATTGATATATTGTGATGAATAAGTCTTATTACGTTATATGTAACTTAAAAATTAATTATTTTCAGAAATTTCTTGTTCATCTTAATAACTACTGGTAGATACAGAACAACTGTTGTTTAGGTTTTGTTTTTTGGGGTTTTTTTTACAGTAATTACGATTCTGTTATCTACATGTACATTGATTAATTATATATATTGTAATCCTGTTACATATTCCCGTTACATTTATTCAATGTTTATCCCAATGTGTTTCAGTATTGTCGCTCAATAAACCTGTTACGAAGGCATTACATTGATGAAAAAAGCGCACATTAGTTGGAGGATAGATATGATGTACCATCTTATTCCACAGTTATTATCCATTTTATGATCTAGCTTATGCAAGATATACATGAATATTTATGAATTAACTTTTACATGTATTTTTTCAATTTTTTATTAAACATTTACCGTATACATCAGTCGAAGCCAGTATAATTGTATCATTTTACAATACATCAAGGATTTTGTAAAAATATATGAAAAAAAGCATAGGTGGACTCTTTTTGTACAGGACAAAAAAGTGTTCATTAAAAAAATCAATACTTGGCTATTTATATAAACTTTACGATTATGAACTATATAAAATTACTTAGAGAAGGAATTTTTCCAGTGACTGAATGGGAGTAACTGATGAAATAGATTGAAATCTTTCCTAGTATGTCGGCAAGCGTCAGATGGCATAGAACAGTGTAGGGTTCAATATTGAATGGTTTCAGCTTGCAATGTTGTACATTTGCTTTGTTTGTGTGTCAGTGTGTGACCCTCTCCTACAAGTTAGGCTCTCAAACACATTTCTGTTGGCTGTTTACAGTTAACATTTGTTCTTTAATTTGAACCTTTTTTTGTTTTTCCCCTATGTAAAATGCCATGATAACTGGCTTTAAGATTTTATTTGAAACATTGATTCTGTTGTCAGGGGTCTGATCCTTAATATTATTATGATGAGAAGTACCATTGCTGTAGGCAGAGTTTTGTTTTGATATGAATAATGATTAATCTTTTGTTATTTTCTCAATGAAAAATAAAATTTAACTCGGTTATATATACACTGCGTTATTGTTTTTCATTGAGCTCAAATTTGAAATGTGTAATCTCCGATTGCAAAGCTTGCATTGACCATGTCTTTGATCGAATAAATGCATATTTTTTTCCCGGAAGAGAGATATATCAATAGTAAATAACACCCACATGGTCTTATTAACATGGTACCGTAAGTCACATGGATCTGGTTTTCTCAAAACTTGATGCAGACAACAAAAACTTGCAGATATCCAAGAATTTGAGATATTGCATGTGCTTGAGATACATACAGAAACTGTGGTTGGGGCTTTCAACAGGCTGTGACATATGTATTCATGGTACATGGTACATGTATGCGAGATATCAAACCAAAGTTCAACTGATTATTGCTTAAGTTTGATTAGGGAAGTACAAAAAAATGATTGGGAATGGATGTAGTGTAAATTCAACTTTACTTGGCTTGGAAGTGTGTAGAGTGAGTAACAGCTACAATGCATCCCAATTTGCATCTTTCATGCTCATTTTGCAAGTTCAATTTACCAAGTCCTTTTTATTAACTTATTTTTGTGAGAATAAGTAATTCACAAAATTATTCTTGAAATAAATTTTGTGAAACTAGTCATTAGTCATTGCCAGATGAAGTCAAGATGACAAACTAATGCAAAACATTTAGATGGTGTATATTATATATTTAATGATTTCGTGATCAAGATTGAAGAACAAATTCATGAATGAAAATATGAAATAAAAAATTTTAATCCCCCCCCCCCTTCGAATGTCAAATCATGGGAGTTGAAGTTTGATGTCTTTATGATCTGTAGGTAGAGAGTCCATATATGTACAATGTAGATCTATGCGGCTACAAAAGTCCCTGTCTCTTAAGATCATCGTATGTTTTCTTGTTAAACACATTTCCTGTTGTATCTTCGAACTCTTCCTACAAAGAAATATTGGGGAAAATAATTAAAGCTAGCATAAGTCAAGACAATCAGCTGTTACAACATATAGCCATGAGTGGACCCAAATTTGTACAGAGATGTTGAGTTTAATAAGGAGAAGGGTTGTGAACAAAAGCATCAATACCCACCTCTGTGTCTGGTTTCCATCTTTCTGATTCTTTGTTTGTTTTGATTTTGGACCACACTGTAGCAGTAAATGACAATGAAAACTATGAACGATTCATACCGGTATTTCAAAAGACTAAAAAAAACATGGATACATCATAAATATCATAATTCACCAGATCTGATGAATTTGACTTACGTGCAAGTGCATCTTCAATGAGAGTGACATTGGCAAAATGAGCTGTATTGGGAATTCCAAGACATCGCATTCCGTGGGCATGTCTCCATTCCTATTACATGGGATGATTCAAGCATTTTGTTTTTAATGAAAATTTTAATAATAAAGTAGCAAATATGTTATTTTAATTTAAAGACTGCTCTTTTGGAAAGCTAAAGAGATTATATTAACTTTTGTATACTTACAGCAAAATGTCGCTGGAAAGCTTTCGGTCCTTTATAAGTGAAGTTTCCACAGATCTCACAACTGTAGCTGATATTCAGACCATGCAACTTGTACAGCCAATAAGGAATAGGCTTCAAAGAAAACACATATATAAAACATACAATGACTGTTCTCTGCATTATCATTTTCACATCAAGCAAAATCTTAAACACATTGGTATGGAGATAAATATTTAGTGTGCAGTGAATTCATTACGTTTTAAGTTTTTCATTAAGAACATAACTTACAACCTATGCTGTTATTGTGAAAGTAATCAAACAAATGATTGTATTTTAAGGCACAAGCAATGTCTGTATATAAGAGATTCTACCTTTCCGTCCCAGCCGAGTGGGAGGTTTTTGGGGTTGTACGGGATGTCATCATTGTCGTCATCAGAGTCTGACTCCTCAAAATGTTCATCGTCCGAGTCCTCCCTCTCCTCGCCCGTTCTGGCCTGTTTGCGCTGGACGTTGTCGCGGGTGGCCGCCCTCTGTTCACTCAGGAGTTCGGAGAATCGGTACACCTGTCCCTCCAGCTGTCCAATCTCTTTCTGACGCTCAGCATCCCTACAGTTAACAGTAATGTATCAATCTCTGGGTAAAGGCTTACCGTACTTGTAGCACGCAATTTGATTGGCTGAGCAAGTCTATTAATACATTATAATAATGTCACAAGAAAATGTATCAGTAGCAAAAGCAATGCTTCATGATTTACATTTAGATACAGAAATTAAATTGCCCTTAGATAATTAATCTACTGTAAATTTTATTTAAAACATGTAAATTTCCTTAAAAACTCTAAATAAAGCAGTTTATGCGATTTCATGTACATCCTACACCGGATATATTGCAATTCAGGGGACCATGCAAATTATTTCAATATATTCGAAATTCAATATAAGCGAAATCGACTGACATGAAGCCACCATTTTTAAAAGTTCAATCCAGATCTAAAATATAGAAAAACAAACCCGAACAAATTATTTGGTAATCGTTTATCTAGTACAGTGAACATAATACATGGAATATTAGTCCTTGAAAGTTTAATTAAAATACCAGTTTTGTAAGTTTCATTTTATTTCAATCTTTAACCTCGACATAATTCCTGATCACATTCTTTTATGTTTTGGAGAAAAATCACCGGACTTGAACGCTTCAATTACTGCTAAACACTGCTTGTATATCATCGTAAGTGTACTCGGGTTAGTCTTAAAATCCTTAGCTATTTCGAATTTAGGCTTTAATTGCCCTTTTATCAACAGCCATAACAAGTTTGCATTTTGTGTTTAAAGATAAGGTTTTTCTTTTCTGTGGGGTTTCCATATTATGTCTATAAAGTATATATAATAATATATAGCCTCAATACGTCCGTAAACATAAAAACAAAGAATTCAACAGTGAATAAATTATATTTTTTAAAAGAAGTATAAAAACATAAGGTGAGAACTTATCAATTCACACCTTTGGATATCAACCAGTCAGTCAGTCATAATTAGTCACCATCCGTACCTGGGAGTACTTCAATATAACCGTTATGAAAACAACTCATTATCACCTCTGGGGACCGATCAGAGGCTTCAATATAAGCGATATTTCAAAATACCCGATTTCATTATAACCATAAATTTAATACAAAGAAAATGAGAGGGTAAAACTGGGGATTTATTTCTATTTCAAAATAAGCGGAATTTCAAAATAAGCGATTTCAATATAAGTGGAGTAAGCTGTACATGTATTACATATGTAGATTACTATTTGTCCACAAAACTATTTTACGAAGATTAGAAATAACAATGCACTAATGATCATTATACAAGCTCATTACATTTTAAAATAAAACAAGGAATAAATTATTCCAATACAGCTTTTTAATTTGAGCAACAGCAGGAAACAAAATGTTGGAATCTGTTTACTTCATACCTGCTTTTACCGGCTCTCCCAGGCTTCGACTTGGCAAACATAGAGGGATCAAGGTCCTCCAGATTTTTTCCTTTGGTGCTGAACAAC
The DNA here is from genome assembly GCA_033439105.1 of Magallana nippona. Taxonomy (NCBI): domain Eukaryota; kingdom Metazoa; phylum Mollusca; class Bivalvia; order Ostreida; family Ostreidae; genus Magallana; species Magallana nippona. The sequence continues at coordinate 48,498,749 of CM065919.1, forward strand.
CTCATAGCTCTCTCCTCCAGAGTTCTATGATAAAATTGTCATTAATATCATAATATATGTACCATTACAGGTCCAGTATTGTATGGTATACAGATTTTCAATGGATTACAATAATGTTACAATATGTCACAATTCATAAGTGAATTATGCCTTACCCTCCACATTTGAGTCCCAGGGCCATCAGGGCACTCTTGAGTCTGTCCAGTCCCAGGGAAGCTAACTCCTCCCAGGAGGAGAAGGCGGACAGATCTAAGTGAGCGCCTGTGTGGGTCAGGGCACCTGTTGCTTCTTTCTGTAATGGCAAGAACATTTGTAAACAACAAGGTCTCAGTGAAAATCACACAAAATCACAAACCTAATACAGGTGAATCTCGATAACTCGAACTTCAGGGGACCATGATTATACTTCGAGAGATCAAGAGTTCGAGAGATCGAAAGTTTTAAAAAAAATCTGGAAATTTTTGTTCCAGTCTTTTTGGTTCTAAAATTATAGTAGCCAGAAGTTTATATTCATAACATGGAAGGATAGTCTAACATGGTTTTATTCGTATTTTCTGCCACTTTACTTCAATTTCAACAATACGGAAATTAGTTTTGTGTTTATTAAGTATTGTTAACTTTAAAAAAAACTTTAAAGTATTTTATGTTTTTCTTGATCACAGAATATTTTAAATAAAGACAGGTTTAATTTACCGTAAATTTCACAAGGTGGTGAAATTAATAGATCAGTTACAAATTAATTATCTACCCTTTGAAAGAAGCAAGGGGTAGTGTCACTTCCATAATCAACCAATTAACACTACCACGCTAATCCCAGGGTTTCACTCGATCATCCAGGTAAGGTCCACGCGGAGCTAATTATATGCTTGATTGGTCGCATGTGTAAACAGCCACCAGTTAGTTTTATCAAGAGTGAAAAACAATGAAATATGTTTCACCGGACCCAGGTTTTACTTCGAGACATCAAGAACTTCGAAAGATCGGAGTTCGAGAGATCAAGAGTAAATTTGCTTAGTTATATAGAGGACAAAATCGGGACCGTGATTTCACTTCGAGAGATCAAGAACTTCGAGAGATCAAAGTTCGAACCATCGAGTGTCACCTGTATTATACAATTAATTTTTGCTATTCATGAATTGCCCATCGAGAACTAACCCTTAAAAATTTCCACATTAAAGTGATGTTTATTTATTCACAGATGTGCATTTTGTATCAACATGCAATAAATTTCCCAGAGCAGGGGTTGTTAATGCTTGCTATTCATTGCATGTGTATGATACTTAATCCCAGAATACATATGTTGATAAAAGGTTATCAAAATTCTTTGAAACAGTATGTACGTGAAGCAAGCAAGTACAGACAAATTAACGTTTACATAATTTGGAATCAAAATTCTTTGAAAAAAGAAATCAAATGCTGATGAAAGAAAATAACAAAATGAATAGTGTAAATTACACTTCATTAATCTGTTCACTTACAGGCCATCCAGGGAAAGTGCCTTCATTCCACTGTAGATCAAAGTCCAGCTTCACTTTTTCTAGCTCCTATAAAACCCAGAAAATACATTAAATAGACATTTTATATTAATACAATTCCTCTTTTCACACCCACTTCTCCAAACAACATCCAATGCTTAGATACATGCACACATTTCTTACTTCGTTGATGTCAATCAGAGGTTTGACCCGTTGAAGGTATCCATCCAGATATTCCAACAAAAACAGAAGGTACCTGAAACAAGCAAGTACAGACCAATAAGCATTTATATAAAGCTTCCAAAGCTTGAATTTACAGTATATACACTTTGAGAATTTTCACTTAAGCATTCTAATCTGTCCTCTAAGTTTGTCATGGACAATATGGTAAATCATTTTGCAATATTAAATGCCAGAAGAAAAGCTTAAACATCAAAATAAATATTGGTATACAGTAGATATGCACATGTACAATGTATAGACAGGTCCATGTTTATAGAGAAGCATAATTGGCAAAAAGCGAAATAAAATTCTTACTCTTTGTATGCAGCATTCTTCTTGTCTTTGGAGATGTCAAAAAGTAGGTCAAATGTAGACAGGTATGTAAGGTAGTCAATTTTCTACACAAAAAAAAGAAAAGTAAATCAATATTTAAACCAGAGCAGCCATACAAGAAACATATAACATCAAGAATCATGAAAATACAACTTCAGTAACTAATGGTAACATTTTATAGTTTTGTTATTAAATTCAATCTTACACACATGTATATAATCAGAAACCCCAGTCTGTTTAACTGGAGTATCTGTACCTAAAATCATGTTTTATCATAAAAATCATTAGCTTTTTGTGATCATTCTACCTCTATGCCCTTAAGATTGATGAACTTTTCATAGCATTCATGAAGATCAAGGTACTTTCCATACCCCTCTTCATCTGTGAATTCAGCTAAATCTACAACAACAAAGGGACATTTTCTTCTTTCAACACCATAAATATGGGACATGATTTAGAAATATTTACTTTTGACACATAAAAATTAAGGAAAACATTTGTGTATCGTTTGAATGTTAACACGATTCTGCATTAAAAATAAAAGGTGAAAGTGGTACATTGTAGTATTTTATAGCAGATAAATTCATAGAGTGATATGATTTATCAAAAGTGAGTACTTACTTTGGCCTTCATCTCCAGCATTTTCTCGCAATTTAGCTAGCTCTTCAAATTCCACAGACATAGGAACACTTATCTAAAACAGTAAAAGACACTAAAATTAATAAAAGGTAGTAAATGGAAAAATCATAAAGTGCAATAGAGATAAATATCAAAAAAATAAATGGAGTCACATAATACTTTCTATTCTGTTTTATTGTGTACCTCATTTGGATGTTTCCTGTGAAACTCTCTGAGCTGTTTAAGACGAGCATAAAACTCTACATATTCGTTTGGTCCAGAAAGTGCTTGTACTTCTTCTTTTCTCAATCTTTAAACAAACAAAGTAAAAACATTTACTTTAAATTAAAGATCTAAAATGTAACTTTTGGTAACAAGGTAATAACTCACTTTTATCTTTTAATGCTCTATCGATATATATATATATATATATATATATATATATATATATATATATATATATATATATATATATATATATATACACATAAAAAAAAATATATTAACATGCACATACCCATCTTTATCTTCATATAGATCTTTCAATTCATTTGTACATTCAACATATCGCTGAAACAAAAAGTACAACAATATAACTATAAGAAATATAATCAAAGAGACAATTAACTTGAATGATTCAGATTAGTCTTGGAAAATAAGGTATATATTTTTATCTCTGAACTTTTCAGAACTGGGCAAAATTAAAAGCTGGCCAATCAACTGTACTCATACTGTTCAAATGCAGTTTGTTCCTGCCCTTGCTACCAAGATATATCACTTTCATTGGATCAAGCCAAATCAAGAATTCATTACAAGCTGAATGATCCCTGGTAAATGATTCACTTACGGCTAATAATACCAGAATCAGATCCTGATCATTTTAGAGAAAAGACTGGTTTTATCCATATTTAGAGAATTATAATAAACCATATTATTTATAGATCAACTTACATCTATAAGTAGCCTCATTCTGTGATCTGAGTTAATTTGCTCTCGTCCCTGTAATCAAATACAACAAATAAATCAAAAAAAGTAACGCTCACAAGATTGCTACTCTAAATGATGAATACATTATTTAAACCAAATCATATTGCTTTTTCCAGTTTTGTGATAATGTACAGTAAACGGCAAGTAGAGAAAATTTGCCATTACCGCTTTTGATGGCTGAAGCATTTCTTTAACTGTAGCGTCCATAAGTCTTTCTCGTTCTTCATGGTAACGTCTTTGCTGTTCTAGAAGGGTTTCCATAGTTTGAAAAGCTTAAATACCCATAAAATAAATAAAACGTGAAGAAAACCGAAACGGATGCGTACTTCAATGTCAAAAGAGAATTTTAAGCATAAATTTCTCTGCACGTTTAATAAAACGCTTCAGAGATCTTTCATTGATACGTCGTGCATTCGTTATCAATTTTTCAAATTATCAAATACTTTAGATTCTTTAAATTTTATCATCTTGATTTTATATTTGAGTATTGTTAATGATTAACATAACCAACGTTTTTTTGAAATCAGCCAATTTATTTCAAAATATTCTCCGACTACATTTCGTACGATCGATTAAGATTTTTTAGCTCTTTTGTGTTTGAAGGAAACATTGGTACTCAAAAAAATTTACACAGTCACCTGTCGCCGGCAAACATCAAATAATGGTAATTCTTGAAATGAGCCATGCTAGTTTTATAACAGAATATATTTCATATTGTCAATTCATTTCTTCAGTAAACTTTTTTCTGTGTTTGGGTGAATGATATGATATTTTCTCTATCGGATTGATATTCATTCTAACCCATCATTGTGCATGGGTACCATTGTGCATGGGTACGAATATTTTGAATAGCAGTCATTCTGCCCCCAAACAAATCCGTCCCGGTCTTTTACTCTAATGAATATATCAACCCGTCCATGAATTTTGAGCAAACCATCCTGAAGTTTTGGTCAAGCTGTCCCCTATGGCTATTTTTAAGAATTTTAAATTTTTAAAAAGATATTCAAAATCTCTCCATTTGATTTGATACATCCAAGTCATCATTAAACTCCTGTCACACCAGGGCTGTGTTCTCAAGGCAATCCTGCTGCTTCCATGAAAATGCAGAATGCTGAGGAGGGTGCACTAGAGTCTCGTAGAGCACTGCAACTTACCAGCAGCATCTTCGTTTGTTGCTGTAGGCAGTGTAGGGTCACCTAGGATGCAGGTTGAGCATGCATGAAGTACATGCAGTGGCTCTGTGTTCTGATAAAAATGCAGCATTTGGGGTTGCTTTGCCAATACGATAAGGTCTCCAACAGAGCAAGTAAAGCTCCCTTGGCATGCTGAAGTAACACACAATAAGTCCAGTTTAATGGGTGCAGTGATAAGTTGACTGCACACAGAGACCTCTTGAAGTCCTTTTGGATGTCCCTGTGTCTCTATTGCTCTTTCACTGCTCATGACATCTGCAGTAAAACAAATTACAACATGTTCAACCAGGGGATGGTTTGACCAAAATTGGGGGATGCATTGATCAAAATATTTGAGTCGAATTGACCGGTCACCAGTTTTATTTAAGGGAGGAATGACAAGCACCTGAATATGATATGGTAGAATTTATTGATTATGATATGTTAATTCTTAATTATTCATAGAATGTCTAAAAAGTGAGAGACATAGAATATCTCAGTGTCATGTACATTAACAAATTTAATAGACTTTTTCTCATCTCTTAAATTTTAGACTAGGAAGACCTTTTATTTATAAAAATCAGGTTTATGTACAAATATACCCAGTTCAATAGTAGCAAATATTTTGTAACTTGTATGAATATTTTTGTGCAATTGAAAGCAATGAAAGGTACACTAGCACTGTCTGTTTGTAACTGCATACTTCTGATATTATCAACCAATATTCATTCCAGTTTCGAAACCAGTATGACAATGATGTCACAGTTTGGAGCCCTCAGGTTCGTTTGAAAGTTTTTTGATTAAAAATGTATATGAAATCTAATGGTATTTGTCCGATAAGTGTAATTGCAACTTTTAAAAAACAATCGACTATATCTAGAAGTAAATGTTAATTTGATTTTATAATAAACTTTGGTTGACAGGGCCGCATTCATCAGATCGAGTATGCCATGGAGGCTGTCAAACAAGGATCTGCTACAGTGGGACTCAAGTCCAAATCTCATGCTATCCTGGTGGCCTTAAAGGTATGTCTGTAGTGCTATTGAAAGTTTCGGTCATGTATGGAAGCTGCTCATCAGATTTCAGAGGGTTCACATATTACATGCATAGTGTTTTGATGCCTGGTATAAGTCTTGTTAAAATATTTTGTTTATAACTCATTGTATTTTCCATTAAAAACTTTTTATGTATCTATTTGCATAATAAAATATTGGTTGAATTAAATTAAAAACCTTTACCTAGATGAACTCTGAGGCTTAAGTTATAACTTCACTTTGTCAAAATTCAGAATCTGAAGAAAAATTATTAATTTGTTGTTTTTTAGAGAGCATCATCAGAGTTAGCTGCACATCAGAAAAAGATTATTCCTATTGATGACCATATTGGTGTCTCCATAGCAGGTCTCACAGCTGATGCAAGGCTCCTCAGGTTAGTCATTACATACATAATTTACACATTGTTACTGTACACAGAAAATGTGCCTCACTTAGTTTCACATAGGCACTGTTGTGCTAGACTTTAAATTCAATGGAAATTTTGGTTTGCTTTTTTTTTTGCATATTGTGTAATACATTTATAACTTTTTGTGAAATTTTCTGCATGTGAATTTAAAAAAATTAGATAGAATTCACTTATGTGCTCAAATCATGCAAAGACATTCATGATAATTTGTGTGAAACAAAATTATTTGTAAATGTGGAAATTCTTGAAAGATGAACTCATTTATTTGATTTCTTATGTATTCAGAATATCACTAATTTTGGCATCACAATTTCTTTTCTTTTCAGTAACTTCATGAGATCTGAGTGCTTGAACTCTAGATATGCTTATGATTCTCCTCTCCCAGTTTCTAGGCTTGTATCAGCAGTTGGAAACAGTATCCTTAACAAAAGAAATGTGTGATCCCAAGTTTTCTTTTCCTGTTTCCTTTGAGTATCAGATTTGGTTTCATAGTTTTTATTTCATACATGCCATATCTGAAAGTTACCATAGAGGAAATTGCCAAATTGAAGCCTTGTGCTTTGTTCATTTAAACTTATTGAATAAGCTGTCCATTCTGAAATAAAACTCCCTCCCTGGAGCAAGCCACATTAAACAACTATAAATATTTGGAAGTTTCATTTGATATTAAATATTGTTTGTAGAAGATTGATTAGATTTCCTTATCTATAAGAATCACAAATTCCCACACAGAGGTACGGTCGACGACCATTTGGAGTAGGCTTATTGGTGGCGGGATTTGATGTAAGTTACCATAATTTAAAGTTAAATTTAATAAATAGATTGCAAACTCAGTGTTAAATAAAATTTGACAATAATAATTAATATTCATTTTAATTATTACCATTGTTTTTTGTTGTTTTTTAGTAAAAATGTACATATACATGTACCAGCAGTTAACAAATTTATAATAAATATATATATATACAATTGAGCTTCGATATTTCAAACACTGATATCTCGAATACAGTGGATATGTCAAAGTGATTTGTAAGTCCCAACCACTTATGTTTTAAGTATTTTACCCTCGGTATCGCAAATACTCGAAATTCTCGAAGTTTTTATACAGTCCCATCTAGTTTGAGATAACGAAGTTTGAGTGTATTTACCAATATCAACATTTTTCATCTGTTCATTGATTTATTTAAGATTCTGGTTGGTTACCCAGTATCTTGATTATTGCTACTTATACTAAATACAGAATGAGATACAAACAAAAGTGTCTATATTCATGTACTCCGCAATTATGTTTATCAATGTCTTTCTATGTACTTTGATAGATAAAAAAATAGATATTGACAGTTATAGTTATTTAGGCAAGAACTTGGTTAATCAGAGGAACTTGCATTTAAACCATTTGTATGATATACAATAAAAAATATTCTGACTAAAATATTCTACACCATAGTACAAACTTTATGAGAACACTTGAAACTTTAGTATGAAAACACTGATATTGATTACTGATTACTGGATTTCAGGATCAAGGACCCCACATTTACCAGACTTGTCCTTCGGCCAACTACTATGACTGTAAGGCCATGGCCATCGGCGCCCGGTCACAGTCGGCAAGGACGTATGTGGAAAAACACTTGGATAAATTCTTAGAGTGTAAGTATGCCATAAATGTATAATTATATGAATATGTAGACAAATGTCGATGGTAGTGGATACCAAAATAGATAATACCAATATTATGATTATCATATACTTATTAAATGGTTCTGAGGATTATAGCTAGTCCCAGGATACTCAGACTACTGTAAATTCATGATTAATTGTAAATAATTAAATATCATGTAAAAAAATTGTGGGAAGCATCTCTCGCAGATTTTGAAATCTCTCTTTTATTTTTCTGACACCTATGTAACTTTATGAAATTACAACAAAATGGAGGAGCTTGCTGTGTGTATATTCTCGTGATCTGATATAAAATGATGCAATCGTGAAATTAATTACTCCTATAAAATGAGGAATCTACACTTTAGCACAAAATACTATCCTTGTTGATTTGCATTGTCTCAAAAGTAATATGAATTTTGAAAATAAAATTGATTATTTGACTGATATCAATTGTGTGATGTTGATATTGTAGGCTCATTAGATGAGTTGATAAAGCATGGACTGAGAGCTTTGAGGGAAACTCTACCACAGGAAGTGGAACTCACAACAAAGGTAATGATTCATTTAGATGTAATTCAATCCAATTCATTTATTGACAATTACCATGTCGGCATACAGTCATGATTATGAGTTACATAAAACAAAACATCAAACATAAGCATGCAAAAGCTAAACATTAACTAATATATCTACAATAGACAATTAGTAATTAAAGTAAATAGTAATTAGTAATTAGTGTTGATTCCACTACATTGTGATGAGTAGGGATTTGATGTAAGATACTTTGATACACTTAACTGATATTTATATCAATAGCTTCCATGCTTTTAAAACAGGTAAAGAATGGATATTACTGAATTGTAACCTTCTGACACTGGTAGAAATTTGATGAATTTTACTATTTAGTATTAATTTATTCTTAAAATTCAATACATGTATCTAATATATATGTAACTAAAAGTACATGTACATATGAATATCAGATAATTTATTACTGCCTGTAAAACAACACATTACCAGTACATGTATATGTTTTAATGTAACTATGGATTAGAAAATGTACTGGTAATTTGTGATTGTGCAACACACTTGCTCTTACCCTAATCTCTATTTCATTATTTCAGAACTGTTCTCTAGGAATTGTTGGTAAAGATATGGACTTCACCATTTATGACGATGATGGTGTTCAAAAATATGTATCCTTTTCAAATATGAATATGCAATTTACAAAATGAAGTAGTAATAGCTTCTGAACTTGACCATAAACTTGGTAGGCTTGTTGAAAAAAATTCAAAATAAAAAATCAAGAAATGTGTGTCCATTCTCCTTGACCGAGTTTAGTTGGCGATGATTGAGGGAGAGGAAAGGTCAAGGGCACCCCCTCCAGCTGATCAGGTCAGTACATCAAGGTCAAATGTTTCACTGTAATCAGCCCAGCAGAGGTGTTGCTAATAGGAAGTGTTCATTTAGATGCCTAATCAACAGGGGGTTTTATTCTTTCATATGCACTGTATATATTAAAATGTTATCCTATTGGTTGTTTGGGAATTTTACATGTACTGTTTTAATGCTAGTTCTGTGCTTGATCTAAAGTTGATTTGTTTTTTATTGGTGTTAAATTGTACACCCATACCAAAACAGTAAAAAATATATAGCTAATATTTTAGTGATGTGTCAAATTGATTGGTAAATGAATATGTGATTTCGGAACATTTTTTCCAGGCTGCTATGGACACACAAGAGGGGGAGGGACAACAACCCTCTGACCCCCAGCCAGCTGACCCAGCAGTAGAGGAACAGGGCATGGAGCACTGACCTTGACCCTTTACCTTTGACATTATCATTCTATGACATCTCACTTCCAAAAAGTCAACTTTATGAAAATAGTGCTATCACTGTGTCTCATATTTTCTTAATTTGCAAATGATTGTAAAAGACTTACTACATCTGTACATAAACTTGTACTGAACAACAGTTTTGTGAAATAAATTAGTAATGTATGGGAAAAAAAACCGACATTGATTGTGATATGGTATGGAAGTGTTTGGATCTTTGCAATAAGAACTGTAGCACCAAATAAATCAATGCATTTCCATTCTGTCAATCAATATTGCCCAAAACATTTCTATATAGATAAACAAAGGAAAGATTCTTGTAGTGAAAAATCAAATTCATCTTGAGTAACATCAGTTTACATAAAGATAATTTAAGGAAGCATTGATTTTCAAACAAAAGTTTAGGAATATATTCCCAGGTTAGATATTATTGGAATAAAAGCCAGCACCATTACAAAGGGAAGTGTTGTCTCAGGGTCAAGTATATATAGATTTGCAAGATCAGCTCAGAAGCATTTAAATAAAAAAATCACAGAAATAAATTCTAATCCCTATTGTTTTACCAAGCCCCCCGCCCCCTATTTTTAGCTCACCTGAGCTAAAAGCTCAAGCACTTTTTGTGTTTGTCTGTCCGTCTGTCTCTGTCCGTAAACTTTTTACATTTTTCAACTTCTTCTCAAGAACCACTGGGTTGATTTCAACCAAACTTGGCACAAAGCATCCTTAGGTAAAGGGGATTCAAGTTTGTTAAAGTAAAGGGCCACGCCTTCTTTCAAGAGGAGATAATTAAAAATCATTGAAAATCTGTTGGTATTTTTCAAAAATCTTCTTCTCAAAAAGCATACGCCCAGAAAAGCTGAAACTTGTGTGGAAGCATCCTCAGGTAGTGTAGATTTAAGTTTGTTCAAATCATGATCCCCGGGGCTATGGTGGGGCCAAAATGGGGGGTCGAATTTTTACATAGGAATATATATATTGAGTAAATCTTTAAAAATCATCTTCTCTAAAACCGATCAGCTAGAAAAGCTGTAACTTGTGTAGAAGCATCCTCAGGTAGTGTAGATTCAAGTTTGTTCAAATCATGATCTCTGGGGTTAGGATGGGGCCACAATGGGGGTCAAATTTTACAAAGTAATATATAGAGAAAAATCTTCTTCTCATAAACCAATCAGCCAGAAAAGCTGTAACTTGTGTGAAAACATCCTCTGTTAGGGTAGATTCAAATTTGATAAAATCATGATCCCAAGGGGTTGGGCCACATTGGGAGGTCCAATTTTTACATAGGAATACATAGAGTATATCTTTAAAAATCTTCATCTCTAAAACCGATCAGCCAGAAAAGTGTAACTTGTGTGGAAGCATCCTACAGATTTTCTGCCTGATCAGTTTTAGAGAACAAGATTTTTAAAGATTTAAAGTTTGTTCAAATCATGATCTCTGGGGTTAGGGTGGGGCCACAATGGGGGAGGGGTCAAATTTTTACATAGGAATATATAGGAAGAAATCTTTAAAAATCATTTTCTAAAACAATTTGCCTAGAAAAGCTGTAACTTTAGTCAGTTTAGGTAGTGTAGATTACAATTTGTTCAAATCATAATCTTCAGGAATAGGGTTGGGCCACATGGGGATGGGGGTCCAATTGAACAAAGGAAAAGTTTAAATTATTAAAATTATTCACAAAAACCCAAATGTTATTAATATATATGGTTTTACTTTTATGCAAGCATTTTGACATATTGTTGATTCTTTAAAATTGTTTAGACTCTGGCCCTTGGACAATTCTTGAGTTCAAACTTTGATGTAGGTTTATAATCCATATATAAACAGTTGTTTAAGATCCTCTCGAGAACTGCTATGCTAAATATGTGATATGACTGTAAAATCATCTTGTTACAAAGGGGCTCAATGATAAACATAAGAATATACAGGAATTTTTTTTTAGATACAGGATCCATTAATTACTACATTGTTAAGATATTTTGTATATATGAGTCCATAAAACTGATTTCATTATGTATATTGTTGCTCAGGTGAGCGATGTGGCCCATGTGCCTCTTGTTTGAGCTTACTAGAACCTGCATATCTTTTAATCTGACGATTCATCTATTTCATTTAAAAATCCCTTCTGTAGAATAATTTTGAGCACTATTTTAGAAATATGAAATTGGTGCTCTTTTTCAGTAACAGTTTTCAGGCCCGACAAGATAAAAAATGGACTCTTACTAGTATAACAATACTTCCATTAAATATCAGACAAGCCTGCTAATTATTTTAAGGACAACCAGTTCTATGTCTTGTCTTGACTTTGAACCTAAAACCTGACATTCAGAAGTTAACGAAACATTTCTATAACTTTTTCCTACCTGAAAAATGATCGCAGGTTAATACCTGAATGTTGATATTTAATGGTGATGTGTGTTTAAATGTTTTATGTTGCAGAAAATGTTGGCAATACAAGTTTCAACATCTTTGAAAGGATACTGTCTCCGTGGTGAAAAGAAATTATGCAGTAGTAAAACAAATGCAAAGAAATTCAAGACATTTATAGTTCAATTAAACCACTCGTTCGTTTCCCCTAAAGATTAAAATGTTTTACATACAATCGCAGATAATAAAGTATTCCAAAATACGCTTTCTATTCAGTCTTCTAATAATCAAATGATTAAAAGAATAACCATGCTATTCGGTAGATCTTCAAGGAATTAGTATTATATATATTGAAAGAACTATATATATATATATATATATATATATATATATATATATATATATATATATATATATATATATATATATATATATATATATATCAAATTGATATTAGTCAAATTTGGCCCCAATATATATATATATATATATATATATATATATATATATATATATATATATATATCAAATTGATATTAGTCAAATTTGGCCCCAATAATTCGCCATTTTTTAAAGTGTTTCAGGTACATTAAATTGTTGTGTTATTTTTTAGAATAGGTGATATAAAATATATTTTTCACCTATTTATTTGATTATTTTGCAATCAAAATCAGTCATTATTTGACATTTTTCTTTTCTTTTTTCGAATGGAAAATACAGAGCGACGCTTTGAACAAGAACACATTTTTGTCACATACAAGAACTCTTTGGTGAAAATATTTTGTTTGTTCAAGCAATCGCTCAATGTTTTCTTAAAGAAAAACTGCTTGAAAACAAGCCGTTTTATGCTAAAAATGCAAAAATGGCGGGAAAAGGTAAACTTTATAATGTCATGTTTTTAAATTGTGGGCACTTTCTTCAAATGAAAATTACGAAAAAACTTCATATATATGTATATCTGTACAAAGAAAACAAAGAATTACAGTAAAATGATGATGTTCATTGAAGGGGGCCATTTTAGGCTCAAACCATATATAGTCCTTTGATAAAATTAAGTGCATATTTTTTTTTTATTTCAGTGTCATAATCTGCATAGTTTAGTGAACTGCTAAACTGAAAATCATTTTTTGACTGAATAACCTTCACAATGTCAAAGAAACCTTTATTTCTCACTGAGACTATGTTATATCTGTAACATCGCACTTTTCTTCTATAATGTTCTCTCTTTTTGTTATTTTCTTCTCTTTTTTTTCTTACAAATAGGCATCGTTAGTTTGACGCCGTGAAAAAAATTTGGCGTACTAGTAGCTGTTGTTACTTTTTTCTAATTGAATATAAAAATCAACCGTATTATACAGATGTGTGGTAAAACGTGCTTTATGATTTGCATGGGATGTTCGTGGCAATTTTATAGGTTTTTTTTACCTTCGGAAAAAGAAAAGATGAAGAAAGAGAATCAAAACTTTATTTTTTTAAAGCAGTTATAGTTTGATTAAAATCTTGTAAAGTTTCCAGGTAGCAAGACGCCCTGTGTAATTAATCAAGTTGATTTGAAGAAGCATACTTGAATGGAATTTACCCTCTAGATTCTATAATTTGCTGTGATTAAATATTTAAGCCCTTTGCATATATTCAATGTTTGATACAAGATTAATTAATGTCACAGAATGCATTGCGCTGTGTTATTGAAACAAAAACAAGTAAATTAATTCAATAACTACTACATGTACATGTATTCATTTTAGATCAACCCTTGTGTATTTTTTTCTTGCTCTTTATTTTTTACTTGTATTGTGGTTGATAATTTAAATGCATAACTTTTCAAGTTATCTTTAATACTGAGATATAAGACTAGAGTCTATTGAATACGTATTTTGTTTCAGAATTTTAATTTCAAATGAACAAAAATGTCCGTAGACATTCTGCGCAGCCAGATGAAATTTCCAGAAGTTAATCTTTTTAAAACTTCAGCTTTACCTACTTTTATTTTTGTCTGGGGCATCTTTTTCATTCGATCTAATGATATACGGTACAGCCAGGTATATTGTCAATTACTATAGTACTAAAGGATTTGATATCACTGAAAATAAATGAATGTAAGAATGTCCTTTGAGACCTTGAAAATTTCAAAGTTAAACTAATGAATATTAAATTTCAGTTACAACTGGTATGTTGGGCTTCTTTTATTTTTATTTTTTTGACGTATTTCTAGAATCCGTTAATTAAATCGGGATGAAACTAGTGCGGGTTATTAAGTTATTAAATGTCTTCTGCTTTTATTGTGTATTCACTACATATCTTCTACGCTATCGTTCTTCTAGAGGTGGATGCTAAAAGTGTACGACGCGGGACATTTGTGTGTTTTGACAATTTCCTCAAAAGACCCCGTGCCATTCAAATTATTTCATATAAAATTCAAACATACGCAAATTATCATTTTCCAAAATTTTTGTATTTTTGTAAATCTTACATAATTCGGTTTTTAAAATAACTTTTTTATTTAAAAAATATTATTAAAATTTGAAATCACAGAATGCATGTTGAATTTATGAAATTTACTGGTGATAGTATTTGCAACACTGACTAAAATATTCTTACAAAGGCAACTCTCGAACAGTAAAACTAAAATAAAGTATTATTTTACGCTTATTTAATATATACACAAATAAATTATTAAAAAAAAAAACAGTAATTTTTTTCATTTAGCATGATATATTATAAGAGATTTCCACTACTTGACTTTTTATTTGGGAGATGGACTTTGCATATTGCCCAATTACAAAGAGCCAAAAATTTAATAAGATACTCGTAAATAATACAGAAGTGAAGTAAAAACATATATATAATTTTTTTTTAATTTCCAGTAGTCTAGCTCTTTTAATGAAGGTGTTCAATGAAAATACGATGAAAAATTTTACAAAGTTACTAAGTTTTGTTTTACAGGAGGCTAACCCTGAAATTAATTATAAACTACAAAATGTTAATCTACGACTTTGGTTCGTTTCATACCTCTGAAAAATAGTGGATATATAAATCACTTTTCACAAATATCAAATGTTAAAAGAATGCTGAAGAGGGAAAACAGAATATGAACAGAATTGTGTGCAAAAAATACGGATGGACATCAAAGGCCGCTCTTTGACTTGATCGGGCTCTAGGGGTAACACTGAAGAACGCGTGCGTGCTTTCTATTCTTTTCCAGTGGCCAACACTCATGACACCCATACAAAAAGCCAGACATCAAATAATGCAAATAATGGAATGGACAAAGAAAAACATTTTTTTTAAAAATTGGATTTGTTCACAACTCGGATCTTGTTTGAAAAACTTGCAAAATCCGTTAATCTTTATAAAAATAACTTTTTTTTATCAATCAACTAAACAACACTTCACATTAAATTAAAACGATATATAAGAAAATGGAAAATATCTGCCAATATCCTCAAATAGAAACCTTTCCGTTAATTTTATGGTGTCAATATGCATTCTTTTGATATAGTTAAAGCATTTAATTATATATGTTTTAAAATATATTTCATAAAGTTTTTTTTATATATATATAAAAATGTAGCTTATTTTTAATCGCCTTTTAGCAAGAAAGCTATATATATGCATATCACGTGATGAAAGTCTCCACTGAAAATGTTTTATCTTCCAACTATAACTTGTTCTTACATCTCTCTCTACCCCCCCCCCCCCCCTTTCCCCCCCATACACACACACAAAGGGAGAAATTTATAGGTTCCATGTCCCATCTCTAAAAGAGAAAATAAGAAAAATATTTTAATCTTAATTTGCAACTCTCATTCCAGCGAAAAAAAAGTTTTGGTTATTTTTATTTGATCAACGAAATATGAAAAGAAGAAAGTGTGGCATCAATGTGATCTCATCATAATTTCATATGTTAATTGTATAGTATAAAAATTAAATAAAACAAAATCTTATCAAAAGTATAATGAATTAACTACGAATCAACAACTTCTAACTTTCTTAATTATTTTAATTTGCCAAATTTCAACCAACAATATTTCAAATCATCATAAGTTATGAAACAGCATTTTATTTTGACAAAGATAATTCTTAAGGATGCTTAGTTTATGGTTAATTCTTGTTTATCCGTGTATAAACTTAAGTGACCAATCCTTGGGTTATATATGGACATAATACATGCATTTCAAGTTCGTCAGAGAATAAACAAGTAAATCTCATTAACATTTTTACGGGGTGAAGTTAAATCCGATTGCCCAGATCCACAATAGAATACCCATGAGTGAACCACGAACAAAAATCAAAGGAAAAAATCCTCCAGCTATTCAACCCCAAAACCCCATACAAAAGGAAAGGCAAGGACGTGTAATAAGAATAACAAAGAACTCGCTACTGTGTTCGAAGACGCGTTTTGGGACAGACTTTCGAATTTTTTGGTGAATGAGTTTTGCGTTCATTCCCAAACTGGTCCCGCCCCCTGTCCATGAGTGATGACATGTGATCGCTGGTGCGCGCCGTGGGTCGGGTATATAAAGGACGGACAGGGAACAGGGGGCAGACAGTGTGGTTGAAGAGCAAAACTCGACTTCGAAAGATTTTCAAGAAAACTTCAATGTCCGGAAAACTGCTCCAGTTTGCCTTGCTATTTTTGGTTGATGTATCCCTTGCTGGTATGTTTGTTTCATTATTATTTTTGAAAATTGTACTTTAATAATGTTTATTTTGATGTGTACATTAACACGTGTTTGAAATATGTTTTTAACAATAGTGATGAAATATAGGGATTTTTTTATGGAGTAATTTAATGAGTTTGTGATAGCTAAGTCAATTTCAATTATGTAATAATAAAAATATGCTCTGTATTACCTGTAATTTTCATGCTTACATTTTAAAGTTTAAAAAGGTTAAATAACTGATAACCAGTTTTAACTTAGTACGTAAAGTTGTTGCAAAAGAATGTTAGTTCTGTGTATTGTTTGGAAATTCCGGAATCATTTAATAATGATTTATAGACAATTTTGTAGATAATATTAAAAGAAGTTTATATTATGCCCCTACCATTTTTAAATGTCATGCTAAATTGGGATGCTACTAAAATGAAATACGATGAAGCATGCATATCTTTTTAAGTGCGTTTTCATATTTTAAAAATGACGTACGTATATATTTACTTTAGGGACATTGACAAAACAGCCCGTCTGTCCGTCCGTGGGTCTTCCCGCCGTCGGAGCGAGACAGAGCAACGTCCTCCACGGAACCAAGCCCATGTTTGTCCTGGACAGCCGGGCCGTCAGAGGGGGGTACCTACCGGGGGAGTCCTACTCACGTAAGTATAAACAAAGTGAATTAATTTGTAGAATGTATACAATATGGTAAAAACCAAATTTCTCCAGAAAAAAAAACAGAGTAGAAATTGCGTGTGGGTTCTTTTGAAGCAATAAGGAATTCTAGAAAAATGAGCCTCAAAACGTTTAAAATAATTTCGGCCTTATTATTTTTTAATTTGATCAGGAATTTTGGCAGATCTAAACAAAAAAACTTATTTCGATTTTTTTTCTTCGTAGAATATTTATATAATAATTGATATTCAACTGTATAAAATTCAAATTATGTTAAAAAAAGTTAAAGTTAAAAAATATTAGACCAGAGGAAACATGCAGGTTAAAATTGAATAAATTCCTATTTGTTTCAAATGATCTGTTATAAGATACGGTTGGATCGGGCACTACGACCCTGGTATTAAGGGGAAGAGGTGCTCCGAGACAATCGAATAATAAAACCAGTGACAGCAAGAACTGTCCATTTCTACAGTGTTTGTGAAAGCCCAAGACAGAGACCGGAAGTTCTCGGACGTTTTGGTCTGGGCAGAGGGCAGTGGGCTTCAGGGTTGTAGCGCGGGAAGTTTTGATTCAAACCCACATCTGTACCACCAGCCAGATAACTGTCCCCACTTGGTGACCCGAAACTCCAAAGTACCAGAGCACTTGTTCCAAGTCACGTGGACGGCGCCACCTTGTGGTTGCGTCACCATTAGGTGAAACTTTAATCTGAAGTAGAAAACACATATAGTGCAAGAGTACTTCGTCTACAGTATAGAATTTGACTTAAGAAGGCTTGATGGTCATCGCCATTTTTATATTATGTTAATCTCCTTTGGAAGATACATATAAATATAAAGGAAATATTCAAATTTCAAAGTTAATATATTAGGATTTTTATTCACTTATTACCGGTAATAGTTTATGGATAAAAAAAACTCATTATCTTAGATTTTAATGTACATGTAGATCTGATACGTAATTGACCATCCAGCCTTCTAAATGAAAAAGAAAAACCTGAAACATGGTGTACAAAATGTTTAATTTCCAGAATCAAAGATGTGTATGTAAACAATATAATGAAGTAGAATGTCTGTGAATTCAGGGCCAGAGCGACTGTTGCCGAGACTGGGTCATTCGTTTTGGATGACAATTCTATCAAGGATGGCTATCTGACGTCATACATCTGCCCGCAAGACCTCGAACCGCTTCTAACAGCAGTAAGCATTTTAAAATATTCAATAATCGTAGAATAGCGCGAAAATACCACATTCTTTTGCAATTAAAATATAATAATGGACACAGATTTCAATTTTTACGTTCCAAAGCATATGCGTTATTTGGTTAATATAAATTTTTACCTTTTGAAATTTTAAAACTTGTGCAATAAAAACTGAAAGACATCTACGGATTCAAATCATTTTCTTCATCCACAGTTACCAACTAGTGAGAGAGAGGACCTTCTATGTAGGGTGGTTGATAACGTCACTGGGTCTGACGTAGCTATCAGACGACACGTTTTAATCAGACGTAAAATGGAATACAACGCCATGTCACTGCTTCAAAAGGAGTCATGGGAAAATGCACTTCACCAGAGAGCATACAACATTAAGATGTGCTGTGGTCTGGTAGGTTAAAATTAATAGCAATCATTATAGTCAGGAAATGGCACTTTGAAATAAGACTTTAAAACCAATGTCAGTTGTAAGCATCAGCTGCAGTAGAGTTTTCCCCGATGTTGTTGATCGGCCAAAACGGTTAAACATATTCTCTTAAACTGTTAACCGTTGGAGCAGAAGAGTTTCAAAAAAGTAAAGTCTCTCTGACATATTGCGAAATTCCAAACAGAAAAAGTTAATGTTGATGAAATATTTGAATAATCACACAAGCCTGCCCAATCTTACGACATTATTTTTTTTATTAAGCAAACGGAATAAATGCCGTATTATTGAAATTTATTAACCGTAACTTGGCAATTCCAAACATATTGTAGAGGGGGACAGAGAGAAGCGAGTGTTTTGGTGATGAGCGACGCCATCGCATCGACAGGTTCTGTGCGTACGGGGAGACCATCATTCCTTATACAGTGAAGAGACGAGAGTTCATGGAACAGAGAAGAGAGGAGTGCTGCTGGAAACTTGGTAAGTTATGTCGACATCACTGTAGATTACACTTTGCAACGCAACTACAGGTTTCTAGTGAATTTAGAAATTAAGTTTGTATTTACACCCAACAAAGTGCACCATCATGAAATTTTTAAAATGTTTTATTAGTAATTTTTATATGCAGAATCACAATTAAGGCCATCATCTCTGATAGTTGATATTTTTTGTTTCGTTGTTTTTAAGGTGGTATGGGACTTTTGGGGTAATTAATGTGGATAAACTACATAATTAAAATACTTTCACCGGTTTAGAATTTATTTTATTTTTTTTTTACAATATTTGACTAAAGAAATGTTTCAAACCAATCATATGTTGTGAGAGATAAAAGTCATAAAAGCCCCAGCGGTGATTCGAACTCATGATTTACAGATTCGTAGTCAACGCTCTAACTCAATGCTATGCTATGCTGCTAGTGAACAATTTTTGGAAAGAAGAGAACATAAATTTATACCTGATTTTATAGTTTACTTCGATAGGAAGTAGTTCACAATACCCACAACACCATAATACTATTTTTTTTTTGTAAATTAACTATAATTCATGGATGCATGTAATAATTCACGACAATCACCAAAAACCTACTATAATTTTCTTTATACTAATTGGTAAATTGTGGACAGAAAACGTGTTTTTATGTTGAAATTTGTACTTCTTTTTTTTTATAGGGGAACGGCGCTACCACTGTTTTGCCCACATCCCCACAGACAAGGCGTTCAGCAGTGACAGTCTGTGGAACGTAGAGCACGTGCAGGAAATGGACGAGTCGGACCCCCTCAACGATCTGGAGGACTACAACCACGAGGTCCTGAGAGAGGTAATTACACTGAGGGATTTCATCGAGGAGTGTTCGACTGAGCAGGGGCTCGCGAGCGCTCTCAAACATTTGTGTTAAAGGAATAAGAACTTTTGATGAGGGGTTTCAAATGTCCGCTGAGCTGTTCTCTGGTCATGTCAGAAAAAAACTGTTTCATTTTATGTTCAAGATGATTTTTTTTCTGATTGCAGCTCTCAAACCATCCAGCTTTAATGAAAGCGCACGCAGATAAAGCCATTTCTGACGAAAATCGGGAGAAAATTCCCGAAAAAGAGAAATTCTCAGTTGAAACTAAAGCGACGTTCGCAACAAAACTGACAACGGCACCTGTTGTCATGACAACGGAGGCACCGACCACCACTACAACAACGGTTTCCATGACAACCACTGGAGCTGAAGTGAGCAAGAAAACGACTCTTACGAGTGACGGTAAGAAGCCATGAACTTTTTTGAAAACATTAATGACATGTTTGTGACTCTTCTCAATTGAAAAAAAAAAATGTTCCTTTACACCCCCTCCTTCATCTTATGAAAATATAGGTTTTATACTTATTTCAAAACCGATTTGTTTACCTTTTGGGATTCAGATCTTCAACGAAAGATGAGGAAAATCAAATTGCGCTTGGACTGTTGTGAGTCTGGACGGGAAGCGGGAGAGGGTGCGGAGGGCGATCCGTGGGGGACCTGTGTGAACCTGTCGCATAAATTCTCCAAGAAAATCAGGAAAGGGAGGCGGAAGTGCCGTACCTACTTCATGAAGTGCTGTATCGAAGAAGCCGAGAGGTTAGGACTTTCATGATATCTTATTCTGTTGATCACTGTGTTTATGAATGTAAAATAATTATTGAATGATATCAAGTTATTTTTGTAATATTAAAATAAGTCTTTGTACTGCAGTTTGTCAATTATTAATTTCGCATTCATACAAATACGTTCGAAGATAGCTTTGTTACAGAATTAGTTGTTTAAGTTTGGACAAAATGATTTTTTTTTTCAGCGAGGAAACACTTGATGTTGCCGATGATGATGATGATGAGGAGGTGGAGGAAGACGTTGATGATGACGATAGAGAACCAAAGGAATTAAGCTCCAATAAAGACAACGATGGCCGTGATGAAAATGACGATGTTAGTGATGATAATGATAAAACAAACACGAAGCTTAGCCAGAGAAAGTCAGTGCGGAGAAATGGCCGCAAGAACCGAAAAAAGGGACAAAGAAATCGCCGTAGAGGCTAAATTAAAGCGTTTGTGATTTAAACTACCCACTGCCATTTTAAAATATTTGCAAGTCGTAGATTTGTAGTTCTGTGTTAACAGGTAGTTCTACCTCTAAAAGAACACGTGCTGTTTAAGTTTGTGCCTCGTTTTGGGTTTAACCACAACTCGAAGATGCTTTGTGTGTTAGATCTCTGATACGTTGTTTTGAATCTCATTTTATGTGTTTTTGATCTTGATTTGTGTTCGTTTAATGATATATGATGATTTATTAACTTATTGTAATTTAGACTTTATAATAAAGTTTTAGACAATATATTCATTGGCTCTTTCTTTTTGTAAAAATTGAATCTCGTTGAGGTAAAAAAGAAATGCATTTGGACTTTCTGTGGGAACGATTCCTTGTTGAACTTTAAAAGCATAGAGTCCTGTGTTTTAAGATGTATTATCCATCTTTCATCAATTTCTGTGCTTCCTAATATTATTGTTTTAACTTTAATTTTGATGTAGAAAGGTGGGGTAAACTTTTCACATAAATTTTAAGTTTATAAAACACCAGTTATAAAAAGGCTATAAGATTATTGGTTGGTAAAGAAGCACCTGCCAACAAGAGCCCCATGGGCCACATTGCTCACCTGAACAACAGCTCCTTGTAAATTATATTTCATAGCATATGCTATTTCTATTTTAAACTTTGAACCCCAGTATTGGTCCCCGGGGTTGGCTTTAAGAATTTAGAATCTACACTATTTGAGGATGTTTGCTTAGTAATGTCACAAATGGTAGCAATGTAGTTCTTGAGAAGAAGATTTTTAAATATTTTCCCAATATACTTCAATGTTAAACTTTGAACCTCTTCTGGGGCCCCAGTGTTGGTCCGGGGTCACGGCTTTTACAATTTAGAATTTTCACTATTTGAGGATCCTTGCATAGTAATCTCACAAACTGTTACATTGTAGTTCTCGAAAAAAAGATTTTTAAACATGTTTCCTATAAATTTCTATGTTAAACTTTTAACCCCTCTTGGTACCCCAGTATAAAACCGGGGGAACGATTTTAACAATTTAGAATCGACAATAGCCAAGGATGTATTCATAGTAGTATCCCAAACTGTTGCATTGTAGTTCTTGAGAACAAGATTTTTAAACATTTTTCTATTTATGTTAAACTTTGAACCCCGCCTGGGGCCCCAGTTTTGGTCCGGGGGTCACTATCTCTACAATTTAGAATATTCACTTTACAAACTTTCGTGTAAATATTGGCATTTCTGGTGCAGTGGTTCTTGAGAAGAAGATTTTTAAACATTTTTCCTATGTAGTTCTATGTTAAACTTTGAAACCGCCTGGGGCCTCAGTAACGTTTTTTTACAATTTAGAATCTTCACTATATATACAAGCTTTTTTGTAAATATTGGCATTTCTGGTTCAGTGGTTCTTGAGGAGAAGATTTTAAAAGATACACACTCTATACTCACTGTTTCACAATTATCTCCCTTTTAAAAAGGGTTTAGCCCTTTATTTTAACAATTTAGAATCCCCCTCCCATAAGGATGCTTTGTACCAAGTTTGGTTTAAATTGGCCCAGTGGTTTTTGAGAAGTCAAAAATGTTAATAGTTTACAGACGGACAGACAGACGGACGGACGGACGCCGGAAAACGGGTGATCAGAAAAACTCACTTGAACCTTCGGCTCAGGTGAGCTAAAAACGACACTAATGAGGTTTTAAATCTTTCATAACTAGTAACTTGCTCCATGTAAGATAACTTTTGGGGTATAGAGTTGAACAGAGAAAAGATGGACACAAGATTTGCGCAAATCTACATGTTTATGAAATAACATGTTACATAAATCCAGGAATCCAGAAAATTTTAGAGGGGGGGGGGGGGGGGGGTAATTATGTTTGCTGGGGATTGGGTTACAATGTGAATTCAAGATGTAGAATTTTCCGGGGCGGGGTAGATTTGCACGTGTATCTGTGGCAATCCGTTATTACAAACATCAGTGAAAAAAGAATTAAAACAAATGAAATTTTCCGATGGATTTATTGTGACTTCCTGTCAACAAATATATTTATCTCTGGAAATAAAAAGAAAGAAATAAAATCATGAACAAACAAGAGTAAATCATCTGCTAAGCCTGAGGTCAAATATCTGGGACTCAACAGATCACATTGTCAAGGATACTCCATAGCAATCTGCTACACAAAGATACAGAAAGTCACAATCTCCATGACAATATAAGAAAAAAACAGAGAGATTGTAACAAACACATGTAACGACACATAACAGAGAGGCGAGTACAATAGAAATGTACTCACCTATAAAATACAAATATAGGAAACAGAGAACATGTGATACAGTGTTTCACAAAATCAATTCCAACAGGCTGTTTAGAAAAAGTTTGATTTCATTTAAATATAAGTACACAAATTCATAAATACTAGGATACCCTTCATAAAAATGACATCAGATGAATTTCAGAAAAATGTCCTACCTTTGATTTCATTATAATATTTTGTGACCAAACACATGAATATTGATAAACGAATCTATTTATAGAATATCACAACAAAGTTTGTGAAAGTTACTGTACCCAATGGTCAAAATCAATCAAGATAAATACAATACATTATGCAATAAATAAAAAGCTATTTCATCAGAATACAGCCTATGTATCACATTTTTTTCTGTTATGATTTGTTCCACAGTAAATACTTAAACAGTGTTCCTTTATACATCATAACCACTCATGTGAAATCACAAAATGTTCACATACCACTGAGTCTGTCACCATGGAGTGTTTATATGAGAGACCATTTTAACTGATGATCTGTATTTGAAAAACAAAATGATACAAAAGAGAGAATTGGCACATTACCTTATCTGAAAATAATGAAAAAATAAAACATGATGATATATTTTATGAAATGTAAATTATCTCATAAATCATGTTTATGATATAAAAAGCACCCAGTTCCTTCCTTCAATTCTTAGAAAAGGGTTATACATGTACTGCAGATATTTTTAAATCTGGAAACAACAGTTAAGTACATATCAGAAACCAGCATTTGTTTTACAGTTCCCATGGATTTTTATGAATATATGTACTAAGTACTGTGCTTACTAGTTCTACTAGTTACTAGGTTCTACTCAAGTCAGTATAAATTCATCCATACCATCTACATGTCTATGAAATAACATGTTACATAAATCCAGGAATCCAGAAAATTTTAGAGGAAGGGGGGGGGGGGGGTTAATTATGTTTGCTGGGGATTGGGGTGTCTAAGGCCTATTTTAGGTAATTTTACAATGTGAATTCAAGACGTTGAATTTTCCGGGGCAGGGGTAGATTTGCGCGTGTATCTGTGGCAATCCATTATTACAAACATCAGTGAAAAAAGAATTAAAACAAATGAAATTTTCCGATGGATTTATTGTGACTTCCTGTCAACAAATATTTTTATCTCTGGAAATAAAAAGAAAGAAATAAAATCATGAACAAACAAGAGTAAATCATCTGCTAAGCCTGAGGTCAAATATCTGGGACTCAACAGATCACATTGTCAAGGATACTCCATAGCAATCTGCTACACAAAGATACAGAAAGTCACAATCTCCATGACAATATAAGAAAAAAACAGAGAGATTGTAACAAACACATGTAAAGACACATAACAGAGAGGTGAGTACAATAGAAATGTACTCACTTATAAAATACAAATATAGGAAACAGAGAACATGTGATACAGTGTTTCACAAAATCAATTCCAACAGGCTGTTTAGAAAAAGTTTGATTTCATTTAAATATAAGTACATGTACACAAATTCATAAATACTAGGATACCCTTCATAAAAATGACATCAGATGAATTTCAGAAAAATGTCCTGCCTTTGATTAAATTATAATATTTTGTAACCAAACGCATGAATATTGATAAACAAATCTATTTATAGAATATCACAACAAAGTTTGTGAAAGTTACTGTACCCAATGGTCAAAATCAATCAAGATAAATACAATACATTATGCAATAAATAAAAAGCTATTTCATCAGAATACAGCCCATGTATCACATTTTTTTCTGTTATGATTTGTTCCACAGTAAATACTTAAACAGTATTCCTTTATACATCATAACCACTCATGTGAAATCACAAAATGTTCACATACCACTGAGTCTGTCACTATGGAGTGTTTATATGAGAGACCATTTTAACTGATGATCGGTATTTGAAAAACAAAATGATACAAAAGAGAAAATTGGCACATTACCTTATCTGAAAATAATGAAAAAATAAAACATGATGACATATTTTATGAAATGTAAATTATCTCATAAATCATGTTTATGATATAACAAGCACCCAGTTCCTTCCTTCAATTCTTAGAAAAGAGTTATACATGTACTGCAGATATTTTTAAATCTGGAAACAACAGTTAAGTACATATCAGAAACCAGCATTTGTTTTACAGTTCCCACGGATTTTTATGAATATATGTACTAAGTACTGTGGGTCAAAATCAAAATCTTGTAAGACACTTTGTAATACACAGCAAGTTTGTTTACATCTACAACACATGATGGAAAGACTTGTATAGAAACAGTATAAAACATGGAATTTATATCATGCATGACAGTCAGCTAAAAGAGAGAGTCATTTGAAAAAACTCTATGCAATTATCTACAAAAAACACCAAAGATATAAATGGAAGAAAAATCCAAACCAATAAAACGACTGCAACCTTTAAATTAATTGAAACTAAAAGGAAATTGTTTGCTGGTGTTCAAACTAAAATACATTAATATAAAAATGACCAGCTACCAACTTGGAAAATATTCTGACAATTTATTAAAATATATCTAAAGACTGGGTCTAAATTCTATCATACTGCACCAAAGATGCCTTATTAAAAAATCTCCAATTTGGATATAATTCATTGCATATATCTATCTACTGACTGAGCAGAAACAAACCCAAAAGAAGCCTCCGGGGCAGTGTTTGACACTCCCACTGGGCTTTGGGTGCTGAGATCAGGATAAATGAGCTGTCATAGGACTTCTAGGTAAAAAAGAAAGATGGAGTTCTCCCAGCCATTTGATTCTCACTCACAACAGCCACTGTGTTCATTGCATGATAAATGTGGTACTTTGGTTGGTGATGGTTGATGATAATTGTGATGATGTTGCTTGTGCATTTAAGTGATTATCCCTGTAACAACTTTTTCTCAAAACTCCCAACTTCTAAGGAATTAAGGTTTATTTTTCAAATACAAGTTTCATAGTTTGCTCCAAATTTGGAGCACAGATTTCTGGCGTGACAAGTTTTTCATTTCAGTTTTTGTCATTTCGCTGATAACAGTTCCTGGATTGGAAAATGTACTCTTTATTCACTTAATTCTTAAACCAGTGAACATAACATCTCCGGATCTTCAACTCTTTTTGCTGAAGTAGAACACAGCAGCAATGGCCGCCAAGCACGACCCCACAACGATGGAGAGTGAGGTAAAACTCATGGAGGGGGAGTACTGGAGGGCGGCACTCTGAAACAGAAATCAGGCGTTTAGTCAACCGTAAAGGAAATTGACTCCACTGCTACACATAACAGAGTATACACATACAGATACTCAAGTGAAATAGGAATTAATATACTTGTTTCCAATATGCAATGGTCTTGTATTAAACTTTTTAAATGATATGTGACATTATCAATACACATTTACAATAATGCATTTTTTTTTTGGGGGGGGGGGGGTACACCTACAAAAAGAGTACCATACTTAAAAAAATTACATAAAGTTATGCATAAAATAGAACATTGGAAAATTAAAATTTTATTGGTAGTCCATTTGATAAAAAAATATTTGGTTTTTTTTATTGAGAATTTTGTCCAAAAATCTGGAATGGTACAACCATCAGTTGTATCTGTTTTAATAATGTAAATCAAGATATTTAACTTCACTGTTGTCCAAGGAATACTTCAGGCACCATCTTACCCCCCCCCCCCCCCCAAAAAAAAAATAAAAATTCATCCAAAACCTCAATAGACAAATTTATTTAAAACTGAGCCAAACTAAATTAGTTAGCAACTGTTAATTTTCAAACTGGCTTTTAGCAAATTTAAAATGGGGTAAGAATAATGTGCTATGAATATCTACCGTATTCTGTACAACTTACCCATCCCCCTTGTCTTGCAATCCACCCAGCTATTTTCTCTTTGATGAATCGAACAACATGACTAACAATGACTTTCATGAACTGAGCAAACTTTTTGGCTTTCTCTTTGACAACAGTCATAGTGATACGGTACGCTAGGCACATCAAAGCTGCCACCCGCCCCCAGTTTATTTCATCTGCAAACAACCTAAAACAGAAGATTACCAGAATTTTGGCAATTGATAAGATATTGCTTGAATATCATATTTGGGGCAGCAATTGAAACTCCATTTACTAGGAAGAAACCTGAGAAAATTATAAGGTAAAAATTAATTCACATTTCCAAAACCATTTTTCAGAAAAAAAACAATGACTTTTCTGAACTTGCATGAATAATTATTTCAAGACATGCCAATGCATATGACAATGTATATCATAGTATGGTTTTCAATCAAAAATTGATAGTTTCATGTATAGCAATGAAAATTGAAGAACTGTAGGAAATATAATGTATGAAGGCCATTTTTAAAAAAAATGTAACCATTTAGTATTGAAAGATGAATTTACTTTTTGGCAACTCCAGCGAACACTTCATAGGCTGTATCTTCATTCACATTCAGCTGATTAATCATGTCTTTGAATTCATCGGCATATCGCCTATTTATGTCATCTCCAATCCTAGCCAACTGCCTACCAACTTGTGAAGCTCGACTGTACAAAATAAACATAATCATAGCTTAGTGAGGAAAAAAAAAGGTCTAGCATCAATAAATCATCGTAAGTTTATAATTAAAATATTCAGACAAATTCAATATAAAAAACTTTTTTAAAGAACCGGTATGTATTAAGTACTAGTACATTTTGCTACTAAAACTTTTAATAAGCCTTGAGAAGAAAACAATTTCGGTTAATGCTATATTTTCTTTGACAAAATCTTTCTGAAACATTCTCTTCTATAGGTCCTTGACAAACCTCATGGGATCGGACGTGAAGGCACACAGCTCCGGGACCTGTGGGGTGGTGCAATCCAGAGTGTCCACTTCCTCTGTCAGCTCCTGCTGATAACTCTCAAATATAAAGTTCCTGATCACGTCCTCCGCCTCATCAATGACATTCTCCTCGGTGTCGGGCGTCATTTGCTCTGAGGGAGAGGGGATCTGGCGGACATCTGAGGAAGGAGGGACCCTCCCCCCTCCCGTTGTCCCCGATCCTCCATCCCAGTAAGCCATCTGTCCACGATCACCCTGTCAGACCATTTAAGTAGCAATAATTGGAAGATCCTGCACCCTTGAAAGAAACAAAAAAAGTAATTGATGAGACAATGGCATAACTCTGATCAGGAATAAACTGACGAGGTCAATTGGTTTAAAATTTCTAGCAAGTAACACTCTTAGCATTTGTAGGAAGTCTATTGTAACATTAATATTCTTGTCATGGTCAAATGAAGATTTTTGATATGTCAGGATAGTGTTAAGAAAATGAAAAATTTTGAAAAATTTCAGGAATGTACCCAATATCCTGTTACGTCATGTCAACGGAACTTTAATCAGTTTATCAGAAGTGTTGCTATACCCAAAATTGTAGTCTTTATAAATCAATACCTGCCCTGCTCAAGTCTGCCAAATCTTTCTTTGGCCTAAAAATTGTTTACCTATCTGATTACTTAATTAACTCAATGAAATTGATATGCATGCTTTAATATTTGAAAATCATAGACTGATAATATACTTTAAAATGCAAACGTGATACTGAAAATCAAATGGCCTGTAACAATGAGTTATTTGATCGCCTTTTAAAGCAATGGAAATTAAACTGATGATGATGAAGTTAAACTGTACTAAGGGACCTTAACCTCAACAGTAACTCAAACTGCTGATGTCAGAAAGGATGTTAAAATCATCAAGAATTCATAAAGCCTGGAAAAGGACTGAAGAATGGAAAAAACAACAACAAATGTTTAGATGGAAATACCAGTACTCAAAAATGCACTCCAAGAAGAGAACTGCTGAGTGAACTAATGTATCATACAGGGCTGAGAGACAGAGTGATAAAATTATGAAAATACAGTACAATTCCAAGTCCAACTGAAACTTTAATTCATCAATTCAATAAAATGGATGAATATCAGGATTCAGGAACATCAATCACCAAATTTATTAAGTAATGAAGATTGCATTTGAAAAGCAAATTCATTGAAAACACATCAGACAGATGATGTGGTTGAATATTATACCAAGAACAATCACTCAGTCAAACAAATTGAAACAATCAAGTAAGTCATACATGATCATCCTGAGAGGATGTACTTATCAAAAGCGCATGACACCAGTGTGACCCAGACATTGTAATATCAGTCTTTATAAGATCTTCATCAGGATAGATATTGGATATTGGTAAGTACATGTTATGTAATATTGTATAAAAATTACATTTCATTTAGCTCTTTTCCCACTCACATAACTCATAATTTCTCTTCAACTCATAAAGCATTTATTTTTCAGATTAAAAAAGCAATTAATTAAATATTTAATGGAAAGTCTCACAAAATACACAATGGAGAAATGTTTCACTATGACAGGAAGCCTGGATAATGAAGATGACAGTTTATTGAAACAATTAAGAAAACAAGGCGGAATGAATTTGTTTGACTACACGATGTGCCTGTGAAGGTATTATATCAATGAAATTAACTATTTAATATCTAATAATGTACATCTTAATTATCATACTCCATCAAATGACACAATGAATCTTCAATAAGGCCTAAAAAAAATTGTGTGTTTAGGGTAACACTGATGAAAAAATTAGGTTAGGTAGGTAGGGATTTTTTTTTTTATTTTATCATATTTTTTTCTGCATGCGGGCATATTTAAAAACAGGTTTTTAATGGAAATAATATGAAAATCATAGTCAGATGAAAAAAGACATCTAAAAATGCTAGGATCGGGGCATTTTTGTAGGTTAGGTCAGGTTACCCTAAACACACAATATTTTTTTTTAGGCCTAAGTAATACAGAAGGAAGCATACTATATCTTGCAACATATCATGATAGAGTGTGTAAAATACTGGAGAAACTGCTTGTTAATTTATTAGACAAATATTTAATCAAAATGACAGAATAAAACTATATCTGATTCTATTTATAAAATTGTCTTCATGTTATGTATTGAACACTGCAAAGCTTTTCAAAGAATTGGCTTTGGTTTTGGGGACATTTAATAGAATTTTATTAATTAATTTGATTTCATAATCTCTAATATTGATAATTATCATTATGGTAGCCGTGATTTTCTTGTGATGTCCTCACTTTCTTGCCTCTGAAATTCTTTTACAACATCTTCATCAACCCTGCTAAAGTGAAACATTGGGGTTTCTTTACATATAGGTAAAAATTGGGTGACTCTAATTTTCAACATGAATTTGATAATCTTCACGTTCTCACTTTAGTCAGTAGATAAAAGAGAAAGTTTGAGGCAACTGAACTAATAAAATGTCTGAAGAATATTATCAAGTATTTCCACAGAATGTGTCATCAAATTAGGTTCATCGGTCCAAAACTAGTTTAACATTGTTGTGAACAATTAATTACTTGTTTGAATCACTATGTGATAAAATGTAGCTTGACAGCATGTAAAAATTAACTTTTCAGAATGGAGCTAATTGAGACATCTTGTGAATTCTGGATGACAGTTCATAATTACTTGATTAATTTTATAAGATACTTGAACAAATTGAACATAATTATTGTTTTAAAAAATGCAAAAAGATATTCTAATAATTTATTGATATTGACTATTAAAGAACTCAGTGAAACTAAACAATCTATGATTAACCATAAGCTTACATCAGCAAAAATGCATCTAAAAATAGATTTCAAACAAAACAATAACAAGAAATATATGATCGATAAAAAATATCAGGATTTGTTGATGATTTGGAGATGTTAATAACATGTTTATCGTGTATATAATTTCAGAACATTATTTTGTTCACCATGAAGTCTACCGTAAGAGGAGGGAGGCATTGATAAAAACCTACATGGCGCTACTTATAACACGATTTAGGCTACATCAAAAAGTAGCAAATGAATTAAAGTTATAAACATTGTAAAAACAACACAATTATCATTTCCTGTCGTTTTCATCCCGATATTATATAATCATCTTTTGGCATGTCAACAACAACAAAATTAAGAATCAAAATCCTACTTTAAACCGCGGAAATGTTGAAGGTCGTTCTGTGACGTTTTGGCTGCCTATATGGACCCTGATTCTTTGTTTTTTGTGGAACTCAAGCAAATATGAAAATCACATTACTATTTTCACGACAACACTCCAAGTTTAGATGGAGAATTAACTTAACAAATGTCTTTGTTTGGGTTGTGTATCATTCCTCTTCCTTCGAAGAATTTTTTTGTTACTTTAGACAACTCGTACAAGGTTTATTTCAAATGAGTAACTCGAGCATAGAATGTGTCTTATATAACAATTTATTTGAGGATGTATCTACAGTTGACTTAATACACATTGAAATAATTTCTAAGGAAATTGTAATATAATGATATTGTTGTCATCGATCACTATTTATTATGGTTTGGACCAAAATACGACTCTTTATTGGCGAATAAACATATGTATACATAAGTAAAACCATAAGTTAAAACTGGACTCTTTCCAAGAGATATCATATATTATATTGACCTAAATCATTGTTCTAAAATGTGTGCATCGATCATTAAAATAAAATCCAATATGGTCTAAAAATACAGATACAGTCATGGAAAAAACGATAAAATTGGAAAACCACAGTCGATTTCTGGTACACATCTCAAAAATAGATAGAGGTACATCGGAGATTTTCAGAGAGATTGATACTAAGTTAACAATGGGTTTCGGTATTCCGACGACATTTTTCGACCTAGCTCGAATATCTGCATGCATGTTTTATGACCCTTGACGCACTTATTAATTATGTCATAGGATATGTTATTTTAATATAAAAATGATAATCTTCATTAAAATTTGAAGAAAAAAAATCAAGAATTATAATGACTTTTTGAAATTTTGACGACAAACTTTATATCGTTTTGTAATTTTTTTTAGAATTTCAAAAGAAATAGTCACCTCCTACCTGAACAAAACAAGAAATGGTCGCAAACTTATAAAGATTAGTGTACGTGCCTCTTGTTTGAAATTGATCATGAAAATTGGTTACATCGCAAATGTTGTTTGTTTTCTTTTGGACATGCTGAATCACTCCTTGCTCTTGATCACGTGGTCTTATCAAGTCAGGTGCCAATACACAAAGAGAACGTTATCTTTAGATATACATGTAGCTTCCATAATAAAGCACGAGAGTTCTTGAATCCTAAAGATTTCCTTGTTATTATGACTAGATATCACTGAAAAAACTTCATTATAAATTTAGTACAAAAGGAAAAAATCCTAAACATTTTATTGTAGAACTTTTAAAATAAACGCAAGACAAAATTCCGTAGGTTCCCAAATACTGCCGATTCAGCGCAAATCCATAAACAATTGAAAACAATTTAAAAAGCACAGCGTGTCAACAATCTGAAATAAAACACACATGCATAAGGTTACTTACAATTAAAACATAATGTAACTCAAGAAAATATTAATCCAATCTTAGAATTATTTATCAAATTTGTAAGTGAGATCGCACGTAAGCCTATAGCAGCAACTTGTATAGTTTTCCGAAACCGTGCTATCACATGACGTGCACACACAATAGTAATGTTACGTGTATTTTACGTGTTATATTTAAAACCTCATTATTTATGAATTGCAACTGAAGAGAATTGTTGAATGAGATCCATCAAATGATTGCCCACTGGTTCGATCGTAAATATCAAATTAAAAAATTATTTAAACTGCTTTCAAAAACATGAAAACACACAAAAATAATTTACATGTAGTACCTTTACTTACTACTTACTTAGTCAATTGGATATTCATTTATTTTAAAGACAAGAAGAAAAACAAATTGACTTTGAAATTGTTGTTTGGATGTTAACCGATTAATTTGTTCACGACAATTACTACCAATACTTTTAATCATAAAATCATGAATAAAAGGCTAAGGCCTACCAAATAAAAATTGCTATCAAACATTTTTCTATGATCATGATTTACAAACGAGTTTGTATCAATATGTTCCAAGTATTAACTAAATATCAGCATTTAAATATTTATATATCTCTGAAGGAAATGATAAGTTTAATGGGGACTTTGCCCTCACTATTGAACCATATTCTTTTTCTAATATTTTTCGCTTTTATTAATTTTTATTTTTTTTTTTTAAAAACTCAAATTGTCGATGAGTTATGTTTTATTTTAATGAGACATTAATGAGAATTGTGCAATATTGTAGGGATATCGTAATCTCTCTACCTTTTAACATGTAGGATGTACAGAATTTTTTTTTCTCCTGACAATGCCAATATTTCAGTCTGCATGTATTACTACACCATTACTTCCATTACCTATCAAACAATTTCAACCAACTCACATACCGGTAGTTAAGATAAAAGACTATGGGTGTATAAAAAGAAATGTCAAAGATTGGATTGCTAAAATATATTGATATTGAATTCATCTTTTTACATGAGGAACATAGCTACTTTGTTGGAAAATAATGACAAAAAGATGATTGCAACAGTTTTTGATATCCCACTGAAATAATTAAAAAAAAAAAACAGAAACAAAATACAAATATGAACTTAATCGTCTAAACAATTTATTTTTGTTATTAAAGTTAACAAATTCAACATTCACATACAACTGATACTCATAAACAACCAGATATCAGCAAGAGTTATGGTTCTTAGGGGTTTGTAATCTTGGGTTTCTTTCTAAAATATTAACAATTACATAGCAAATGGAATAGGAGCTTACAAAAAA
This sequence comes from Magallana nippona, assembly GCA_033439105.1. Lineage (NCBI taxonomy): Eukaryota > Metazoa > Mollusca > Bivalvia > Ostreida > Ostreidae > Magallana > Magallana nippona. The sequence continues at coordinate 48,533,461 of CM065919.1, forward strand.
TGACAAAGTTATTGCTTATACAAAATGCATGATTAATCACAGATATGCAATGTAAATTTTGATTCTATCTTAAGAACAAGGTTTTAAGTAAAGATGTTAACATTTATGCACAGGTATAAATGCCCCATGGTATGTTAACATTTCTGTTCTAGTCCATATTAAAATGAGATCGAACAGAAAATGAGCAATGCAAATAAATAAGACATTTAAAGCCCAAGTATTAAATACATGTATTATTTTTAACAAATTGCAACCATCAAAGACATTTAACAAAAAAGTTTCTTCAACAAAATGGAATGCGTTTGCCATTTTTATATCATAATACCCAGTTCAACAAATTTTTCTCCTTTAATTAAATTTTTTTTTATTGCCACCTTAGAAATATTTGCAGAGAAATGTACATTTGAAAAAATGGTGCATACATGTATATATCATATAAATTTAATTAAAAATAAAAATTCAACTTCTGATTTAGAGAAAAGTAGGAATGAAATCAAAATTTCAATACATGTACAAAGTTTTCAATATTTTCCAAATCTTATAAAAGGAAATGTTACTAGTTGTTTGAAAGAAATTCCCCTTTACTTTCATATATGGCACAATTACATGCATATTTAACTAGCCAATTCAACACCAGGCACTTAAAAAAGGTTAGATTTACAAAATTTTGGCAACATGCATGAATAGAATCAATTTCTACAGTAGCACTTTAGGATGCATAACATGGAAGGCAAACTTATCTTTGCATCGAAGGCAATACAATAAAATGTTAAAAACATCTAAAGAAAATAATAAATTTCAAACATTTACAATAAAACTAAGCGCTTTCTCATTTCAATTTGAAAGAACATACTTAAACTCAACAGAAAAAAATCTTCTGTGAACACAAACTATAATATAAGTCTCTTTAACAGACCAAAAACATCAAAGCGTACGTGAATGTACAACAAAACATGAGATCCTCCACATAAACTTATGAAGATACAGCAGGGAATTTTGAGATCCACCTGGATGAATGCTGATTCCAGGGGGCACCTGCTACCCATGATGAAGTCAGTCTATGTCCAGGTCTGTGTCACTGTCAAGACATGTATCCTACAACAATCAAAATGTGAACGGATCAAATATATTATAGGAAACATCCACAGGTTCATTGTAAGCTAACTACCTATAACCCTGCTAAATCAAATGATATTTGCTGAATTATTCACCTGTCCAATAATCTCAATAATATCACTGTAATCTGCTTATTCAATATTATGAATTATTTATATACATGTACATGTAGTTTATTGTAATATATACATGTATAATAATATGTACAAATTATATATTATGCACATGGCACTATTCTTAACAGCTTGGAACCAAAATTTTACTGCAACTTCTATGAGCTTTTTAAAAGAGTTAATAATTAATACGCGAATGTATTAGACGGAAATGGCATTTCTATCACACAACATGCATATAATTTGAGATTGTTATGGTAAAACATCTCAAAATTTTGAAAATTTTGTAAGTTGTAAAATCAGTTGGTAATGATCAAATCCATAACTGGTATAATAGTGCCTATTTATAGTGATAATAGCATATGATCATGTGATGGTTGTGACCAATCAAACCTCACAATACCAAAATATTACAATACTGTTAACATATATATTTAAAAAGTTGTTAATATTACTTAAGTCAATGTTGAAAACAATATGCACAGATATTACTTTCCCAAAATAAATCTGTTTTCCCTAAAATATGTCGTATAAATTAGTCAGTAAACCACCTTCTTAAATATTTAATAATCAATTAATACAGGCATATACATGTTTAATGTAAAAACAAGACAAAATTAATTTAAAATGTCAACGGTGAACATTGTATTTTTAAAAATTTTTAAGGAAAACCTACCCAACCTCCCTGATCCACAATCCATGTAGCAAACTTATCGGCCACGTATTCTGCTGCCAAATCTTTCACCTGCAGTGCAACGGCCCCGCCCACCCCCGCCAGAGTGACGGCTTTCCTGGTCAGGTAGAACACCGCCGCGATCTGGTCCCAGCTGTTGCCAGGGCCGATCTTGTTGTCGACCACTTCCTGGAACTTCTGGTACGTGGCCTGCTTAGCAATTTCCATGGCAGCATCTTTCACAGTGTCCGGAGATAATTCCAGCTGTCAAACAAGTCACACAAAGGGTTATCAAGAAAACTGAGAGTAAGATTTGAATACATGGTCCATCTATGATACAAATAGATAAAATGACATAGTAAGCACATTGTATACAACTGTATACACATACACGTCTCTCTATGGCTGAGATTAGTTTGCCATTAATATTCTTTATCAAATTGATGTTTAAAGGCTATTTTTATTGTTTACATTAATTGCTTCAGTAATGCATTTCTAATGATCAACCAACATTAGAGTGTCAGTCATAAAGTTATAAACAAGATAGAGAGCTCACAATTTTTTGTCATAAGGTGCCATGCTTTTGTTTACATTGGTTCAATATACCGATAAAACTTCTTTTTCAAGCTGAGTTTTCTATCGCTAATTTTGAACATAATTAAACAGTTCCTAGCATTTGTCACATTAATGTAAGGTCTAAACCTGGAATTTTCTTTTAAACATTCAAAATGTAAATAAACAAAAAACATGACCTGAGCTTTGATTACGTAACAAAGAATTGTGAGCTCTGTATCTCGCTAATAACTCAACAACTGACACTCAAACTTTGGTTGAAATACCATATAGAATTTGAAGTATCGTAAACAATATGTCATCAATATTAGAATCCCAATTTTCGTGGATTTCGTTGTCAAGTTGATCCACGAAATTCAATGTTCATTGAAGTGCAATTTCTACTAACATTTTGTATAGACAGGATCATTGGCCACGAATGTACGTATCCTTGAAACTGTGATTTTCATTGATACATGAAAATTGATACCCACGAACATTAATGAAACCACAGTATCTAATGGTTCTGTTGTGTATTAATTGAGGAGATTTACATGTCAGAGTAATCCAATTGGTTTAAACTTACAGTAAATGTATCCCCCACTTCTCTAAATTTGTCCCTCAGTTGTCTTTCGAGTGCTGTCAATCCTTCACCTATGAACATAACAGAATGAACAGTACAATTAATTACTAGTCTATATAAAAATGAAGGTACAACAAACAGCTTGCCCCTTTTGCAGGGAAACATATAGCAAGTATAACATAAGACATCTTTTTGTTACCGTATATGTGACTATAAAATATGTCTTCTTATCATTAATAGACATTTAATTGAAACAAGTCTTTAAGCCATAAATTTTTTGAAAACAAAATAAAATTCCCAAAAACACATAGACTTGACTCACTGTCTCTTTCGTCCACTCCCGGTAGGTTTGGGGTTCTGGCACTGACTCTCCTAGTCGCAGTGTGATCCACGGAGCTACTGGTACTATCAGACAGTGGACTGGTGGCCATATAATGGTCCCCAATGTACGCCAACTTCTCTGCAACTGCGGTGTACAGACGGTCTTTTTCAGGGTTAGGCTGTCCTGATGCTGCATGTCTTGGACACATTGCTAAACGAGAATCAAAGTACTGAAAGTTCTCTAAATCTGAAAATACAAAGCAGTTTCCAGTTTCGCTTAAACTTTTCTTTATAATTTAGGTTCTCCAATTCTCTGCCTTGAAGGTTTTTTTCATTATAAAAATGATATTTGTCCTCCAAACTTTATAAATGAAATGAAATAAAAAGAAATTAATTGATGGTATCCAAGCATTTTACAAAGTTATTGTAAAATTGCCCACAAATGTTGATGGATATGATGGAATAAATATACAAGTTGCAATCAAATTAAAATAAAAAAAAGATTCTACCAGTGTATCGGTGGCTCGAAACCCCTTTACCTATATGTAGTAGATCTAAGCCAAGCATTTCGTTGAATAACTGATCGTAATATTAACACTAGAAGACTAATTAAATTTGTCTATAAAACAAGGCAGATTTATGGTACAAATAAAAAAATGCGGATAATTTAGTGTTATCGAACTTGGGTGAGAATCGGAGAACATTAAATCTGAATGAAAATTTTAAGAAAATCTTATTTAGGTGGTTTATAATTTTTTTTGTTATTCTTCATGGATAACTAACCTTGTTCTTCAGTGCCATCAACTTCAATATCATGACCTTCATCAAACTGTTTGACCTTGACATGTTGTTGGACAGTCGTGTCAAGAGTTCCATCAGGAAGAAGCCTCCTCTGCTGCCTCTCACATGTTTCAAAGTCCAGCACGAACGATTTGTTCTTCTTGGCAAGATCCAATACTTCTCCTTTAATGGGACCCTCTGGAAGGTTCTCATCGGTACAACCTTGAATCTGTGCCCCAGTTATCACAGTGGTGGTGGTGGTTTGTCTGGAGTGGTCTCCATTCATATGTACCCTCTCTTGGTACCCCTGACCAGAAGACACAGTACGACCATAGTCCGTTTTGGGGGACTTCGGCCTCTTGTGGTCAAAATCAACCTCATCTGATTTTGATGCTGCAAAAAAAAAATATTTTCAGTCTTAATCTGTATCGCGTAAAAAATATTTAAACTGAATTATATAATTTCAATTCTTTTGTACTGAATCTTAAGTTGTTGATTAAATGATACCTTTCGAGGATGGGGAGGCAGATTTATCTTTCTTGGACTTCTTGAAGGAGGTCATTTTCTTCAACCGCCTCATGAATCCATGCTCACCATCAGACGGCTGTTCCTTACTCTCCCTGATGTTGGAATGCCTCTCTTCATGCTTGTGTTCAGACTCTCCAGTCACATCTGTGGATTCCCACACCTCACTCTCCATCAACATTACCGATTTATTTCCATTGGTGTAGTGATGTTGCTCAACGTGGCCATGTTTGTGGGTGTGAACATTTTGAACAACATCTGTTCTCTTATCGACACTGGATCCAATGTCTTTCTTTTTTCTAGGTTTCCGTCTTTTTATTATTACTGAACCTTCTGACCGCGACCTTGTTCTTTTATTTTCTTCACTTTCTTTGATTCGGCCACGACTCAAACTCCTGTTCATGCGCTCCTTCAGTCGTGTAAAGATGGATTTCTTCTTGCGATTTGGGGAGATAACTTCTTCCTCGTAGTCAGTATCATCTGTCCCTGATTCTGTCCCAGACTTCAGTCTCTGTCGCCCCCTTGCTATACCTACCTCCTCTATGTCCTTCCTCCCAGACCCTGTCTGCAGAAAATCTTCACTGCTATATGGACTAAGTTCCTTGTCTCCTTTTTCAGACACCTTATTTAGTGGAGGGCCATTGTCAATGACTTCCCTAAGTTTGGTTGGACTAAGTGATTTTGATAATGCAAGTGAATTTTTATCCTGAATTTTGACAGAAGATAGAATACTTGAGGGTAGACTTTTGGACCTTTCTGAGTGGTCTCTATCAGAATGTTCAACGTCATTTTCATCCTCATCAATGAAAGGGAAATTAATTGTATTGTCGGTGAGAGATCGAATAGAACTTGTGGGAATGGACTGGCTGGCCTCACTACGGCATCTGGCACAGCTGGTTTTGGAAGAGTACCTGGATCCTTCCCGAGATGTGCTTGTGCTGGCTGGCCCATCAGTTTCAATCACATCCTCCACAGCTACTCTCTGAAATCCAGTGGGTATTGCACTTTCCTCTTCATTATTGTTCAGCTGTTGTTTCTTTAGGAATTCTTCCAATATTTTGCGAATTTCAGCTTTGATTTCTTGCTCTGAAGGTGGGGGCATAGGTGATTTCTTGCGGGCTCTGGCCTTCGTTTCCCTAAGATGTGATGACAGTACATTGGAGGCCTCCCTATGGGTCTCCAACACCGTTTTTTTGCTTTCAGCCATCTTTGTCTTTCATTTTTCACTTCTTTCTTTCTACTAATTGGAAGAAATATTATATCAATGTATTTCAATCAAAGTATAAACATTAAATATAACAAAAGTTCTGATTATCAGTTAGTCTAATTAAGTTATCTAGTTTCTTAATGAGTAGTGTTCAGTAACTTTAATTTCTTTGACAATATAAAAGCCCATCAACTGATCGAAATTTAAACATACACACAAATTAAAGGCTAATTAAATTTAATTATCTACATGTAAATTATCTCACCAAGTTAAGGGGAACATCTAATTATATATGTTACAGCTTCACTCAAAACCAATTAACTAAATGTCAGTCTGAACCAATCTTTACAAAGTCATTTCAAATAATATACTTTTATAAATTTTCTTTGTACTTCCGATTTTCAGGTATTTGGACTTATTTCAATTAGGCCTATACCAACTGATAAAGATTACTCTACCCGGAATAACCCCACTTTCTTCTACGTATGCGGGCGGATCAACAAAATACTACAAAAGCGTACTATATTTAACTTAATTAGCTCATTCAATAGATGATTTCATCAATGTGACCAATTTCAACGTATTCATTGATTATAGTAGTGACTATAAATCCAATCAATTACATCCTAAAATGATTTACGTTATTTTGTAATGAATTAATGTAGTGTTTAGAAAACTTCGCGGCGTATTCATAAAGTAAAACGAAGGTGTTACCTGTCCAAGCTATTGTTGGCGTTGTGTTGTGTATTGGAATGGAAAGCTGATCTAATTTCCCTTATTAAATTGAAGAGTTCGCATGGGGGAGATAATTCTACTTTCACTTTAATTTCTCGACCTAAATAAACGTGAACATGTCACAGAAAATTGCAATCGTTGGCAGGTAAATACTCACTGTCACTTTTATCGCAAAATGTAATCGAATTCAACTTATTCACATATTGACACCTTTTATATTTAACAGTATTTATTTTTTCCCCTACAGTTGACAACTTTGAAAACAGATCAATGTCAATACTTTAAACCATGTTTACCTGCAATGCTCTTTTAAGAAGTAGATAGTAAAATCTCATTTGAATTTGACAAAGATTGCATTTTAAAACACCTCTTTTACTTATCGATATTATGCTTGAATATGAACACGTTTATGCTTTTTAAAAGAATTATATAAACGCGGGGGGGGAGGGGGGGGGGGGCAAAATGTAGATATAGGTGCGTTAGGAGAGGTGAGTGCGTGTGCCTTATCTTTGAATTGCGCCAAGTAGATTTTTACCTTTACTGGCTTTAGCTTAAACTTCATTTTAGATGTCTACAGTCTGAAATGAATTAACTCTTAGGCAAATATTGCTTAGTTTTTCTGTCAAAAGATATGCAAAAAATCCTAGTAATAGTTAGGTCTTACTGAATTAAACGGAGGACAGGCACGAAAAAATGACAAAGGACATGCAGGAGACAAAAAGTGCCCTTAAATGCAAAAATAAGGTCTAAGCACTTACTTTACCTTTAATGCCTATTACAACTCAACTGATACAATATTTCTAGCACATTTACCATATATTACAGGCATTTAGCCTGACTCATGCACAAATTCTTGACATGCAAATAAAAAAAAAATCGCAAATCATGAAAATCCTAATGCATGGAGGGATGGGGGGTATAACTACTCTAACTTCGATTTCACTGTTAATTTCCTGATAATTTCCAATATTTTACATGCTCCCAAAAAAAGGGGGGGGGGGGGGGCAACTCCATAATGATAGTGTCTGTATGACGTTTTCTTGATTCTAAGTATGTATTGATACTGGTTTATTTATTTTTATTTCCTTGTCCCACGTATATATCCCTTTAAATGGAAAGTTCTTTAAAACTTTCAATCGTGAAACGGATATGAGTTTTATACCTGAAATACATACAAATACTTTTTAATGATATCTTGATCCTAGCCAAAATATGTGTTTATAATTAGTTCTTTACATGTAAATTGAAAATTGAAGAAATAAGCTATCTAATGTTAATATCTGCATAATGGTATTATTAGATTGCTTCATGTGCATCATCTGTAGGATAAAATTATTTTATGTTTGGAAGTGCTGGTATACAGGGTTATTTACCCGTGTAATTTTCGCTCTTCTACACTTGCAAACATTTTCGCCCTGTCTTGAATTCGCCAAGTCACAGTTGTGTTGAAAGAGAAATAATTTGAGACATTGAAATTCGCCTAGTCTTAAATTTGCTCACTGACAACAAAGGTGAAAGGGGCGAAAATAAAACGGGGGCGAATATTTCCTTGTATACAATACATTTATGTAATGATATTTTCATATGTTATTTTCTTCAGTGGTTTGATTGGCCAGAATTGGTCAATGATCTTTGCTAGCCGGGGATACAAGGTCAGTGTTTTTGATGTGGATCAAGGTCAGATAAGTCGAGCAGAGAAAAACATCTCAGTGACCTTGACCCAATATGAGAAGGATGGGTTTCTCCGGGGGGAGATTCCAGCCGCAGAACAGACCAAACTGGTGTCTTTCACAAGTTCACTACAAGATTGTTTGTCAGGAGCCATATATGTTCAGGTGGGGCACAAGTTTGGAATGATATTATCCATATTTCATAGGTGTTTACAATGTGTTAATAATTCTATGAACTTTTCTTGTTGAAGTGCATTGTGACAGTCAGACCAGGTGGATCCCTAGGGTCATATAGCTCAGTTGGTAGAGCACCTGACTAAAGATTCAGTGGTCCAAGATAATGTCTGTCATTATTTCTCCTATCTTGTTACAAATGGTTCTCATTAGACTTGCTTAAGTCTTTATGTTGTTTTCATGTTTTTAAAATTCTTGCAAATTTTCACTGTTTCAGAAATGTTGATTTCTAAAGAGAGTACTCATTATTAAACAGACTTGAGCAAGTGTATAGGTTCTCATTAAAAACTGTAGGTTTTCCATGATTAATATTGTTTAGATATTGAACATATCAGCTAGTTTCCATTTTGTGGATGAATTTTTTTCTAGGAATGTGTTCCAGAGAACTTGGAGCTGAAGAAGAAGGTGTTTGCCCAGATAGATGAGTTAATAGATGGAGAGACAATAGTTGCCAGCTCTAGCAGTTGTCTCCCTTCATCTGCCTTCACAGAGAGCCTCAAAAACAGACACAACATGCTTGTGGCTCACCCAGTATGTACAGGGATTATCATAATGCACATAACATATGCAAATGATGAATATTCTTTTCATGACATGTACATTATGTATGTATTTGTGTATAAAGTTTAAGGGAAAATTAACTAAAACTCATCTGAGATATGATCTAAAGATCGAAATTATGATATCATTGAAATTTGCATTTTGGATGCTCTCTCTCTCTCTCTCTCTCTCTCTCTCTCTCTCTCTCTCTCTCTCTCTCTCTCTCTCATAGATTAACTGTGCACTGTATCTACATTTGCAGCACTTTTTTTCAGTGAAATAAAACTCATTTTTTTCTGTGACAGATAAACCCACCATACTTTGTGCCATTGGTTGAACTGGTTCCTGCTCCTTGGACCAAACAGGAAGTGATAGCAAAAGCCAGGGAGCTGATGGAGAAAGTAGGTCAGTCCCCCATCACTCTGAGAAGGGAGAGCCTGGGTTTTGCTCTCAATAGGATACAGTATGCTGCCATTAATGAGTGCTGGAACATGTACCAGGTACAACAGTGGTACACACTGCAACAGATAAATCAAAGTACTAACTGTACAGAAACATGCAAAATACATGTTCAATATTGTATTTCATTGATGGAAACCATGTATTGGGTTATTTTTTGGATGATCAAATTGTCACTCTTTTTGCAATCATTTTCACATTGTCAAAAATACTATACACAGAAAATATATCCAGTGTTGCATGGTTTCTAAATTCTGCTTGCACAAATGATAAAGATTACGGTACTTGTTTATCCAATTTTCTTAAATTTTAGGACACACCAAAAAACTGATGTATGTTATGGTACAATTTGTCAGATGATAAATGTTAAAAATTAAATGGGGCCAATGTGTTCCAAAATTGAAACCACTGATTTAGTAGAGGTGGTACTAAGTAAGTAAACAGAGCTAGATTTGACAATACATACATGCCTGTATTACAAAACACTTCAGTCTTGGTATTGTTCTGACATAATAATGGTATTTTACAAGTAGTAGGACTTGGTAATTGAGTACTTAAGTGTGCACATTACTGATTCAAGGGTACTATGTTTTGTATACTAGTATGTACACTTGTTGTATTATCACTTTGCATCTGATGTTAGTCTGTTTTACATGCTGACAGTCTGGCCTACTGAGTGCTGAGGACATAGACAAGGTCTGTTACGATGGCCTGGGACCCAGATACGCCTTCATTGGACCCCTGCAGACCATGCATCTCAATGCCGATGGTTGGTATTCATTATGCCTATTGATTGTTAAATGTATTTTGTCAGGATTTATAAATTGATTTTAAAATTAAAATTCACTACTGTTTATTAATTTGATAAGGATGAAAAATTAAATCTGATCAATTTTTCTTTTCACTAGTTAGTTAGAACAAATCAGCATCCTTGTCTAGCTAACACAGTTCAGTGCATACACTGCAGCAATATATTTCTAACTGATCTTAATTTCATACAATTAGGCATTGTGGACTACTGTAAGAGGTATGCAGATGGCGCCTATAATGTACAAAAAGAGACTTTTAAACCAGTCCCTGTACAGTATGATGTAGAGACAGCAGAGAAGATTGAGGCTGAATATAATGCTTCAATCCCATTGGATAAAATTCCAGAGAAGAGGAAATGGAGGGACGCAAGACTTGCAAATTTAGCTAAAATGAAGAAACAGTTAGAAAAAGACTCATAGATTTGTAAACTGACTTAATTAAACCTGTAAATTTTAGGATTATAATTATGTACTTCTAAGTACATCACATTACTTCTAAGAAGTATGAATTCTTTAAATAGAAGTTGTTATACAGAAACTAAACAAATAATTAAAAAATTTAAAGAGTAATGTAACTGTTGTTTTTAGACATTGTAGAAAATAAAGATATAACATATGGAACACATAAATTACCTGTATCTATTTTGGAGGTTTTTTTGTTCAAGATCATTAAATATTTAATATATGTCTATCTAGAAGAGTGCATTATTATGTACAGTGAAAAAAATGAATAGCAACAAAATCTATATTTACAATATTTAAAAAATGAAAAGCAGACATGATATGACATACCATTGAGTGCAAGCACAGGTAAACTTGGTTTAGAAGAAGATATGTATGTATATATATATATATAACATAAAACCACATTCTTGCAGACAGCTGCTTTTAAAAAAAAACCCAATACTTATTTTATAAAACTACTCATCTCCCCAGCTTCATATCGCAGTATTTAAAATGGTACACATTTTCCCGTTTCTTATAACAAGATTATGAAAAGTGTTTTAACAAATATATAAAATGGATAAAAGATAAATCTCTTTTTAACTAAGATTTCTTTATATTCAAGTTCCTTATAAGCAAGTTTTACCGTATTCTTGTAGCTGGTGCTGCACCAAATGAATCAGCTATTGACCATCCGCATTCTAGTGAGTAGGTGCATGCTTTTGGCCATTCTTGGACCTATGTTAGACTGGTTGAAAAACTAACAACGTTCTACCATCAATAAAATATGAAACATAATCAATTGTCAACAAAATTAAAGAATAGCAACACAGGCACGTAGCATCGTTTTTGAAATAGGGGGGGGGGGGGGGGGGGCAGACCAATCCAAAAAATCTTGACAAGCAAAATAGAAACTACAAAAAATCCAACTTCTAAAATCATGACAATTCTAATCCGGGGGGGGGGGGGGGGGGGGGGGGGCATGCAAGCAAATTTTAAAAAAAGGGAGGGGGGGGGGGGCGTATTATACCTTTAACTGTCTAAATTCAATTCACTCTAAATTTCCTTATTCTCATTTCAATTTTTTACATAATCCCATAAGAGAGTGGGGGGGGGGGGGGGGGGGGGGGGGGCAACTCCGGGATAATTCAAATTTTTTTTTATGTATACTTCATAAAAAATGCTTGATGCGACAAAAAGAATTATTTGACTCTCTGCAGCTGACTCTCTTCTTTTAAAGGGGCGTGGTCACGATTTTTGTCAAAAACTAGATTTCCGATTTAAATGTTTACAATGCTTCAGAAAGGCATTTATAATAATAGTCATCCAAAATTTCAGTGTCAATGGTCGAGTTATAAGCGAGATACAGACTTCACAATTCTTTGTTTTTAAAACAAAGTGCTTGTTTACGTTTTAAATGTTGATAAGAAAATTCCAGGTTTAGACCTAAAATGAATGTGACAAACGATAGGAAATTTTAATTTTTGTTCAAAACGAATTAGCAGATAGAAAAAATCAGCTGAAGAAAGATTTACAGATTAATTGAACCAATGTAAACAAAAACATGGCACGAGCCTTGTTAACATATTAAAGAATTGTAAGCTCTGTATCTTGCTTACGACTGAGACTCAAATTTTGGTTGATCATTAGAAATGCATTACTGAAGCATTCTAAACAATAATCAAAGTACTGACGGGGAGTTGATTTTATTGATTATTATCATTTTTTAACCAACGATATGTAATTTCGCATGACAAGTAGTTTCTTAGCTGTATTAGAATAATTACGCACATTTTTTTCTATAATATGAATTATCAGACTTTTCCAACAAGAATCCCGAGATATAAACGGAAAACCCCATATGAATCATGTTGTGTAATATTAAAAAATATTTAAAAAACTAACGCTATTAAACTCTACTATTAATTATGTATCAGTAATCGAAATATTTGTGGAAAAATGTATCCAAGCAATATTGATCTCTGGCGTAGGAACACATACGGCTACAAAAAATATCTGAATTGTTCGTACCATTTAAAATCTGACTATTTTCAAGGTATATATAAATAAGTTTCCCTGAAAAACAATGCTTCTGAATACGTAGAATCGAATTTATCGATTATTTTCAAGTACAAAGTCTTGTCAGCGGTAGGTCCAAACACTGTTTCACTTCCGGTTTGCCGAGTAACTGCATAGGAGAGTTGATTAAAATCAACTCCCAAAAATAGAAAAATAATATTTGACCAAAATCGTGACCATGCCCCTTTATCTTGCAGATGAGATTTGATTTAAAAAAAAACAACATATTACAACAAAAAATTAGCTTTCTATACATCAGCCCCCATCTTAATTATTTTGTTGTATACAGTGCAATTATGTATTTATATTCATACTGATGTTTATGAAATATATTTGTATATTTGCTGTAAAGCCATTATATACGCTCTCGGTTCAGGGATATGAAACATACATGGAACAGTCATATTGACATGCTATTTAGATCGCTTCCGCGACTTCAAATATAGTGCAAACATAAGGGGAATACACACTGAATGTAAATATAAAATAGTTAAACAATTCTTAGATCCTAGAACCACGATTTTAAAGTTCTATTAAAAGCACATTTTTGAGTATTGCACAATATGGGTAGGGATTGGATTTGACTTAAGACGATAAATATTTCACAAGAACAAATCTACCCCAATTATTATTAGCAATGACAAATACAGTGTACGTCCTTAATACATGTGTTGATATTCCTGAGTCATGCAGGTGCACGGTCACCTCTAAACTAGGAAGTAGAAGAAGATTCAATGCAGTTTTAAACTCACTTTTATGCAAAAACATGAATCAGCTAGCGATAATTGATTTTTTCTTATGAAAAGTGTTTGATTCAAAACGTTCCTCTGTCTGATAAGCTACATTTCTATGGCTAATTAAATAAACCACAGGAAGATATTTATAGCTTTTTATTGTAACGTATTTATTTTTTATAGGTTCGAGATGGGACAAGGAAATAAACATTTTCATTCATATTGCCTACCTTGGTATTTTGCACATCACAAATGTCCTACACGGGATATTATCTCCATTGGAGGAAGTTTGCGTTTGAAATGTTCTATAAAATACTAGTAGTAAATATACGATTGAGGATTTTTGTTTGTTTGGGATAGAGGGGTATTTAAAGCTAGAGATACGTACGATGTACAGCACTAGTATAACGTATCGATAGATTTCAGATTCACAACCAGAACCCACGTAAAGTTAATTCTGATTTTGTTTATTTTCTTGTTTTATAGCCCACCGAGACGAAGTTGACGGGAGTTTATGCTATACACTCAGTGTCGGCTTCGGCGTCCGGACATGATTAAAGTTTTTGGAGCAGGTCCTGTATCTAAGTTATTACTTGTCCTATGTTCACCAAACTTGCATGGATGATTCATCTGGACCTACTGATGGACTTGAAAGACATGGATGCTGAATCTGGGCCATGACAATTCAAGATGCTGGAGGAGATTAAGGTTTTTGGGGCAGGTTAAATTTTTTGAAGCAGGTGCCCTTTGATGGCGATATCTGAGTTACTACTAGTTCTAACTTCACCAAACTTGCATGGATGGTGTGTCTTATAATACTTATGCACTTGATTTACTCGAATGCTGAATCTGAGCTATAGGTTTCAGATGCTGATGAGGTTAAGGTTTTTGGAGCTGGTTAATGTTTTTGGAACAGGTGCCCTTTAATGCTTATATCTTACTGGTTTCTACTGGTCCAAACTTCACCATGCTTGCATGAATGGCGTGTCTTATGATACTTATGCATTTGGCAGGATTGAATGCTGAATATGAGCCATCGTTTTCGGATGCTGGAGGAGGTTAAGGCTTTTGGAGCTGGTTAAAGGTTTTAGAGCAGGTGCCCTTTGATGACGGTATCTAAGTTATTACTGGACTGGTCCTAACTTCACCAAACTTGCATGGATGGTGCGTCTTGTGATACTTATACACTCCACAGCCTTGGATGCTGAATCTGAGCCACAGGTTTCGGATGCTGGATGAGATTAAGGTGTTTGGAGCTGGTAAAAGTTTTTGAAGTAGGTGCCCTTTGATAGACGAATCTTAGTTATTATTGGTTCAATCTTTATCACATTTGGATAGATGATGCATCTTCTGATACCGGTGCACTCCACAGGCATGGATGCTGAATCTGAGGCATATGTTATGGATGCTGGAGGAGGTTAAGGTTTTTGGAGCTGGTCACATGGTTATGTACATGTAAATGATAGTACTTATTCAAACTTGCATATTTGATTTAACTATGTGAATCACCTGACTTCAGATATGGAGAGTGATCTTGGTTTTCTAGATGCTTAGGCAGGTTAAAGATTTTAGAACAAATCAAATTGTGTTAGGGTCTTGGAGCTGGTTACAAAATGAATTGAATTCTGTTCATACCTTGTCAGACTTAAACAGTTAATATAACCATGGGTATGTAAATAGAGGTAGCTTCAAATATATAGTTTGATCTCGATTATCTTGATGCTGGAGGAGGTATAAGTTTTTCGGCTCGTATAATACAGGTTTGATTGTTGGATAAAATTTTGTCTTGATTAAGTTTCATGGATCATGTAATTTTGGATATGAGAGATACGGCTAGCCCCAGATACAGGGCCTAATCTTCATTATCAAGGATGCTAAGAAAATCCTGTCCTAACTCACTCAAACTTGCTTGATAGATATGATTGTTGATATATGATATATATTATCATGATTACTATTCCTATGATATTGAATCATATAATATGATATTATATTATGTCATATTATGATATTGTATTATGTGATAAAATATTGTAAAATATAATAATATGAAATTGCATTTTTTATAATACCATATGATTTTGTGTCATATGATATGATCTTGTATTATATGGTATTGTTGTATATGGTATTATATAATATTGTTTGAATTGATATGAAATTGTATCATATGATATTGTATCTTATGTTATTTTATTATGTTATATGATGTAATGATGTATCATACTATATTGTATCATAAAATACAATATCATATGATACAACATATATGATACAATATCATATTACATAAAAATGGTATCATATCATATGATCCATTATTGTTTCATATTACACAGTATCGTTTCATATAATAAAATATCGTACCATATGATAAAACAATATCATATCAATAGATTAAAAATCATATTAGATGATAATGTATGATACCATATCATATAATATAATACAAAATCGTATCATATGATAAAATATAGTATAATATCATATTATGCACTATCATATCATATGATACAATATCATATTGTATCATGATACTGTATTATACAGTATTATATTGTATTTTATGTTATATCAAATGACACAATATTATTCAGTATCATACGAAACAATATAGTATTGTATGATATTGTATTGATTAATATTTTATTGATATTTTATAATATTGTATTAAACCTCGCTACAGTATCCAATATTTTTATATGAGAGATCATTTACAATGATGGTCTCATTAAGGTTATGCCTCGTCTCGGTGAGCTCTGTAATCTGTGATTACCTATGTTTTGGTCTTTATTTTATTTTTGGTAATTGATACCGGGTATGTTTGCGCGAATGTCCGTCTCCAGGATGCTCAAAAGTATAGGTCAAGTACTTCCGGTTAAACGCTCTATTTTGACATGAAGATGTAAACACTATTCCGCCATGCACTCATAAAAAAAGCTCTTGAAATACCCTTTCTTGCGTATAAGAGGATCATAAATTCCACAATTGTTGTAGAGATTAGATAAATAGACCCGAGCACTGAACTAGGGTCTAAATCTCTTGAATTTGCTACTACTGATGACGGACTAAATTGAGAACCGGAGGTAGAAATTTCAAGACGACAACCAGAAGTAATTCCATAAACAAAGAATATTCTATACCCATACATCTTTATGGCAGTTAGGACGAAATGTTTGCTCTATCATAATGCTTAAACAACGAGGTCTGAAGTTGAAGTAAACTCAATGTACAGCATAGATCTAAAATTATACTACCGTATTAAAAATAATTGTCAATTACATAACCTCTCAAAAACCTAAAAGTCTAAAGGTACAAAGACGTCCATCCTGGGTGCAAATAGTCTATATCCGCGCGCTGAGTATTGCGAAAGAAGTTCATTCTAGGGGATGGGGACCAAATAAGAACATTGTCAGAACATCATAAAATTTCAATGTATAAAAAGTGTTATGACGTAAGATTGAGAAATAATTTTGATACATCTGCAGAACAGAGCGCATGCAACACACTTTGCATTCAAATCTTCCCGTTCTTAACCTTTTGTACCAAGATTGCATTGAATTAAATAGGAAACATTATGGAAAGTTTCCGTTGTGAAAACCGGATTTTGCTATTTCCCCCTTTTCTTCTTATGATAAACGGGCTTCTTTGCCCACCTCGGCATTTTGCTGATAAAACTTCAAGTTCTCTTAGGTTGACAGAAAGTAGGACATCTTTCAATGTTTTACCTAATGGACTCGGAACACGACTTTTTCAACTTCTAATACTGACGATTAGAGATACCCGCATTATGCAATGTTTTTCTTGTGATTTCAAGTTGAATTTTCTGTTACCTGGTGACTGATCTTATTCTGTTCGGTCAAACTTTGGAGAAGAAATTGTGTAAAAATAGGCACCAGTTTTACAATTTATTTTTGACTGCCGCTTATCAATAATGCGCGAATTTTCCAGATTTTATATCAAATTCATTGCCATTTTTTAACTTCACTGTATCTTATTTTCAATGATGAATAAGCCTTAGTTAAATATATCTATATCTAAAATGCTTTAGTGATCAAATGTGGATCTTTTAAAATATAGTGCCTCCATTTGTAAAGCAGCTATAAAAGTCAACTGCGAAATTTTACACCAAGTTAAAAACACTCTCATATTCTTTAAACTAGCGTCAATCTAAACGCTATCATACTATCGTTTAGAACCAAGATCCATTTTATCTTAAAGTTTGTTTGCGGAGCTTTTCAATATTTCCGGTCTTTACTGATCTGTCAGTGCTATATTGCGTCTTTTGGACATTTCGAAAGATTATACTGCTAGTATATAGACAACTTAATAGGTTCATAAATTAGTGTACATGTAGTTCCTATGTACAACTAGCTTCCATTGAATAAAAAAGATGAATGGTAAATTAATAGTTATATCACAAATAAAATGTGTCAACATTTACACTGTTACACTACTGGTTTACATAATACTTTGCGGGAAGTGGGGCTCCGTTTCTGGTAAATGGTGATGGAGAAAGGGTTAGAATTGCCGGGTGTTTCCATGGTTGTCAGATTATGCTCACACCATGTAAATATTATTGATAGGTATATTCTGAGAACTCTTAAGGTGGTTCTGTAATAGCGTTCTTGAGAGAGAGAGAGAGAGAGAGAGAGAGAGAGAGAGAGAGAGAGAGAGAGAGAGAGAGCATAGATATATTGAAATAAACTGCTGTTTCAGTTTCAGACAGTTTGATCCAGCAGGTTGAAAGTAGGCTAAAATGCGCTTGTATAACGATGTAAAAGAGATGTGACCTTTTTTCCGGGTAAAATCATGATAAGAAACGTGTATATAATGTATATATAATATTTTTGTGTGACTAGAATCTGACAAATAATATCAATGAATTGCACGACTTCTTCACATTGCAGTCATTGTAAATATCGTAAAAAATGCATCCACCCATTACCCTGTCCCACACACAGATCCCCGTCCTTTGTAATACACAAGCCCATTGGTCGACTAATGCCCAACCTCTCTAGTTTAATTGATGTCAGTAACTGACCATCATGGGCAAGTATATCTATCACCTTGTTGCAGAAATCCGAAATAAGGACGTTATGTCTGCAATCGGCACATATTCCCATTGGTTCAAAATTCTCCTCACTTCCTTTGAATTCAAATTTGAATTTTCCCGCGGTGTTGATCGCGAAGACACTTGCTGAGACAGCATCAATCACCAATACATCTCTAGATCTATTGCCATTTTCAGTAATCTTTGTCGGCATTTTAAGTAGAGATTTTCTTCCTCTGTAGCAAGCCAGTTCTAGCCAATCATTACAATCTTCGCTGAAATATCGCACTATTTTACCATCCGACCTTTCCTTATGCAAAGTCACATAAAACCCTCCAGTTATGGCCAAACAAAGTCCGCTGGGTGAATAAGGATATGTATTTTTTAATTTTACAGTCATCGCTTGCGTTGTTTTATAAATGCTGTTTTCATGAGGTATCGTGTAAATTATTTCACCGGAAGTGGTGACTACAAAACTTGACGGGCAAACGGAGCATACTTTTATATCGATCTCTTGGCCCGTTTTTGGCTTCAGAGAGACGAAACAACCCGTTTTATTTATCCATAAACAATCTTTTCTAGCAACGATGTTCTCCAAATAAATGTCGTACTTCCTCGAGTTTGTTACTTTGATGTTGTCACGGGAAAGAATAACTCTGGATTGCCGGATGTTTCCAAACAACTCTTCCATGTAGAAGTTGGGTTTCTGAATGCAAAACTCATACAGTGGCGGTGCTCGTAAGGATATCGGAGCGCTGTGAAAGTCCAGGGACGATGACCCTGGGTTAGTCCAAGCTAATAAGTCGTAGCTATTCCCGGAATATATAACATTATCACATGATTTCAGCTCATTGTCAATGCTCTTCTTTTTATCCTCGAGATTAGCTAATTTACTGGCCAAAAAAGGACTGTATTTGATTTGTTGTTTCTCAATAATAGACTTTAGACCCCTTGAATATTCCTCAATTTCTCTAATTAAGTCCCGCTTTCGCTCATCAACTGCGCGTATCACATCATCACAGTTGCTCTCCAGATTGTACTGTATTGAGTTTGCCTCACTAATGCTTTTCTTAACCGGATTCAGTACCCTTTCAGCTATCATCATTTTACGCTCACGAACAAGTTCTTTGAGTTCGTTGGTTTTCTCTGTCGTCGACATAAAGTCATGGCCATCATGGCCGTTGGCGGGTTGTTTGCAAACATTGCACACGAAGTTTCCACAGTTGTTACAGAATGACGTGATCTTTACATGGTGAATGCTACACTTTGTCTCCTGAAATTTGGTTGCCTCCTTGTAATTCGACTCCGCATCTAACGACATGGCGTAGACTTTCTTTGGTCGTTTGGCCCTATAAGTAAAAATAAAGAAAGACTGGTTTATGAAAATTAAAATTATACACAGAAAGCATGTTTCAGCTGCATAGCCTGTTAATTTCTACCTTCTTTCTGCCAACGACTTAATCCTTAAGGTTGCTGTACTTTTGTTTCTGCCACTTCCTACATTCATATTTATCCTTGCTTAATGCCAGAGAGGAAGTAATTCAGAGAGATGACTATCTTGTAGATAAGCCGCTGAAAATGTGCTCCGTTTTGGGGGGCCCTAAAACATACTTTCAGTAGTTCTGATTGGATAAAAATGGCTTTTCACCCTTTCTAGTTTCGGGGTTATCCTGTATGATGGTCTCGTCTTGCACACGTCATATAAGGAATTTCTAGCAAAATATTTGCAAAAGAATCGCAAATTATCTAAAATAAACAAATATAAGAGACACAAATGTTTTTGTAGCATGCACTGTAAATGTTATCGCTTATTTGCACAACACAGTAATACATCATTTCAACGACACAGAAGGGTGCAGGTGTTCAAATGATGTTTAAATTAAATCAAAGGTACGGGTGCCCACAACAAGAGCACTAGTTGATTAAATATTTATATATACCCTCCAAATGAGTGAAATGTTTGAAGAAAAATCAAATTCACAATGTATAAACAACTTTATCCATACGAAATGTTGATATATATAGTGATACAGTTCTCTTTAAATTTCATAAAAGAAATAATTTTGATTTGTTTTTTGTTTAAGGTTTATTTTTGAGTGTCTGTTTTGTTCTAAAATTAAACATCTATATCATTGAATTGTATTGTAAACCCTTATATAATTAAAGACAACGCACTGATACCGAATCTTTACCGTGCAAATTAACAATCAAGTCACCGAAGCAAGTTTATTTCGATTTCTCGATTATATGTCAAAGAATTTCTTATAGGTTTCAAGCCAGGTGTCAAAAAGATCAATGTATTCGGAAGAGATATATAAATCAACGGTGTTGTTGACATATTAATATATTGAAGAAACAAACACTGCTAGAGCTGCTAGAGGAGTGTGGGTACTTTTAAGAGAGCGCGATGGCCATGGTCTTTTTTTTTTTATTTTTATTTTTTTTTTATTTTTAGATCGACAATATTAATCTCATTAGAACGATGGACTCTGAATAAAGATAAATGGATATATTCAAATTTTATTAAATCTAGAATATTTGGATTGTTCCTTTACTAAATAATGGCTATGGCTAAAAATCATATTTAAATTTCAAGGCAGGTAAGGCTGATGGGTAACTTGTTGTTGAGAATCCAGTCTTCTTAAAGCTGGTAAATCATACAAGCACCGTATATAAATATTCTTCCTGTTGGATTCACAGGAAAGGAGAAATATTTACCTAGGAAATCCAATTTTTAGCAATATCAAACTTTCCTTGTTTGACTAGACACAGAACCGTATCACCTATTGACTTTTGATATGGACTTTATATAGGTGGCAATTAGAAAGTACTTCTGGAAGCTATCATTTTAGGGAAATACAGGGGGTAAAGATGTTATATTTTGTAAAAATCAATTTTAATGAAAAGAATAATAAAATTAAATCAGTGATTTTTTTGTTTATTTACGTACTACGCCACTCATTTCATGAACTCCCCGTTTCCCGCCAAATTGATGATATATTTTTAGTTTGTTCAGCTTGTGTCACCAATTTTATTTAAAAAAAAGGAGAAATCCCCTTTTCCCGCCAATCCTATCAACAAGATGTCAAAGAGAGGTTCAATCTTATTTACGTGCATATATACAACCCGTTTAGTCAGTATATTTCTTACGAATACCTTCATTTCTAGGCACCGAATGAATCTGTACACTAGATTCACTAGATAAAACAGGAGTTACGATAATTAGGATAAGACTGACCATATATTTCACTAGAGCTGAAAAAGATGTAACCTAAATAATTCCAGGTGAACTTACCTGTAGGGACCGTCCCGTTCTAAAAGAAGCCCTTCTGTACCAAGGTCTCGATAGCGATGCGTTATCAAGGGTGCGGAAACAATTTTGTCATAGAGGTCAAGAAAAAAAAACCCCGACCTAAATACCATAGGTAGTAACGATGCAGCCAGCACGCTCACATATTTAACGCTGATAAGGAAAGAATGCAATAAGAGTGAAAAAAGCCACCCCCAATATGCTCATGTACCATATATCCTGTTGTTATTGCAAAACGGAAAGAATCGGAATGACTGAGAGAAGGAAGTATATAAGAGATTCCTATCTAAAAGGAACATGCACGTGTAATTAAAATAATAACAATGATATAACATTGAATCACTTCTTTGATATATATTTCTTTATAAAGTAACAAAAAATGTGCGATGTATACAAAGAAAATCAGTAGAAAGCTACATTTATTGATATCAATTGATGGTTGCACCCATAGTATCCATTACTATAAGCTATTGATAAAACAAAATCTGGCCAATAATGAACAGATTACACTATATACTTGCTAGGTTTGACAAAAAAGAGATGGTGGTATGGAAGCTACAAGTATAGGTACTCTTTTTTCAGATGCTCTTCACTTTCAGTTTTCTGTTTAGATTGAGCTTAATAGTTTGCTTTTCGAGCGAGTTCTTGTGTTATGATATTCAAAGCGCATTGCAAGGATGTAGTGCACTCTTTTAACCCCTTTTTCATATTTTGTACTTAATGTTCCTCTTGTCATCAACTGTTTGTTCCGCTTTCAACAAAACGACATAACACCCTATTCTCCTAGGTTCCCAAAGTGCAGTTTCTATTTATATTATCAGAAACCCACGCTATATTTTGTCTAAGTTGAGTAAAAAATGCAGTGTAAAAATTATAAAAAAAAAATAGAAACATCGAGAAGCACGTTAGCAAGACAATGATACCGTTTTGTTATCATAATATCCTTCTTTTTGGCTGCCCGAAGAAAATTGTCGGTATCCATGACCATGTTCATACACAAGTACATGTATTTATTTAATATAGATAGAAAAACATTCAATGTAAGGGTTAAAAGTTCAACAATCGAGCCGTTACTGTTTGCTTTATCATCTCATTCACCTTTCTACAGATATTGCCTGGTTAGGGTTTTTTTTCTGGCAAGTATCTTGGTTACAGACATTCGCAACTTCTCGGGTCTTTCAAACAATGTTATTCCGAACTTTATCGGAAAGTTGCTATTGGGATGCGAAGTATGCATCATTAGCAAGGAGGGATATGTTCTAACCCCAAAACCACTTCAACGTTCAACGAGACTGACAAATCTACATTCTTACATTATCCTGTGTAGATCTCCAATATTCACTTACCTTTAGTGTGCGGTTGTCTGTGTCTGAATTGATTTACTTTAACAAAGTAATTATCATAAAAATTTTGTACGTAATTGTACATAAGAAGGATAATAAATTATGCATTTATTTCTATAGAAGCAAAATGAATATGGGCATTAAGATGGACTGAAAAATACACTAAATAGACTACATACAAGCAAAGAGCCTTTGTGTGGGGTTGCAATGCAATGTGATATGTAAATTCCATGTATAACAGACTATATGTTATTCAATAATTGTGAAATTATCAAACATGAATCGGACACGCTCATCTTATGCCATCTTCAAAATCGGGTAACTTACATTTACACATATTCGATGAATAGCGTCCACATTTCGTACCTAAAGAATAGAGATTTATTAAATCGTTGGTATCCATTTGAAAGGTTTATCAAATAAAATAAATCACCCGGATGTTCATTTTAAAAATTTTGAGTGATACAAGATTTATTGCCAATTGAAGCCTATGAGGAAAGCATAGTTGATGTATAGTGATCTTCTCGAAATTCAACTGCATTCCTTTTTAACCTTTGTTTTAAAGGTTGCAGATTTTGTTTTTTAGATTTTAATATCAACCTTTTCCAGACTCTTTGTGTCTGATAAAACAACGAATCGATTTTGTAATGTATAGTCCAAACATTTAATCAGTGTTAATTTTAATATTAAATCGTCCCATTGCTGAAAATTATGTAAATATAAGTAATGAAGAATCATTCTTTGAATATTAAGAGACGATCAAATACGGTCGGGAGTGATCAAATCTATCATAAAGCCCGTCATGCTTCATTGGAATTGATCACGCCCCGACCGTATTTTATCACCTCATAATACTCAAAGAATGATTCCTTATTCCTTAAGTAAGTTCAAAGCGAGAGTCTGATTAATTTACTTCATTTATTTTTTATATGTTTTACAAGCCGTATTCCATTTTATGTCATGATAATAAGTTTATTGATTATCTTGAACTCAATGTTCCCACAACCGTATTTTACACAAAATCAAATATACGTCATGAATCACTATATTAGAACATTAAAGTACGCTATTAGTGGTACTATTTTAAGAGTCGCAAAAAGGAAAACGGACGGAAAGCAAAACGGAAAAGCTGAAATCACCATCTAATTTAATATACAACCAGAATATATACACTTTTAAAATTTAGATAATTAATATCAAATCAATGGTTTTCCGTTCTTTTTGCTATACGAGCAGCATCAATAAAAAACAAGATATACTAGTACACTCTTACAGATGAGCGTTAAAAGAATAATATAAGAAAACTTTATTCGTTTTTAAGTGACAAAACTCATTATCTGCATATTTGAAAATAAACCCTGTATTCACCAACGTTTAAAGCATACATTAACATGTATATAAAGTATAATAATTATTGGAAAAGCCCAATGCTCTAGTAAGAGAGATAACTCTTACTTTGTATAAGTCACAGTTTGTCTTCAAAGGGGCATGGTCTTGATTTTAGCCAAAATTTAAATTTTCGATGTTTTAAAGGTTAAAGTGCTTTAAAAAATCCAAATTTATTTGTTATATTCACAAGCTTTGTTTATATGTTTTATAACTTTTTGATTAGATATGGGACAATAAATGCCACAGTTAAAACAAAATGAAACTGCTTTATTGTTTATAAGTAACTTTTGGAAAGAAATTTGTT
This sequence comes from Magallana nippona, assembly GCA_033439105.1. NCBI lineage: Eukaryota > Metazoa > Mollusca > Bivalvia > Ostreida > Ostreidae > Magallana > Magallana nippona. The sequence goes on from CM065919.1 coordinate 48,558,434, forward strand.
TTTTTTTTTCAACTGATGTAAACACAAAGGGACACGCCCTGTTTACGTAACTAAAAGGGAAGCCCTTGAAACTCAACAAACGACATTCATAAACTAATAACCTTTTAGAAATATCTTGTTAGAGCATTCTAAACAATGCTAAAAGACTGGAAAAAAATCAGGAAAAGTTCTTTTAAGAACAAAACTACAACAAAATTTGTACTACACGGGATGCTTCTCTATTATATCGGCAATTTTATCTCAAATCTATTGGTTTTTTAGTCTAGTGAAAAGATGCCTTATATATTTGCCAAACTCCACCGACATACATGTATTTTGAAAAGTGCTATCAATATAAAAACTATACACATATGCTGGTTTTTAATACTGGTTTTCTTACAATACAAACTTCAGTGTTTTATAAAATTATCAACTGGAAAAAAGTGAAATATAAAGAAACAAAATACTTTTTATAAAACGAGACACACTAACCCATGTTCTAAATTCCATTATGAAAAAAAAATGTTTTTAGACACAAACTGTGTTTTATCTGCTTCGCACAGATTATTCGCAAAATAACACGTCAAATATTTTACCTAAATGTTTGTACAAGGGACATGTAAGGATAAAATTATACCAGTCTTCAACTTCACCGATGTTGAATAATTTACAAATTGTCAAAGTCTGATTCTTCTGTTGTAGCGACAAAACTTTATTAATAAACTAGTGGAAGGACAATATATACATAACACTACATGTACATGTAAATAATTGATAAGGAAAGTCACATGGCTGTAAGGAAAAACCAAGTTTTCCGTTGTCAATGAAAACATGGCATTTGTACAGAACATTTTAAAGGGGTCTAAAGCGCATTTTTCTTGAATAAAAAAGTTAACATTTTTTATGATTAATGTTCGATACTGTAAAAGCCTAACCAAACATAAACCTACAGATCAGAGGAGCTCTCTTAAATTTTAACACAATATATCTTAATGTAAATTAAACTAAGATGTACATAAAGTTTTTTTCTTAAACATTCTTATACAAATATTTGTTTGTATTCTTTCAATATCTTATCAAGACCAATTTTATTTTCATAACAATAATAATAATTATTATCACAATAAGATGTTTAATTCTATTCACTTGATCAAACTTGCCAAGTTTAAAATCGATTTGGTAAGTATCAACATATATGATTCATTTTTGAATATCTCGACATAACCATCGGCAGTAAGTACTCGCCTGTGTAAATTAATGAAATTTTTCAGGAATAAAAAACTTTATTTTCTTTGAAAGTGTTACTTTAATTTAAACCAATGTTTAATACTTATTATGAATATTAAATATTTCATATCCCACTGTATGACTGATGCCTGTTGTTTTAAGTAGATTTGGAATTAGTCTGTTATTAGAATTTGATGGGGCTTATATGAATTTATTTTCTGAAACAGTTTTCTTTAGCGTGGAATGTCGTTTGTATATGTTAAAGACTAGAAAACATGGTATTTCTCTGATAATGTTTGAACAGCGGAGTCTAAAAGCAGAATATTTTACCATGGTATGAAAAGCGCCAAAATGTGATATATTCTGCTACATAACATGATAACCAGTTTTTATTTGGACATTTGGTCAAGATATCGATGCATCTCTTTCAGAGGCTCCACAATTGACAGAACTGAGAAATGGATCAAATCAATGGGATCGAAAATTAAATCACGAGAAAAAAAACACATAAAAAGAATTGCAAGTAGAAATTTAAAAAATTAAATAATTAATAAACTACTTTACCAAGGACCCTCTGGGAGTGAATTATAGATGGTAAATTTCATTGCCTGATAATGCAGTCATTCACATAATGGAAAAACCGTTTTATATATGTATAAAAAAAACACTCGACAAAGATTAAAGGTACAAATTCCGATAAATGAGTTTTACAGATATACAAAATCTATACGAAATACACAATTGTCATTGCGATATCTATACTTGTGTATTTATTGTAAAGCTAAAATAAAGTATGTAATGATCTGAACTGTTTAATTTTATCATACATATCTTACAATATTGAAAAAAATAAAAAACCAAAAAAAAGATTGTCTTATTGAACCACAATCATTATCATATAAATAATGTTTACCAACATGTATAAGACGATGAAAATGCGATGATTAGTTATAGCAAAGCATTGAATGAGATATAATCATCTAAGATGTATAATATACAAACACCCCCCCCCCCCCCCCCCCACACACACACACACAAACCATTAAAGTGTGGAACACATTATGTATCCGTTTACACCCCCCCCCCCAAACAAGGAAGTCCTGGTCGTAAGCCGTTTACCTTTGGGTTCACTGATAAATCACACAAGGCCTATGATATAATCTCCTTTTAAAGGATTGGTGTTGGAAAAACCCAAGAATAACGTACCATGTGTACAGTGTATGCATGCATTGTAGCAACAATAAGACTGCAAAGAATTCTACATGATCGAAACTGAAATAAATCTTTATCTGGTACCTACATCTTTTGTTTTCATTTGGCAATAAAGCAATTTCGGTTCAGATTGGTTAGATTTTTAAAAGTCTTTATGAAGTAATAAGACAAATGGTAAAATAATACGATCAAATTAATTCTACAGATCTTCATGAGTTACTAATATTCTATAATTTCAAAAAAAATAATATGCAACTTTCACTTTTTTGAAAAAAAACCCAAAACACTAAATATGTATAAGATTACCAAGAACTTAATTTTTGGTCTATTTAGAACGGTAGGCGGTGTCTTCCGACCAATGGTTATCGCCATATATCCCCTGTATTTATTTTAAAGGCGGTACTTTGGGAAACTCTTTTAAAGAAAATTGTTTTCAAACTCGTGGCATTTGATTGTCGAAGCTGCTTCTGATCGGTTTTCACCATGCGCTCCAAGCTGATATCTTTGACCTTAGCCGCATTAACTTTTGCAAATATCACTGAAATAATTTCCGCGAACGAATATGCTGTCAAAGCTGAATCTAAACAACACGTGATCGATTTTTGCAGTCATACAGGATGCAGTTTTGTCAAACAAGTAAGTTTATTTATGATTAACTTATACAACATATTCTTATTTAAACTCGGCGTGATGCTATTCTGAGAAAAGAAGTAAAGTTTAATTATTTGTAAACCAATTATTTGTAGAAATCAAGATAAGATGGTGTGTTTATATTAAAATACTAATCTTCCTGTTCAATCGAAATAGTATATTGAAAAAGAATAGTTAACTCTTGAAATACCTTGCCTTTTTTTAATGAAATTTAAACACATATTTTCGATTGATGTTTTCATTTATTAGATAAGAGACTACCAGTGTGACCATCACAAGTGCAAAATGAATATATATGTTTTGTATGTTTTTATGTAGGTGACAAGTAATTACTTTTTGATAAGATGCCCATCTCCAAGGCTACGGTCCAAATCCGGAGCCGGCAAAGGAAATGACACGATTCAAGACATGGCGAACAAGTTCAAAGATACGGTCAGCAAGATATTGTTAAAATTACCATAGAAACGAAGAAGAAACAAATTTAATATAATTTTTTGTACAATTGGTTAATCGACATACCGGTAACTTCATACACTATTTAAAATTCTCATTATCTTTTCCGAATCCTTATTTTATGCTGTATTTATTTCAGATAAAGAAACTGGAGTTTCAAAAGTTGCATAAAAATTATCCAAGAACGATTGACTCCGAATGGACTGAAATGTGGAACCTGGTAAAGTCATCTATCTATTTATGTCTTTCGTTTGTCATCTATCCATATCTCTTATTTGTCATCTCACAAATCACATTTTCAATATATTACTGAAAACTTTACTTGCCCAAATCTTTAACATTGATTAAAAAAAATTTACGAGTTGATTTACAGAACCTCATTCAAGACTGTGTTATCTTTCCATAGAACGGCCAAGTGTTGCCCTCCATGAAGGTCAAAGAAGCGTGGTCCATGGGTCGCTCTGGGTCCGGCGTGACTGTGGCTGTTGTAGATGATGGCGTTCAGTTGAATCATCCGGACTTGAGGAAAAACATTGTAAAATACACCTTGCTTTGTCTTTCGACTTACTTCATGAAACTCCTTTTTGTGTCATGTTAAATCTTGTTAAGTCTTGCAACGCGACATGACTGTAACCCGGAAGTATTTTTATTCAAATAATTTGTTATCGTTTTCTATTTTTTTTTTCTCTAAAGCGACTTTGTACTTTGTTTTTGGCAGTCATTGTTAACAATTTTGGCATAAATAAACTTTTTTTTTAAAAGACTGTGTCCTTTTTTCAATAATGTTTGAAAACATCTATCAGGAAAATGATTCAGTAGATCATATGTAAATACAGTTTGTCGCTAGCATTAAAATAGTTTAGAGTTTGTAGCTATTCGAAATACTAAACTAAGTACCACCCCCACCCCCTAAAAATATTTTTGCTAATATCCCGTGTGACAGTTATTAAATAAAAATGATAAAAATAGGCATAAAAGAATTTTTTTTGTTGCCAGTTCTTTGCAGTTCAAACCAATTTTTCTGCCTTCATATGCTATAGAATAATTTTTGTTATTCGTTGTAGGATTCTGCGAACAGCTACGATTACTATGATGTTGATTCGAACCCCTCACCGACATCCCTCAATGATAGGTATTTAATGCAGCATCTTTGTAAATAGAAGCATTTATGTAATTTGTGATATTGTATTCCAAATGTTAGTTTCGGTAATTAGAGTTTTGGGAAATTTCAACCATAAAAATTATGTGTTAGCAGTACCCAATATTACATAAATAAACGTACTATGGTAATGTTAAATGATAATTTACTCACGTTAACACTAAAGTCACGCCTTTTTAACTCACTGAGGATTTTATAATTAGATTTTTAATGCAAAAGCTTTAAAATTATTCAAATAATGCAGTGGAGCCTCTTGGATTGTAAACTTTAATGAAATTTTAGAGATTCGCTGCTAAGTAAAACTAATACAGACTGTTTTATAATTTGTTGAGGATGTTGTTTCACTTCAAATCAACTAAGAATAGTCCTCAAAGAAATCAAATTCCAAAGTATTAGATATACATACTTTTAATTTTTGAATTTTTAACTTCAGTCATGGAACTATGGTCACCGGACTATTAGCTGCGGAGGCGAATAACAGTCAGTGTATTGTAGGTGTCGCTCATCAATCGACGGTCATCGGTGAGCAAAATACTATTGTTTCATCAATAGTCGTAGGCATTATCACTCGTTAGCTTCAGGAACATTACATTTTCCAGAATACGTTAATTCATGGATATCGATCATATCAATACAATGTGTTAACAGAAATTGTACTTCAATGAACTTATAATTTTTCTGATCAACTAAACAAACGAAATCCAAGAAAATGTTTTCACCGGGAAATGTTAAACCAAAGTACTGTGGAATCATTTTCATTTGTGGTGGTCAATGTTCGTGGGTGGTTCGTGTGGACATTATTTCGTTGGTATTGTAATCGGGACAATTTTATAAATATTAAAAACATGTTGGTATATACGTTCGTGGGGATTCAAATTCGTGGGCAAGGGTTACACACGACAGCCACGAACATTGGTCCCCCAACGAACAATGACGATTCCACAGTAGTAGTACTAATTAGATTACTTTAAGAAGCTCTGAATATATTTAATGCATAAAAAACACTTGATGACATTTAAATTTTCATTTTTGCACATGATAAAATCGATGTAACGGAATGCAGAAATAAGAAGTTTACGGGTTTGTGTTGAAATTTTGATGATATTCAAGAAGGTATACTGTTGAAGAAGATGTTGTTCTTTTCAAAAAATTGTATTAATATCCATAAACTATCTTTAAAAAGGTGAGCAAGTATAAAGACAAATGGAAAGCAATCCTGCTTCCCAGAACTCCTCTCATGATTTAATAAATAGCCACATCATATCTTGGGGTATGATACGGGCTGTCATATAGTCATGCAATAAGGTTTTAAAAATTTAAATTTCATCCAGGGAGTCAAATAGTAGCTGAAAATTGACGTTTATCACTCCTGAAAAAACCTACTTCCCAGAACTCCTCTCATGATTTAATGAATAGCACATCATTTATAGGGATATAACAGGGGCTGAGCTATAGATATGCAATAAGGTTTTAGAAATATAAATTTGATTCTGAGGGCCAATGCTATCTGCAAAATGATGTTCCATCCCATAAAAGAACTTTATTCCTGGACCTCCTCTTATATCTTGTGATTGAAATAACGTACCATAAGATGCATAAGGAAGAAGAATATATAAAATTATGCTTTAGGGGTGGGGATCACAAGCATTTTATTTCAAGTTATTTGATCATTTCTGATTTTGGGAGGGTGGGGTGGGGTTAAGGTGACCCCCAGAGGCCATGACCTACTAATACCACAAAAAGATTTGCCTTGACATGGTCATGGTTGAAGAAACAAAAATATATATGGTTTAGGAGTGGAGATTTGATGATTTTGAGGATCTTTTAAAAATATTTAACTATTCATGTTTTCAGGGGGTGGGGAGATTCAGTCTCTTCTCACATTTTTACAGTAGCATCATCATTTCTTGATTGGTATTTTTCTGTATGATGTCAGATGTACATAAAGAGATTTTGGAAATTGCTTTTTAATCTTAAAGATAAATAAAATGTTATATGTAATTGTAGAAATTGTAAAGTCAGTCAACAAAAACCTAGAGCTTGCTGTAAAAAACAAAGCAGGGTCAACATTGGGCTAGGGCTAGGAATTACACTACATATGAATAAGATAGATTAATACTTGATTAGTTCCAACTCTGGAAAGTCACTGGGCATCTCAAAGGGGGCATAACCTATATACATGTACCAATTGATGTGCAATGACACAAGGAGGAAGAATAAATATGGTCTAAGGTAGGGATCTCAACAGTAATTAAAATGTATTATAATTTCGTATTTCAGAGGAGGGGGGTGGTTGTTTAAAAACAACTCCAGGGGGTGGGGGAATAACCCAAGGGGCAGGGGCCAATTTGCCTTAAATGTATTCAATGTATCTTGACATGATCAGCAGAATTGGACAGAAAGATCACTATAGGGCATCTGCAGAGTGGGGCCATAAATAGTTACAAAATCAAACTATTGATAATATGTTATACATGTATTTAGAAATGTCTTTATTTTCAAAATGATTAACAAATTAATCAGTCAAAATGAGTTATAAATAACCGATTGGCAATTCTGCAATTGATTGCATGATCCCTAGTATAATATCACATTTATTTTTTTATATATAATTATACATGTATGTTAACAATCAGGATTTAAATGCACAAATTTTCATGAGTCATAAATCTTGACATACCACATATCTCTTGACAAAAAAGAATAAGCAATTTGAAATAAAATAAAATTAGTCATTAACTCTTTTTCTATTACTGGTGTATGATGATGGGGTAGGGGATATAATGGAAAAAAAAGCTGCAGCATGCCTTCATTCTCACTAGAAATGTATATCTAATCCACACATCCTGGGGATGGGGAACGGTTAAGGCGGGCCCTTCCTCCCTATTATAACTCATATAAACATGATATTTAATACCCAAATTTAATACAAAATAGGGTCAATATGGAGTCAACTCAATAGTGTAAGTCTGACAAATGAAAAAATTAAAAAAAATCTGCAATTAAAATGACAGAAACTGTAGATAAGCTTATTCAAATAAAGATGATGATACAGTATGTGGCAAAGGGAGATCACATTTTAGAAAGTGAAAGTAAAACTTAACTGTTTGTATACCGGTGTCTCATAATATTGCGCTACTACATGTATTATACTTACCTATATTGGTCAACATCATCATGATAATCCAATTAGCACAATATGAATTCCTTTAGCTGATCACCACAAAAGAAACGTTTATTCGTGTTAATTAATCCTATTCTGCATATCGAAAACACACATGCATGTACACCATGTGATACTCATCAAACCAAAGAGCTGGGTAAAACTAGTACCCGCTAATGCCACCTGTAGACCTGTGTTGTGTACGTAACTTCAGACAAAGATCATTTAATTGTAACATATTGCATGTATTTTAATAACTTTATTCTTTAAAACCCCTAAACCCCTTGCACAATTTTATTAGGTAATTAACCATGTAAAGCACAATTTTCAGCTTTAAGGTGTGTTTAGGGTAACACTGATGAAAGAATTAGGTTAGGTAGGTAGGGATTTTTTTTTATTTTATCATATTTTTTTCTGCATGAGGGCACAAATACAAATATAAAATCCTAAGAATGTTTGTTTGTGTCATATTTAAAAACGGGTTTTTGATGGAAATAATATGAAGATCACAAACAGATGCAAACAGTTCAACCCCAAATTGTACATAAAGACAATATGTGTATTATTGGATGTGAACTCATCATTTATGAAAATTATAATTTTTAGAAAGTACCGGAAATTGCATGTGGCCTTCTTTTTGACTAAAACTGGTACAAGAGAGTGTTATTTAGAGGCTAACACTTGGTGCGGGTATTACTGTCTAATGACAGCATCTAGTTTACCTATTATTTGACCCCCAGTACTACCAAAGAATTTTTGAAGCCTTTTTACAAAACAACATGACCCCCCCAAATCAAGCTCCAAGACTTCAGTTTCCTGGTTTATAATATGTAAGAGCAGTTTGAGAAAGTAAAACGTGACAGACGCACGGACAGACGGACGGACGGACGGCTGGAACAGGGTAACAACAATATAACCGAACTTTCTTTAGAAAGTGCGGGTATCATAACAATAATACATTTTTGACACAGGCATCAAATTACTCGGTAATTTGGGAGTCACAGATGTAACAGAAGCGTTGTCCCTGAAACATAACTTGCCAAATGTTGATATCTACACAAACAGCTGGGGTCCTTCTGATGGATTTGGATACGCTGGACCTGGCTCCGTCACTCAAAATGCTTTCTACGATGGCGTTACAAAGGTATTCATGATATGGTGCCTATTGCGGTATGAACAACTGGTTTCATTATGGTATTCATTATTACCAGATAGTTTCCTTTCAGTAAAAAAACAAATATCTCTTTCTATTATAAACAAATCATTCAGCTGTGGTATAGAACAACTTGTTTCGTTGTGGTCTCATTGTCGTATAAACCGATAGTTCAATTATGGTATTAAATTATAAAATAATGATTCATTGCGGTAGTAAAATGTTTCCATTGTGGTATAAACAAATGGTTTTTTTGGATATACATGTACATATAAGAAATGGTTTGGTTTCGTTTTAACCAGGTCTTGAAAGATTCATTTGATGTTACAGTTCAGTCAAACAGTTTTGTTATATAATAGATGTATGGACTTATAATCAGTATATACTTTTACAGGGGAGGGGCGGAAAAGGTTCCATCTACGTTTGGGCTGCTGGTAATGGAGGATTACGTGATAATTGCAATGCCGATGGTTACGTCAATAGTATTTATACCATACCTATCACCAGTGTGGACGCCGACGGCAAGGCGGCAGATTATGCCGAAGTATGTGCCCCAGTATTCGCCGCAACCTACTCTGGAAATAGCCGAAAAAACTTGGTTAGACCAAAGATTATACACCTATTTTTTCGATACAATCATTTACGTATTGTTTTTAACTTGGAATTCAAGCATTAAATAGTTGATGTTGCAAAATTAGATAAAGTTAAATCATAATAAAATTAAATGTTAAAATTATTAATATGTTTGTGTGCTACCGAGGTTGAAATGTACAGCATTAAAATACTAAATCGCTAAGTGGCTCTTTTCAAAAACAACAAATCAATCTCATGCTTTCATCTATCTATACTTAATCAGACGTCAACGTCCTTGTCATCGTCTTGTGTTACTGGATTGCGTGGGACGTCCTTTTCAACTCCATTGGCAGCTGGGATGATTGCCCTTGCACTGCAGACAAAGTAAGCAGACAGACAGAACGTAAACATGAATTTTGTTAAATATTTGAAAACGTAGGAATATTAAAGGAATGTGAACAGTGTCCATATTTTAAAACATTTTACATTGTAGTCCATTATTGACTTGGCGTGACGTACAACATCTAGTGGTTGAAACCAGCAAAAGACACAATCTTCAAGACGATTTCTCTAATTGGCAACGTAATGGTGCTGGGTTCTACGGTAAAAAGTGAAAAACAATCAAGTTACTTAGTTAAGAAATGAATGGCAAAAGATGACATTAATTAATTGGTTTTTTTTTCAGTGAGTCAGGTTCTTGGTTTTGGGTTAATGGATGCGGAAGCATTAATAACAAGAGCAAAAACATGGGTGTCCATTCCGGAACAGGTTTCCTGTTCTACCTCTGAATTTTATGTGGCTGAGTATGTCTGATATAAGTTTACAACTGTAAAGTTAATAAATGACCTTAAAGTGGAGGCAATAGAAAATATAACTCATACTTTGCAAACGAATAAAAAAACCCAAGATTAATTGATTATTTCGAATGTGTAAGAATTAAACAATACATTTTAGATCAACAAGTTTCTATTCATCTGAAGTTTGGAGCAGGAAACAGATAAGAACTGGAGAAAACTGTAAAATAGACAGTCTCGAACATGTGGAGCTTAAGGTATCTTTTTCCTATTCAAGGAAGAGAGGGAATGTGGTTTTGTTTTTAGAATCTCCCGCTGGGACTAAATCGTATCTTATGACCCCACGACTCCTGGACTCGATCAAATATAGTTATTCTGGGTCCAGATTGTGGTATTTCTCATCTGTTCATTTTTGGGGTGAAAAGGTAGACGGAACATGGAAACTGACAGCAAAATCCAACGACCAATTCTCTACTAAAGGTTAACAGATATTAAATTTGATTTCTACATAAAAATTAAATCTAATTTCACATTTGACGACATTAATAATCATATTTGAGAATTATTGAATGCATTAAAATGGATTTTTTTCCCTCCTTTTTCAGTGACACTGAATTCGTGGAAAATGAATTTTTACGGATATCAAAAAGGTAATTTGATAAACAAATATAATTTATGCATAATGCAAAATAAACCCGATACTTTCATTTTCATGCATTCTTACATCATTTACTCTAGAGTTTAATAAACAAATAAGCTGGATGTAAACTGGTTTACAGGGACTAATATTCTAAAGCAAATGTAGATTTTCTAGAAAATGAAATACCAGGATATTTGAGAACTGATTTGCGGCAAGAAATATTCCAGACGACAATATGCAAGGCTTTCACAAACCTGGCGAAAAATTTAATTTAAATTAAATTTGGTTTACAGTAATCTTAAAATATGAATATTCTTTTTATTTTTTCCTTATCTCAATCTGTAAGATTTCACTCCATGATCTTAAGACACCACAATATCTGCACATGTATTATTTTCTACAGTTATAAATGTATCGTGTTCTTGAAAAAGAAATGTACATACCTTTGTATAGTCAGTTCAATATTGCATTGTTCATCTTTGAATAAAAACAATTTATTTACGTGAACCTGTAAATTTGACGAGTTTGGTTTTAAGATCTCGAATACTATAACTTTGTCGGTATACGTACATTCAAAGAAAAGTTCTACCAATTTTTGATTTGTATTATTCGAATATCAAAGCCTCTTAGAAATATGTTATTATTACTTGTTTTAATAAACTTTGCACACAACTCTTCAGACAAACATGGAACACAAACCGAAAATTTTACGTTTCCAAAGCACAACTGTTTAATCCGTGTTTGACAAAATCACGTTGTAACGATGTCAAATATCATAGATGTCATTTTATCTATGATTTTTTTTCTGCAGGGAACGGTAGCTCAGGTTTTAAGACTCAGGAAATAACTTTCACAATGATGGGAGCCTTTTTTACTTTCATCATGACCGTACATTGGTAACTATACATTGTACATTCCTACTTGCTCAGAAAAGTCAGCAGTGGGTCTTTTTTAACCTTAAGGGCAAATTAAAAAAAAAACCCAGCAAGGGTTTTTATATGTGTTTAAAGTAACATTTTAACAGAATTGATTAAGTGATTATTCCTATTTCAAATAATTTCATGTTTTTCGAAACTATACGTAGGCAATTCTGGATCGATTGCAAAAAAAATCATATCGGATGAACTTTAAATTTTTAACCAAAAACATCAACCTTCATAGACTATATCTGTTCAAAATTTGATTGTAAAACGCTGTCAACAAATAAAACGTAGTTAAACTAAACGGCAGGTGCATACAGTACCGATCAGTCCCAACCTAGCACCATGTGCAGTAAACCCCGAAAGTAAACCCAGGGTTTAGTTGGGGTTTTCTTTCTGTTAGGTTGTGTTTGATCGGTACTGTATTTTTAGAATGGCCATATTGCATGTTCAAATTATATATTTCTAAATATTTCAATTACATATATATATATAAATATATATATATCGCATGTAAATGATAATTGAATTTTACACTTTTTTATATATATATATATATTATTATTTAATTTATGTGATGTGATGTAATTTGTGCTGTTAGTGTTTGATGTGAAATGGGCATCAAAGGAGCGAAATCAACTTATTACGATTTTCACCGTATGAACTGTCCACTAAAATATTTTAAGCGGATTATGTTGTGAATTTGAATAAGTTGAACTCCAGGGACTGCTTGTGAACTTCTATAGAAAAAGGATAATGAAACAAATACATTGATTGAGATGTATTTGGATCGACATGTGTATATTTAATGAAACATTATCTATTATTGATTAAATATGATATCTCCAACGAGTATTTTCAACTTCCAAGCTTTTTGTTATAAGTTCAGACGCTGACTCATTAAAAGTATTTAAAATACACATAACCGTATTTTCTTTTATTTGAATCACATCATGAATATATATATATATATATATATATATATATATATATATATATATATATATATATATATATATCTGTTTACGAACAATAAAAACAACGACATTTAAGCATATCTAAAGGTTGCAGTTTTTATCACTTCCATATGTGATTTACACAGAATTGTCTCTACCATTCAAACGAGGATAACTCGCAATACATTTTCAGTAATAAATAAACATGTCAGAAACCAAAACGTTAGTGTAAACCATAGTTTATTATGAATACAACGTAGAACAAGAATATACAATGGTACATAATCAAGCAAGGTTTCGGAAACAAGTAAACACTTATATTAATCCGTTTCCTTAGATATGATTTACAAATTTTAAATCATCGATGTGCCCAGGTTGGAATGTCTTTGGAAGCATGTTTATGAAAAATTAAAGGCTAAACTAACAGTGTGTAAGAAAAATGCGTTAAGGGAAACACATAAGATGCAAAGTGAGTAAAATAACAGAAAGGATGTAGGATGTGTGATAAATTTCTATGTTTGAAAACGTTTTGATGTTGAAATAAATTTGTGAACTGCTTTGAAAATTGTTTCATTGTTTGCTGAAGAAAGATTTGTATCCCCATAAAGTAAACTATAGACTTACGTCACCAATGTCCTTCGGTAGTTGCAATATGGCCACTCAGGCATATTAAAAGGCTAACTTATAGGTCTAGTGAGAGTAAACGGATATGCTAAGTATTTTAGCATGGTAACCTCTCGACATTCCTATATTAGAGTTCTTAAACACATCTTTCAGATGAGCTTGAAAATGTCATATCATGTTATTTTGTTATTTTCAAATTGTTCTATTTATAAGGGTGAGCATTTAGAAGTTTTGTAAAGTGTATATGTATCTCACTCATACGCATAAATTATTAGTTTAGGCTTTTTAACTAGAATTAAGGAAACCACGAAAAGTTTCCTCTTGTGTCATTCAAAATCTTCTCGGAAGTGACTTGCGTATGACGAAGTTATATCAAAAGGCAAAACTAAATGTAAATGAGTGCATGCGTTTTCCGCCACTTTCCTCTGTTTTTCTTTTGAGAAAGACATGGTCTATATTGGTTTCATCAGACAGCATTGTTCTCCATGTTCCTTTCAGGTAATCGTTAGAATGAATGCAATTTGCTGGCACATATAAGGTGTGTCGTTTTGGGACTCTAAAAGCTGTGAGGTGAAGTTCACCTTTGCTCAGTTTCCCCAAAACAAAGAAACCAGAATCATCATCTAACGGGCAGTCGATGTGAACAAATTCATGTTTTTCTAACCCGGCTCCTTTATTTTTCCCCTCTACGTAACTAATAAGGTAACTATCTTCGTAAGTAAAGTCTTGTATCACGTGACGATATGGTATGTAAACCTCCTCTGGTCGACCATCTGCAAACATACATCCATAGTAATCTAAAAGTTCACTCGTGGCAATTTCAGTTTCTACTTTTCCATCAAAATCGGCTGGAAAGATTAGATTTCCTGAAGCTGTTGTAATTTCGCTTGATTCCCATGAAACCCTTACAACAGTTTTCTTGGGCGTTACTTTTGGTAGGTCTACAAACTGAGAAAGTTCTTGAAGCTTGTATTTTCCGGGAATAACATCTTCAACGATATCTGTGCCACCACTCATCACAATTTCTCCATTCTCTCCTTCCCGCTTGAAAGCTGCAAATTTATTCCAGCGCTTCTCTATCATGCTGTGAACGACTTCTGGATCGCACGACATAAATTCAGACTTCAAACGAGATTCAAGGCTTCCCGTTTCGGAAAATATCCCGACTTCATCAAGAAATGAAAAGCACTGTAAATCAATCAAAGTTAATTTTTCATCTTTATTTCGTTTCTTTAACTTGTCGAATGATGTCAAAATTTGAGCCAGAGACAAGTCCATCCTGCTTCTGAGAGATTCTGAAAATATTTTGAAATTTATTGTTCCTTTACGCTTCTTGTCCGCTTCCATAAAGACTTTCGGTAAAACAGTATTCCCTCCTTTTAAGATTTTCTCTACAAAATAATCGTAAAATTCATCAAAGGTAATTGTTTTGTTGTTGTCGACATCTATCGAGTTGAATATTTCTTCTGCTTTTGATTTTTCTATTTCAACTCCAAAATGTTGCAACGCAAGACAAAATTCACCAATTTCCAAGACACCGTTCCCGTTTTTGTCTAAATCAAGAAAAATGGCCTTTATTTTATCTTTCTCAGTGTTTACCGATTTCAACTGAAAAGACTTTTCTTCAGTATGAATAGTCCTTCCATTTTCTTTCTCGGACTTTCTCTCTTTCATTTCTTCGTTAAACATGATAAAGGATTTCTCGCATTCTTTCAATCGCCGACCGTCAAAATTCCTGTCTTGTTCTTTGATTTTTCCTTTTAGAAGATCTCGAATAGGACTTGTACCCTTGACGAGATAGGTTAAGGATTCATTTAGAGCTTTCAACCATGCATTCATTCTCTTATTTTCCATTGTTGCCAAAAGACACTCAAATTTGGGGCCGTCTGATACTTGTATCACGTGATTCATTCCCTTTTCCTGGTTAGAAACGACTTTAAATGTCGTGTGAACAGAGAAGTACACGACATCTTTAACATTAAGAGATGATTTTGACGACCTGATGAAAGAAAATTCTAACTTTCCGGGAGACAATGTCAGCCATTTCCTGGACCAGGATGACGAATGAAATCGTCGTTTATATCTGACATACACCCATCCTCCTTTCATAACTTCCTTCACTAACCAACCATGAATTCTCTTTAAAGCGTCGGAAATGCTGACGCTGGATAACTGTTTCTCAAGAAAATCTAAATATCTCTGAAAAATCATTTTTGTGTTTGCTGGTGGGAAACCGTCATTTACGTTGGCAAAAGTAGCAAATTTTTCCATTATCCATTCATAATCTTCGTTTGAAATCGCAGGAGGAAATGAATTCTCATCAGCTAACGTGTTGAATATTTGCCAAATTTTGAATACATCTGACTCCTGCAGCAAATTGCTGCTATATGTTTCTTTAACCAACTGCCAGCAGGTCAATTCTGTTTTTTCAATCAGTTCAATAAAAGCGATATTGTCTTGCCTAGAGTATAGAAACTTTCTTAAATCCGAGAGCGTTTCTTTTAATGATTCGTCTTTTAAAAAACCAAAATTATTTTTGGCGTTTATGATCGCAAAAGCATCTGACAAGGTTGATTTTTCCAAAACGGATCCCCCGTATTTAACATGAGCTAACTGCAAAATACACGTCAGTCTTTCCCCAGGCATGTCTGAAATCTAAAATAGAATATAATTTTAGAGGACTAGGAACTAAGATTGAAGATTGGATTGTTAAGAAAAGTAAATCTAGCAAAATGAACTTATTTTAGAACCTCTATAAAGGTAAAATTATAAACAACGATTAAAATGTGGTTTGTTTAAGATGGGAATTTAAAGAAAAATCTAAATGAATCCTATCTTAATAAGGAATTCAATTTCTTTTCAGCTATGATTACTCCATTTTCCCCTGTAATAAGAATGTTTTAGTGTATTATCGATAATTGCAATGATAACAATTTGTTAACAACAGTCGACAGTTCAAAAACTACGCTTTTACTATACATATTATCAGGGATCTAAAATTAATATATACATCTGGATCCCTAATCATTTATTTATAAAAAAATAAATAAAGATAAAATATTTCCAAACAATGCATCCGTAGAAAGGATTGATACATTATTGAACGAATAGCAGATTTATAATGATAACTTCCAATTCCAATTTTTATCATATAAACGTTTAAAAAAGTGAAAAAAAAAAATAATAAAAAGATTAGGCTAGCTCTCAAAGCATAAATATTAGTTTAGTGCAACAATAAATAATTGCAACCTGTTTTAGAAGTTGTAATTCAATGATATTTTTGTGAAAATCATTTCGTCAATATGTGCTTTATTCGATTTAATATAATAAAGCAATTTAAAAATGTTTAAAGGCAGTATGCAGGTTCATCTACTAGTGATACTGAATCTATTGATGAGCATAAATGTTTGGAAGTTCTTCTTATGAATATAAGAGGAATTATATCATATTCTTCCTTTAAAAAAAGAGAGCGCGACAAACTGGAGAGGTCCTTACTAGTAGATATAGAAACACTTAATAAACACATATAATCTTTATCTAATTAGTGATAAAAAAAATCAGAACTTGAAAATCTTAGAAAAGAAAAATTACCAGGACATATGATAAGGTCGCGTGCAAAATGGTTGGAAGAGGAGGAAAAACCCACAAAATATTTTTTGCAATTCAGCATCTAGAAATGTTTTGAATAAAACTATCAAAAAGGTAGAGATAGATGAAAACCATATTATATATGATCAGTCACAAATTTTGCAACAGGTTAAGCAATTTTATAAAAAGAAAGTGGGTGCTTAAGATGTATATCGGCAGGAATCTGGGCGCACAGAGAGAGTGAAAATTCCATCAATAAATTTTGCCTTTTTCGAGTGTTAATTGTTATTTAATTGTCATTAATGCCCGCACCAAGTATTCGCCCCTAAATAACACTCTCTTGTACCAGTTTTAGTCAAAAAGAAGGCCGCATGCAATATCCGGTACTTTTTAGAAATTATGATTTTCATAAAGGATGAGATCCCATCCCATAATACACATATTGCTTTTATGTACAATTTGGGTTTGAATTGTTTGCATGTGAATTTTAAATTAATCAATAAACTAAACATTTCATGTCATAAAAGATATGGTTTATATAATAATTACAAACAAAATTGAATTAAGCCCCGCCTCCTTGGGTCGTTGCCTGCTTTAGATATGCTTTAGATATGCTTTTGTGTGCCAACATCATCGTGTGCGTGGATTTAGAGAAGGGTGGGGGTGAGCGGTCCAGACCCCACCCCCCTGAAAAATTTATTTATGTAGTGAAATTACCAAAATTAAACCTCGGACCACAGTCCCCCTTACACCGCAGACACAATTATTACTCTGACCCCACCCCCCCCCCCCCCCCACTTCCCATGGATAAATAAACATCAGAATATGATGATCAATGAAAGCCTGTACATGTAGTTGCAATAAAGAAGATTGTAAACGATGCAAAACAAATGACATATTACGCAATGATTTTCACTGCAGGACATTAGGACAGAAGATATAATTACCGATTAAGGTGGTATCGGATATTTATGTGGATAAAAGTGCGTTATTTATATTATATAGTTATATTATAATTAAAATACTTTCACCGTTTTAGAATTAAAATTTTTTTTTAAAATGTTTTGAAAATTAAGGTAAATATTAGATAAGCACCAGCAGGATTCGAACTCTCTACTTACAGACACATAGTTAACGCTCTCACCCATTTGCGCTATGCTGTTAGGTAACATTATTTTGGTAGAAAATATTATATTTTATACTTTATTTGCTTATTTCAGTAGGGAGAACATCACAATATATAGGTGTCCCATTAGCGGGTATTAGTTTTACCCAGCTCTTTGGTTAGATGGGTTTCACGTGGTGTACAGGCATATGCGTTTTTGATATGCATTTCTAGTGAGAATGAAAGCATGCTGCAGCTTTTTTTCATTAAACCCTTACCCCATCATCACACACCAGTAATAGGAAAAGAGTTAATGAGTATGATTTTCTTTAATTTTGATGATTCTTTTTTGTCAAGAGATATGTGGTATGTCAAGATTTATGACTCATGAAAATTTGTGAATTTTAATCCTGATTGTTAACAAATATACATGTATTATTATATAATATATACAAGTAATATCATACTAGGTATGACAATCAATTGCAGAATTGCCAATTGGTTATTTAAAACTCATTTTGACTGATTAAATTGTTAATCGTTATGAAAATATGACATTTTTAATTATAACATATTATCAATATTTTTGAAGATTGATTTTGTAACTATTAACAACTTAATTAGGGCCCCACTCTGCAGTTGCCCTATTGTGATCATTCTGTCCAATTCTGCTGATCATGTCCTGAAACATTTAAGACATGGCCCCTGCCCCTGGGGCCCTTCCCTCCTACCCCCCCCCTTCCTCCTGATCTTAAAAATGACAAAGTATCTTGAAAACCGTTGCATCATATATATTTTTTGTTCCTAAAGTATTATGGCATATCAAATGTTATGTAGGTCATGACACTATGGTATTGTTCTGACTCCCATAAAACACGAAATTACTAAATATCTTGAAACTGTTGAGATCTGACCATTAAACAATATTTATTTTTTTTCTTGTATTATGGTGCATCGTAATTTTGAATTTGAACACTGTTCGTTATCACCACATGTCATGGTATAAAGTACACGGCTCCCATGAGTTGGTTTTAAACCCCCTCCTCTGAAACAGGAAATGATAATACATTTTAATAACTGTTGAGATCCCCACCCCTATACCATATTCATTCTTGCTCCTTGTGTCATTGCGCATCAATTGGGATATAGGTTATGGCCCCTTTGAGACGCCCAGTGACGTTCCAGAAATGCAACTAAACAAGTATTTTATCTTATTCATATGTAGTGTTTGACATATGTAGGTAATTCCTAGCCCTAGCCCAATGAAGACCCTACTTTGTTTTTTTTTACAGCAAAATATTTGTTGACTGACTTTATAATTCTGCGATCACATATAACATTTTATTTATCTTTAAGATTTAAAAGCAATTTCCAAAGTCGTACATACAGAAAAATACCAATCAAGAAATGATTTTGCTATTGTAAAAATGTGGGAAGAAAAAATAATCAGAAATTATCAACAAAAAAATGAAAAATGCTTGTGATCCTCACCCCTAAAGCATATATATTCTTCCTCCTTGTGGATCTTGTGGTATGTTAATTCAATCACAAGAGATAAGAGGAGGTCCAGGAATTAGGTTTTTTATGGGACAGAACATCATTTGGCAGATATTATTGACCCTCAGAATCAAATTTATATTTCTAAAACTTTATTGAATATCTTTAGCTCAGCCCCTGTTACATCCCAATAGATTATTTGGCTAATCATTAAATCATAAGAAGGGTTTTGATAAGTAGGTTTTTTAGGAGTAATAAACGTCAATTTTCAGCTACTATTTGACTCCCTGGATTAAATTTAAATTTTGAAAACCTTATTACACATCTATAGGACAACCCCTATCATATCTCAAGAGATTTTGACATGCCCAATTGTGACAAGGAGCACACGACGGGTGCGATCGGTCAGCAGAGGATGCTCACTCCTCCTAGGCACCTGATCCTACTTCTATCTTTTTGGAGGTCCGCGTTGCTCTGCTTTGAATTTGTATTTCGTTTAATGGATTTTTGAGATGGTTGACGGTTTGTTATTGTCATTTTTTCATGACATAGCTACTGCATAAATTGTAAGAGGAGTTCTGGGGAACCATATTTTTTTGCAAAAAAACGTCATTTTTTGTTGCACACCGACCCCCGTGATAAAAACAAGAGTTCTGAAATATGATTACACATTAACATGACACCCTGAATCATATTCTAGTAGATCATTTGGCTACTGCCAAAAAAAAAAATTTTCAGCCAATTAATGACCCCAGGACAAAATTGAAATTTCCTAAACCTTATTGCACATCTATAGGACAAAACATATTCCAAGAGGTGATTTGTCTACTGTTGAAAATGTAAGAGGAGTTCGAGGAAGCAGGTTTTTAGTGGAAGAACGTCATTTTTACATATTATTTGACACCCAGGAATACCGAAGAATTTTTTAAACCTTTTTACAAAACAACTAGATAAATATAAGTGCATTTAAATAGACATTTGAAATATAAGTATTTTTCGATTTAACACTTGTGGTCTTTTTCAGAAAGCTTGAGAGTTTTTTAATAGTCGGAATATACATGTACTTCAACTCTCAAGATATACCTTGTACTATTCGAGTTATCAATTTTCGTTCGAGCCAGTAGCATTTCGAGGTTATAGACATTTAAACCCCCTTGATTCATGTTGATTGTTCCTGCAAACTTACATTTCTGTGCACCCACTTTCTTTATATGTTCATAAAGATTCTGACTATGTGTTGACACCAATCTCACTGATATTATAAATCTCTCAAATTTTCATAAACTTGATTTAAAAAATCAGATTCCATTGAGAGTAGTGTCTTTGAGAGGGAAACTTTATCTGTTTTAAAAAATATTTAAAAAATAACAAATCACCTGGTAGCGATGGATTCACAGTTGAGTTTTATAAATTCTTCTGGAGAGACCTCAAGTTTTATATTGTCTCTGCTATAAATTGTATATTTAACAAAAAGAGCTTCCTATTTCACAAAGGCTTGGGATTATCTCCTGCTTGCCTAAAAGAGATAAGGCAAAACATTTTTTTTAAGAATTAGCTTCCAATTAGCCTATTAAATGTTTTATATATTAACTTAATCCAAGCTGTGTTAGTTAAAGAGTAAGATCTACTCTAGATTATCTTATACCAGACACCAAATCTGCCTTTATTAAAGGTAGATATATGGGTGATAACTCAAGATTCATATACATGTATGATCTAATGGCATATGAATAGTCACAAGAAATTTATTATTATAACATCATATTAATATGAAATGCCTAATTGTGACATAATTCAATTAAATTGCAATTGAAGTATTACGTAATATTATTTTATATAATTTTACGTAATGTGCTACAATGTTGTGTAACAATTAAAGTCAAGCTGGTGGAAAATAACAACATATACCATGTCTTGTTTTGTTTATTTATTCTGTATCAAAAGATGGAGGTTATGGTCGTACGTCACGCAAATTACATAACTTATAGCCCCCTTCATACGGAAATCAATTATGAATAAATGAGTATTACCATTTTGGAACAATCTAAGCATATACCGGTATATAGGATCTAAAAATCAATGACAGCAAAGGTGTGAACCTTATGTATACAAAACAATACATATGTGTTTGTTTGAAACAGAATAAGATTCCAAGTTTTGCTGAGCTACTGCATCATATTAATTTTAGATACAAAATAGAAAAAAATGTATCAGTTCAAAAATTTCAGCTTTCTCGATTTGAACAGTGTTGATCATCTTTAGAATATTTCATAAATTTTTTATTGTATATGTCAATATATGAAATGTAAGATAAAAACGACCTCTTGTCTATTATATATATATCTTTTTTGGTGAATGAGTGTGAAATGAAAGGTGTATAATAAGGGGGGATAATAAAGAGTATAAAAAAGCATGTAATATACAATTATGCATATATTTGTGTGTTCAAAAAATACAAATAAAAAAATGTTTAAGGCATCGTGTTTTGAAATATGGAAATCTTAAATTCCATAGAGATTAAGAATTTATTTACAGTCTACAGTTAACAAGGAATAAAATGAAAATAAAGCATACCGACCAATACTTGCAATTGTCAGAAGGCCTTTTAAACTAATGGTAATTAATATACATAATTAATGTATTTCAATGGGGATTTTACCCTTCTACAAAAGGAAAGGGGGCAAAACTTATTAAACCTTTATAAAAAATCATATTATTTTCACTAAAATGAATTCCGTATTATTTTACCGAATTCCCCAACTACACCAATTCTAAATTTAAGCTTAGTTATTAATACACTAATCTTTCATAAAACAAAATCAAAAAGAAAATATTTAAAAGATAAGTAAAATTAAATGTTCGTTTGTATTTCCCGATGAGAGAAATATTGGAATTTAAAAGCATCTTAATATACGTGATTATAATCGTTGCAAAACATACCTCATTTAATTCAAGAAACCAATATCTTGTGGTTATTCAAACATCACAATCTTCCAAAACAAGTTA
Source organism: Magallana nippona (assembly GCA_033439105.1). NCBI lineage: Eukaryota > Metazoa > Mollusca > Bivalvia > Ostreida > Ostreidae > Magallana > Magallana nippona. The sequence goes on from CM065919.1 coordinate 48,581,134, forward strand.
ATGATTGTTTTAAAACGGCATGGGTTTATCAGTGTAGCCATCTGACTTTGCCTTATATATACTTTCTGTCATAGTTAGTTATGCAGACGTGTTGTTTAGACGGCCATTGTTCAAGCACATTATAGAATCGTGCAAACGCAACTGTGCATGCGATTCGAATTGCACAAAACCAATTCCATCATTAACTTTTAATGACATAACGCCAACATACAAATATTTTTTAAGCAATGATGAAAATCGATAAACACTACAATGGCAGTTTCTCAATTAAATCGGTTACGGACGCTAGAGAGCAACAATTTTTATTCGTATATGTTTTAATTCAATAGAATACTTAAATATCAACAATGGTATAAACATTTAGTAACAGGAGGTAGAGGGGGAAATATATATATATATATATATATATATATATATATATATATATATATATATTTATATATATATATATATATATATAGGATACCACAGAGTCTGCGTCATCTGTTTCATATTTGAATATTTTACTTGAAATGACATTGATGGTAACCTAACAACAAACCTTTATGATAAACGTGATGACTTCAATTTTTGTATAGTCAACTTTCCTTACTTATATAGCAATAAACCTTCATCACCAGCATAAGGAGTTTTTGTCTCTCAGTTAATTCGATACGCATGATTCGTATGAACAGTTTCCAAGGCGAGGCAAGCTATTGACAAACAAGTTGATAAAACAGTATTATCAACAATCTCGTTTGAAGTCATATTTTCGTAAGTTCTATGGTCGATACAACGCACCTATCAGCAAATACAATCTTCCACTGGGTCGCATGCTGACTGACGTTTTTCATACTAATTGTTAGACCATAATTAATCAATTAATTGTTTACGAACTTTTCCATTTTTTTCGATTATGACAAAGAGCACACGGCGGGTCTGACCAGTCAGCAGAGGATGTTCACTCCTCCATGGCACCTGATCCTACTTCAATTTATTTTAGAGGTTCATGTTTGCTCTGCTCTTGTTTTGTAATTTTCCTTTAGACTTTTGAATTTGAACACTGTTCGTTATCACCACATGTCATACACAAACAAACACAAGCACATCATTGATTGACGTCACAAAACAAAGTCTCGTCCTGGGCTTCGCTCCATAGGGAGTTTCTGGATACTTCCGCCCGTTGGTGACCCGATTACCCCCGCTGTATCAGTCACCGTGTGCCATTGGCACACTAACACAAACATAAATTTTCGTTAAGAGTTTTGCATTTGCTAGTGCATCTTGTGTGCTTGGGTGCAATTTACAGTAAAAGAAGCGGAATTACATCATTTTTTTTTTATCTCTAAATGTGTTCTGACGTATCATATTTATTAAGCAACTTTTAAAGTTAAAAGTAAGAACATTAAATCACCGTCAGTTACAATTTCTTGATTGCACTATTATATCAGTTCAAATCTTAGAGTCCCAGTATACATTTACAAACAATAATTTTCGAACTTTGAGAATATTAAATTCAAAAAGGTGCACATGTACACATTCATATTTTTGCCCCCTTATGTACCAAATTCTCAATAAGACAAATATAAAAAAAACTAATTGCTAATTGAAATTGAGGTAAAAAATACTATTGCTGCTTAAAAGTACCAGAATTCGAACTCTCAATTGTACACTCTAGATAGGGTCAATCTTAATTACATTCAATTTGTAGATCTATATACCTCTAGCGGTGAAAAGTTGTATTCTATAGAGTGCTCGGACCCCGCCAATTCCAGGCCCCCGTGTGAAGGTGGATCTCCTTTAAGACAAAATGGTCATGACCTTGACCCGGAATATTGAACACTTTTATCTTTTTGTTGGTGGTCTCAAAGTCTGGATGGTGACCTGGCATGAAATTTGATATGTATTTAAAAATTTTCAATTATTTTAATTTTTTTTCAACATATTTGATTCTTATATTTGATTTTGATTTGATTTTAGTGGTTTAATTATTCGAACATTCTATATCCAGTCTGTATATATGTCGAAAAAATACCAAATAAACATGTCAATTTATTATCTCGAAACCTCTAAAATAACTGCTTCTTCTTCATTTATTTAAGGAATAAGGATTCATTCTTTGAATCTTATGAGGTTATAATTTCGGTCGGGGCATGATCAAATCTATCATGAAGCCCTTCAAAGAATGATTCCTTATTACTTATATTTATATTATTTTCAGCAATTGTACGATTAACTAATAGAATACTAATTATGCAAACCCCGCTTGAATTTATTGGACTGTATAGTACAAAATCGATCCGTAGTGTTATCACAGGCAATGACACTGAAAAATGTAAATATATTGGTATACAGAAACAGATATCTTACTAATTTATGGTCAACATGTACATGAACAATCAAAACGCATTCTCACAAAAGGATAAACTATAACTGAAATACAAAAATAAACATGTTTTAAAAGCGTTTACTATGTTTAAGTGAAATAAGAAGGAATGTCCGTTCCATATTAATAATTTATAGTCAGCGTTTAAAGAAAACGAGTTATTTTTCTATTAAAAACAACAACAAGTAGTGTAATGACCCTTTTAAAATATTCAGTCCCTGCCCACAAACAATTTGAAAAATAAATACATTGTTGTTCAGAGCAGTCATCAACAAATATTTTTCAGTTTTAATAACTTTGTACCTTTTGAACTCTTTTGAAGTTAATCATGTTTATGTTGCTTATAATTAGAAAAGAGCTCGCGTGGCAGTGGTTGCTAGGTTACTGGTAATTGCATGTATAATTCTTTTTGGAACGTTGAACTACTATTTTGTGATGGAGGATTTCATTGAATAAGCAATTTTGTCTATTGCTAGCTGGTACAGGACTGTTTGCCACGGCTACTGCGTCGTATAATTACACGTGGTCCAATTGTTATTTAATGATTAATTGAGTTGATTCTTAATAACATTGAATGACAAACTAACACTCTTTAATTTCGCATTGTAAATTCGTACGCAAAATTTCTTCAAACGAAATGTAAGAGGAGGCCAAGGTCAAAATTTAAGATTAATATATTTTGATTCATACATATATTCCATATTTCAATCCACGAATGATATGATTGCAAAATGTCAATATCAGTTGTATTTGATTCTTTCATTAAAAAAACGTACATTTCAAAATTCCTAGGGTTATTAAAATCCTTTGGTTTAACGTCTTAATATAAAAAATGTACATGCCTTGTTTTTAGTTTCGAATCGCGTAAAGAATAAATGCAGAACTAAGAAAAGCTTTCACCTACTATTATATAACAACATAAAAAACAATTTTGAACGAATACTTCTGACATTTGGTTATTGCACACGTTTAGAATCACGTGATTCTCAGTAAAGAGGAGTAAAAATGACGGTTCTCTTACCGTTGTTGGTAGTCTTGCCTTTGACCCTTGTGCAGGTTGTGGAAGCCAAGCTTCTGAATGGGCATGTACACCGTGTCCAGAGTCTTGATATTAATTGGTGACTGTCTCAGATTCCAAAAGGTTCCCCATTCATTAGAAATCTTGTTCCAGTTTGGGGGAACTTGAAAGCAAAGTTTTAAATCAAATAAATAAGTTTTATTTCAAAGTTAGGTTTATACATTTACTTAAAAGTAGAGATAAGTACCTTAGTTTAACGTCATTGTTTTAAAGGCAATGTAAATAAATTAAATATTCATCAAATAATTTATAGATTCTTCACTTTTTTGTGCAGAAAAAAAGAAATGAAACCGGAAAACTTACATAAACAACTTTGAGGAACATAGCTGAATTTGGCTTTCGTCGGGTCTGGTTCAAAACACTTTGTTACTTCACCAATGACAAAAGTGATCTCTAGTGCAAGAAATAAAAGTGAAAGAGCCAAATGCATTAAGGAACCCATGTTCTTCCTGATTCAATTAAGTTCTAGAGCTGTTTAACAACACTAAGGGTGAACCCTTCAGTTTGGGGCTTTTGTATAGAGCTGACATGCTTGGTGAAACTCCAAAAAGTAATTGACAACTTGTAATGATTTCTTCGTCAAAAAATGCAAAAAGCCAGTCATGATATGATATCATGATATTTTTTTTTTACAAATTACGTCAATATCCCCGAAAATGACTTTTTACTGATATGACATTTGGCACACGTTGGATGTGACCGGTCAGCAGAGGATGCTTATTCCTCCATGGCACCTGATCCTACCTCTATTTATTTTAAGAGGTCTGTGTTTGCTCTGCTCCTGTTTTGTAATTTTCCTTTGGACTTTTGATTTTGAACGCTGTTCGTTATCACCACATGTCATACAAGTGTTTAAGAATGATAATGTTTATTGTGTTTATTAATCTTGTCTTTAATATATAAAAAAAATCTCTGACAGGAAACGCATGCAAATGTGGAACTCCGATTGCGTGCATTTTGAATTTTGATGAAAAGAACTATTTGTTACGTCTAGGACAGAAACATGACCTTGTCAAATGAAATATTTCATGGTCTACATACCTTTTGACAGCAAAATCTTGAAATTTCATTAAAGTTATAACTAATTTACTATTATGCAAGATTCATTTTTTTTTTCAGAAGTTTGAACTTAATACCTCAATTTTCACTTAAGTTTCAGTTAAATTTAAAGTGCTCTTATAATAAACTTTCGTTGTATAGATATACGTTAGATGAAGTCATTATTTTAAAATCTTTTTCCTAAAATTAACATCTTTTTCCAAAATTACACATCAAATGGTCTAGTTGAAAACAACTTCACATGGACCAGAAAATGGTGAGACAACAGTCAATTAGTCATAAGCCAAGGTCTGAAAGGGAGTACAGTGGAGTTTATTGAAACTGTTTGAAACAGCACCTGTTAACAGCAATAGCATGTTAACTGATGTTTCCAGAACATTAACAGGTGTCTAAAAAGATTGAACTTAATCAAATTTGTAACCCCTTCTTTATCTAATTTATATCCCGTATATAGCAATTTTCGTATGTACAGCACTTTGTACCAGATGAAGTGTCATACACCGCTATGCATATGACACAATGACCCACTTTTTTAGCCAAAGGTAAAAAGATTCAATATTGATGTGTGATGTACAAATTTTATTCAAAATATTCTAGAAATGTACTTTTCCCTTATATATTGTATATGCATAAATCGGAAGTCGTTAGGATAGTTTTGAAGGAATCTTTGACATGGGAGCCATTATACCATTATTGGCTGTCAATCATGACTGATGGTATTTATAATACCATTCTTAGGCATCTTATTCAGTGCATTAAAGCTACATGAATGCTTTAAGAGGTCTCGATGGTCTGGCCATTTCAGATTGCTATATAAGAATATAGGAAAATGCCAAAAATAAAATGGAAAAATTAATAATTTTTTTTACTAAATAATAGTTTATAGCTAAGCATACCATTTCTTAAAATTTTTTGTAGATCTGATGGGAAAGAATAAGGTAGAGTATCTTTCAATATATGCCTTAAAATTTAGAAGTTGTTTAAATCTTACTACAGTATACATATATCTTCTTAAACACACGTGTGTAACAGTGCAAGATTATGCACTTTTATTCTGTTTTCAAAAAAGAATAATGTCTTCAACCTTATGTCATATTTCTCAGATGTATTCAAAATAGATGAAAAATGCATCACATTTTCTCACAGTATTTTGAAGAGGAAAATTTGTCCGCAGCCGTCGCCCACAACGAAATTAATAAATATCATATGATACATGTATGACGTCACAATTATCCTTGTGAAAGACTAATCATGTAACTATTCATAGATTTTGAATTTTAAGGTATTCTTGTGTAAATAAATGTTGCATTACAATTGTTTGTTCCTTTGGTCGTTATTTTATGATTTGAAAAAGCAAAAACTGATACATTGGTAAGCCTATGAGTTGGTTCTGTTTCTTGTCCAGTCCAGAAATGATAAGTCCGGTTTGGTGTTGAACAATAATCTAATAAAGCGTGATCGTATAGATTTTCACAAAGCAACTTTCCAATTTTGTCTCAAATCTATTGATTTTTTGGTCTAGTGAAAAGAAACATTATATATGTGCCAAACTTCACCGACATACATGTTTTTTTTAAAAAGTGCTATCAATATAAAAACCATACACATATGCATTATACTGGTTTTCTAACAATACAAACTTCAGTGTTTTATAAAATTATCAACTGAAAAGAAATGAAATATACAGAAACAAAATATATTTTATAGAACGATACACACTAACTCATATTCTAAGTTCCATTATTCAAAAAGAAAAAAATGTTTTAGACACAAACTATGTATTATCCGCTTCGCACGTATTATTCGCAAAATTACACGTTAGGTATTTTTTTTTCTAAATGTTTGTAGAAAGTTCATGTTAGGATAAAATTATACCAGTATTCAACTTCACCGATGTTAAATAGTTTACAAATTGTAAAAGTCTGATTATTTCGTTGTAGCGACAATGCTTTGTCAATGTACTAGTGGGAGGACAATATATATTACATGTACATGTATATAATTGATTTATTAAGGAAAGTTACATGGTTGTCAGGAAAAAGTAAGTTTTTCCTTGTCAACGAAAACGTGTCTTGAAGGTACATGTATTTGAAAAGAACATTTTAAAGAAGTCTTAGGCGCATTTTTCTTGAATAAAAAAGTTAACATTTTAAACTGATTTATGTTCGATACTGTAAAAGCTTAACCAAACATGAACCTACTTATCAGAGAAACTCTCTTAACGAGGCCAGGTCTAATTTGTTCTGCCCTAGTTTTTTAATGATTTTTTTCATGAATTTCTACTGATATACTTATATATAATTTTAAGATTAAAAACATCAAACCACATCGTTTGTTTAGGGGGTCATCTCAAAGTTTATTGATTTTTAACATCGGACCCTATGGGATTTTGCTTGAAATGTATCAATTTTGCACATTTTATGCATTTTTTTTAAAAACTTCTGCCTAGGGATTTTTTTGTTCTACATATGAAAGTTAAAAGGCATCAAATGATCAAATAAGAAAACCCCCTTTTATCTCCTGGTTTGTTCTAGGGGTCTTATCAAAGTTAATATTTTTATGTCCAATTTCCTTTATTTGTCGGATAATGGCTATGTTTTATTTGACAAAGGCGGAAATGGTGATATTTATAATTATTAATAAATATATATACAACATCACATATTAAGGGTAATTAATATAAAATACATGGTAACTGTCTTGAAATACATGTATTAATCTTTATTTAGGCGGTGTAAGAAAACGTGACAGAGGGCTAGGCTTGCTACACCCTCTTCAAGTTTTCGATCCGAGCCCAACTATAGCTTATGCTACAAGATATTTATGTTTATTATACAATATAATATCAATGTTACGCCTCAAAAGAGCTTTTGTCGACAAATTTCGCTGAACATTTGCAGTTGAACCCTAACGCCAACAAGAAAAACGGTGAAATGGATCAAACAAACCGGATCAAAAATAACAGCAGAAGTTGTGTATCATCAATAGTCGTAGGCATTATCACATGTTAGCTTAAGGGACATTACATTTTCCAGAATACGTTAAATCGTGGATATCGATCATATCAATACAATGTGTTAATAGAAATTGTACTTCAATAAACTTATAATTTGACTGATCAACTGAACAAACGAAATCCACGAAAAAGGTTTTTCAACGGTGAATGATAAAATCAAAGTACTGTGGAATCATTTTCATTTGTGATGGTCAATGTTCGTGGGTAGCTAAAATTTTCCTGGTTCGTGTGGAAGTTATTTCTTTGGTAGTGTAATCGAGACAATTCTAATAAATATTAAACATGTTTGTATATACGTTCGTGGGGTGTAAATTTGTAGGCAAGGGTTACACACGACAGCCACGAACATTGGTCCCCCAACGAACATTGACGATTCCACAGTAGTAGTACTAATTAGATTACTTAAAGAAGCTCTGGTTAGATTAATGCATAAAAAAACACTTGATGACGTATTAATTTTTATTTTTGTACATGATAAAATCGATGTAACGGAATGCCGAAATAAGAAGTTTACAGGTTTGTGTTGAAATTGTGATAATATTCAAGAAGGTATACTGTTGAAGAAGATGTTTTGTTCTTTTCAAAAAGTTGTATTAATATCCATAAACTATCTTTAAAAACATGTGCAAGAATAAAGACAAATGGAAAGCAAACCTTGTCAAATTTTCTGTCATTGCAGGTTCAATGCATGCAGATCAGAATAAGAGTAAGTTAAGATTCTCCGACCCTCAGCCTCAAAGTATTTTTTCATCAAAAATGTTTTTCTTTCGTAATTTATAAATGAAATGAAATAAAAAGAAAGAACTATATGCTATGATTTCTAATTTCTGCCCACGTGTTTTATAAATTTGAAAAAAAAAGTCATATCATAAAGATATTTTGAAAAAATATAAAACTGAATATGCTTGTTGCGAAATTTAAACGTTTTTTTTAAACATCGATCATTCCTCGTGCTTCTATGACGTCACGTAAATTGGCCATTTCCCGCATTTTCTCAAAAGCATGAAAATTTCATCAGTTTTTCTTTATATTCAAGAGTAGGAGGTATAGAACGCAATGTTGCTTCAAAACCATTTTAATATATTATATTGTTCATATTATTTTGCGTATCATATTAAAAAATGGTGTTGGAGCAAGCATGCGCTCGATGTTTCCTTTTCAAAAAACTGATAGGAAATCCCCCTTCTTTGGTTAATACACGTACTTTTTGTGAAATTAGCTTATAATTAACATATCATGTTTCTATTATGACTTCGATTAGACAATTTATCTTTATAAACCTGACCTAGATATATAATAACCTATCTTTTAGCATATTTCTAAAGCTCTATTTATAACTTTGAATTTTGGGGCATAAAAACACTTTATACCGCACATAGTTCTTTATTGATGGTATCCATGAATTTTACAAAGTTACTGCAAATTTGCCCACGGTGGATGAAATTTGGTAATAACGAACAGTGTTCAAACATCTATAATGGAATCAATATAGAAGTTGAGATCAATTAAAACAAAATTATACCGGTGCATCGGTGGATGGAACCCCTTTACCTATATGTATTAAATCTCATTGGTCCTATTAAGCCAATCATTTCGTTGAATAACTGATCGTAATATTGGCACTAGCAGACTAATTATATTAGTCAATAGAAAGGAAGATAAATACCCATTGTATGAATAAACAAATCTGGAGTTATCGAATATGACTGAGGCTCGAAGATCGTTAAATTTGTTACAGGAAGCTATGATAACAATAATACATTTTTGACACATGCATCAAATTACTCGGTGATTTGGGAGTCACATATGTAACAGAAGTGTTGTCCCTGAAACATAACTAGACGAATGTTGATATCTACAAAACAGATGGGGTTCTTCCGATGGAATTGGATACGCTGGACCTGGCTCCGTCACTCAAAATGCTTTCTACGATGGCATAACAAAGGTATTCGTGATATGATACCTGTTGTGGTATGAACAACTGGTTTTGTTATGGTATTAATTATCATAATTACCGGATAGTTTTCTTTCAGTAAAAAAACAAATGACTCTTTCGTATTATAAACAAATCGTTCACTTGTGGTATAGAACAACTGGTTTTGTTGTGGTCTCATTGTCGTATAAACCGATAGTTTAATCATGGTATTTAATTACAAAATAATGATTCATTGCAGTATTAAAATGTTTCCATTGTGGTATAAACAAATGGTGTTGTTAGGATATACATATAATAAATGGTTTGGTTTCGTTTTAACCAGGTTTTGAAAGAGTCATTTGATGTTACAGTTTTATCAAACAATTCTGATATATGATAAATGTATGGACTTATAATCAGTATACACTTTTACAGGGGAGGGGCGGAAAAGGTTCCATCTACGTTTGGGCTGCTGGTAATGGAGGATTACGTAATAATTGCAATGCTGATGGTTACGTCAATAGTATTTATACCATACTATCATCAGTGTGGACGCCGACGGCAAGGCGGCAGATTAGGCCGAAGTCTGTGCCCCAGTATTCGCCACAACTTACTCTGGAAATAGCCGAGAAAACTTGGTTAGACCAAAGATTATATACCTATTTTTTCAATACGATCATTTAGGTATCGTTTTTTTACTTGGATTTTAAGCATTGGTTTAATAGTTGATATTGCAAAATTAGATAAAGTTAAATCATAATAAAATTAAATGTTAAAATTATAGATATGTTTGTGTTCTACCGAGGTAGAAATGTACTTAACACTATTTTAAAAATTAAATCGCTAAGTGGTTCTTTTAAAAATAACAAATCAATCTCATGCTTGCATTTATCTATACTTAATCAGACGTCAACGTCCTTTTCATCGTCTTGTGTTATTGGATTGCGTGTGACGTCCTTTTCAACTCCATTGGCAACTGGGATGATTGCCCTTGCATTGCAGACAAAGTAAGCATACAGACAGAACGTATACATGAATTTTGTTAACATTGTTAAAACGTAAGCATATTAAAGGGATAAGTGAACAGTGTCCATATTTTAAAACATTTTACATTGTAGTCCATTATTGACTTGGCGTGACGTACAACATCTAGTGGTTGAAACCAGCAAAAGACACAATCTTCAAGACGATTTCTCTGATTGGCAACGTAATGGCGCTGGGTTCTACGGTAAAAAGTGAAAAACAATCTTAAGTTTTGTGATGTTCCTTAGTAAAGAAATGAATGGCAAAAGATGACATTAATTGTTTTGGTTTTTTTTTTAATTTTCAGTGGGTCAGGTTCTTGGTTTTGGGTTAATGGATGCGGAAACGTTAATAACGAGCAAAACCTTGGGTGTCTATTCCGGAACAGGTTTCCTGTTCTACCTCTGAATTTTATGTGGTTGAGTATGTCTGATATAAGTTTACAACTGTAAAGTTAATAAATGACCTTAAAGTGGACGCAATAGAAAATATAACTCATAATTTGCAAACGAATTAAAAAACCAGTTTAATTGATTATTTCGATTGAATAAGAATTAAACAATTCATTTGAGATCAACAAGTTTCTCTTTATCTGACGTTTGGAGCAGGAAACGGATAAGAACTGGAAAAAACTGTAAAATAGAGAGTCTCCAACATGTGGAGCTTAAGGTATCTTTTTCCTATTCAAGAAAGAGAGGGAATGTGGTTTTGTTTTTAGAATCTCCTGCTGGGACTAAATCGTATCTTATGACCCCACGACTCCTGGACTCGATCAAATATAGTTATGGTCCAGATTGTGGTATTTCTCATCTGTTCATTTTTGGGGTGAAAAAAAATAGACGGAAAATGGAAACAGACAGCAAAATCCAACGACCAATTCTCTACTGAAGGTTAAAAGAAATTAAATTTGATTTCTACATAAAAATTAACTCTAATTTCACATTTGACGACATTAATAATCATATTTGAGAATTACTGAATGCACTAAAAATGTGGGTTTTTTTCTCCTATTTCAGTGACACTGAAATCGTGGAAAATGAATTTTTACGGATTTCAAAAAGGTAATTTGATAAACAAATATAATTTAGGCATAATGCAAAACAAAACAAATACTTTCATTTTCATGCATTCATACATCATTTACTCTATAGTTTAAAAAACAAATAAGCTAGATATAAACTGGTTTACAGGACTAATATTCTAAAGCAAATGTAGATTATCTAGAAAATAAAATACCAGAACATTTGAGAACTGATTTGTATTATTCGAATATCAAAGCCTCTTAGAAATATGTTATTATTACTTGTTTTAATAAACTCTACACACAACTCTTCAGATAAACATGGAACACAAACCGATAATTTATTTTACGTTTCCAAAGCACAACTGTTTAATCCGAGTTTGAAAAATAAAATCACGTTGTAACGATGTCATATATCAAAGATATCATTTTATCTATGATTTTTTTTTCTGCAGGGAACGGTAGCTCAGGTTTTAAGACTCGGGAAATAACTTTCACGATCATGGGAGTCTTTTTTACTTTCATCATGACCATACATTGGTAACTATACATTGTACATTCCTACTTGCTCAGAAAAGTCAGCAGTGGGTCTTTTTTTAACCTTAAGGACCAATTCAAAAAAAACCAGCGAGGGTTTTTATATGTATTTAAAGTAACATTTTAACAGAATTGATTAAATGATTATTCGTATTTCAAATAATTTCCTGTTTTCCGAAACTATACATAGACAATTCTGGATCGATTGCAGAAAAAATCATATCGAATAAACTTTATATTTTTAACCAAAAACCTCAACCTTCATAGATTATATCTGTTCAAAATTCGATTGTAAAACACTGTCAACAAATAAAACGTAGTTAAACTAAACGGCAGGTGTACAGTACAGATCAGTCCCAACCTAACACCATGTGCAGTAAACCCCGAGAGTAAACCCAGGGTTTAGTTGGGGTTTACTTACTGTTAGGTTGGGTTTGATCGGTACTGTATTTTTAGAATGGCCGTATTGCATGTTCAAATTATATATTTCTAAATATTTCAATTACACACACACACACACACACACACACACACACACACACACACATATATATATATATATATATATATATATATATATATATATATATATATATATATATATATGTTGCATGTAAATGATAATTTAATTTTACACATGTTTATATATATTATTATTTAATTTATGTGATGTGATGTAATTTGTGCTGTTAGTGTTTGATGTGAAATGGGCGTCAAAGGAGCGAAATCAACTTATTACGATTTTCACTGTATGAACTGTCCACTAAAATATTTTAGGCGGATTATGTTGTGAATTTGAATAAATTGAACTCCAGGGACTGCTTGTGAACTTCCATAGACAAAGGATAATGAAACAAATACATTGATTGAGTTGTATTTGGATCGACATGTATATATTTAATGAAACATTATCTATTATTGATTAAATATGATATCTCCAACGAGTATTTTCAACTTCCAAGCTTTTTGTTATAAGTTCAGATGCTGACTTATTAAAAGTATTTAAAATACACATAGCAGTATTTTCTTTTATTTGAATCACATCATGAATATATATATATATATATATATATATATATATATATATATATATATATATATATATATATATATATATATATATATCTGTTTACGAACAATAAAAACAACGACATTTAAGCATATCTAAAGGTTGCAGTTTTTATCACTTCCATTTGCGATTTACGCAGAATTGTCTCTACCATTCAAACGAGGATAACTCGCAATACATTTTCAGTAATAAATAAACATGTCAGAAACCAAAACGTTAGTGTAAACCATTGTTTATTATGAATACAACGTAGAACAAGAACATACAATGATACATAATCAAGCAAGGATTCGGAAACAAGTAAACACTTATATTAATCCGTTTCCTTAGATATAATTTACAAATTTTAAATCATCGATGTGCCCAGGTTGGAATGTCTTTGGAAGCACGTTTATGAAAAATTGAAGGCTAAACTAACAGTGTGTAAGAAAAATGCATGAAGGGGGAAAAATAAGATGCAAGGTGAGTAAAATAACAGAAAGGATGTAGGATGTGTGATAAATTTCTATGTTTGAAAACGTTTTGACGTTGAAATAAATTTGTTAACTGCTTTGAAAATTGTTTCATTGTTTGCTGAAGAAAGATTTGTATCCCCATATAGTAAACTATAGACCAAAACTTTGATTACAGGATTGGTATACAAATATAAACATCGTATAAAATAGCTAAGAAATCGTAGATATTCCTTAAAAGTTTGTAATCACATATTGTTACAAATTCTTCACAATTTTATAATCCAATGTGTTTCAATCTTGATAAAGCATCATGTCACCAATGTCCTTCGGTAGTTGCAATATGGCCACTCAGACATCTTAAAAGGCTACCTTATAGGTCTATTGAAAGTAAACGGAAATGCTAAGTATTTTAGCATGGTAACCTCTCGACATTCCTAATTCAAGCTCTTAAACACATCTTTCAGATGAGTTTGAAAATGTCAAATCATGTTATTTTGTTATTTTCAAATTGTTCTATTTATAAGGGTGAGCATTTAGAAGTTTTGTAAAGTGTATATGTATCTCACTCATACGCATAAATTATTAGTTTAGGCTTTTGAACTAGAATTAAGGAAACGTGTTCCACGAAAAGTTTCCTCTTGTGTCATTCAAAACCTTTCTGGAAGTGACTTGCGTATGACGAAGTTATATCAAAAGGCAAAACTAAATGTAAATGAGTGCATGCGTTTTCCGCCATTTTCCTCTGTTTTTCTTTTGAGAAAGACATGGTCTATATTGGTTTCATCAGACAGCATTGTTCTCCATGTTCCTTTTAGGTAATCGTTAGAATGAATGCAATTTGCTGGCACATATAAGGTGTGTCGTTTTGGAACTCTAAAAGCTGTGAGGTGAAGTTCACCTTTGCTCAGTTTCCCCAAAACAAAGAAACCAGAATCATCATCTAACGGGCAGTCGATGTGAACAAATTCGTGTTTTTCTAACCCGGCTCCTTTATTTTTCCCCTCTACGTAACTAATAAGGTAACTATCTTCGTAAGTAAAGTCTTGTATCACGTGACGATATGGTATGTAAACCTCCTCTGGTCGACCATCTGCAAACATACATCCATAGTAATATAAAAGTTCACTCGTGGCAATTTCAATCTCTAGTTTTCCATCAAAATCGGCTGGAAAGATTAGATTTCCTGAAGCTGTTGTAATTTTGCTTGATTCCCATGAAACCCTTACAACAGATTTCTTGGGCGTTAATTTTGGTAGGTCTACAAACTGAGAAAGTTCTTGAAGCTTGTATTTCCCGGGAAGAACATCTTCAACAATATCTGTGCCACCACTCATCACAATTTCTCCATTCTCTCCTTCCCGCTTGAAAGCTGCAAATTTATTCCAACGCTTTTCTATCATGCTGTGAATAACTTCTTGATCGCACGACATAAATTCAGACTTCAAACGTGTTTCAAGGCTCACCATTTCTGAAAATATCCCGATTTCATCAAGAAATGATAAGCACAGTAAATCAATCAAAGTTAATTTTTCATCTTTATTTCGTTTCTTTAACTTGTCGAGTGATGTCAAAATTTGAGCCAGAGACAAGTCCATCCTGCTTCTTAGAAATTCTGAAAATATTTTGAAATTTAGTATCCCTTTCTGCTTTTTGTCTGCTTCCATAAAGACTTTCGGTAATATAGTTTTCCCTCCTCGTAAGATTTTCTCTACAAAATAATCGTAAAATTCATCAAAGGTAATTATTTTGTTGTTGTCGACATCAATTGAGTCGAATATTTCTTCTGTTTTTGATTTTTCTATTTCAACTCCAAAATGTTGCAACGCAAGACAAAATTCACTAATTTCTAAGACACCATTCCCGTTTTTGTCTAAATCCAGAAAAATTGCCTTAATTTTATCTCTCTCGGTGTTTACTGATTTCAACTGAAAAGACTTTTCTTCGATATGAATAGTCCTTCCATTTTCTCTCTCTGACTTTCTTTCTTTCATTTCTTCGTTAAACATGATAAAGGATTTCTCGCATTCTTTCGATCGTCGACCTTCAAAATTCCTGTCTGGTTCTTTGTTTTCTCCTTTTAGTAGCTCCCGAACAGGACTTGTACTATCTACAAGATAGGTTAAGGATTTATTTAGAGCTTTCAACCATGTCTGCATTCTCTTATTTTCCATTGTTGCCAAAAGACACTCAAATTTGGGGCCGTCTGATACTTGTATCACGTGATTCATTCCTTTTTCCTGGTTAGAAACGACTTTAAATATCGTGTGAACAGAGAAGTACACAACATCTTTAACATTAAGAGATGATTTTGACCTCATGAAAGAAAATTCTAACTTTCCGGGAGACAATATCAGCCATTTTCTGGACCAGGATGACGAGTGAAATCGTCGTTTATATCTGACATACACCCATCCTCCTTTCATAACTTCCTTCACTAACCAACCATGAATTTTCTTTAAAGCGTCGGAAATGCTGACGCTGGATAACTGTTTCTCAAGAAAATCTAAAAATCTCTGAAAGATCATTTTTGTGTTTGCTGGTGGTAAACCGTCATTTACCTTTGCAGAAGTAGCAAATTTTTCCATTATCCAATTACAATCTTCGTTTGAAATCGTAGAAGGAAATGAATTTTCATCAGCTAACATGTTGAATATTTGCCAAATTTTGAATTTATCTGACTCCTGGAGCGAACTGCTATACGTTTCTTTACAAAATTTCCAGCAAGTCATTTCCGTTTTTTCCTGCAACTCAATAGAAGTAAAATTTCCCAGACTGGATAATAACAACTTTCTCAAATCCGAGAAAGTTTCTTTTGATAATTCAGCTTCTGCGAAAACAGATTTATTTTTGGCGCTTATGATCGCGAAAGCATCTGACAAGGTTAATTTGTCCAAAAATGATCCCCCGTATTTCGCATGAGCAAACTGCAAAATACATGTAAGTCTTTCCCCAGGCATGTCTGAAATTTAAGATAAAATATAATTTTGAGAGGACTAGTCTGCACTATATGACCTGTTTTTGCATCATAACGAAGGATGTCGATTGATAAGAAACATAATGATTGAAAGTATTTCAGATAAATATTCAGAAAAAATCATTTAGATAACGCGTTTTGCGTTGATAAGTATTAGTAATCAATGTCTGTTTCCGTCTTTTGTACAAGAAGTTGTTGTTATTGTAGTGGTTTAGGAAACATTACATACAAACGTCGAAGGTTGGTTTTTTAAGAAAAGTAATTCTTTAGGAACCTCTATAAAGGTAACATTACAAACAAGGGTCAAAATGTGGTTTGTTTAACATAGGAATTTTAACAAAAGTTTAAATGAATACTATCTTAAGAGGAAATTCAATTTCTTTTAAGCTTTGATTACCTCATTTAAGAATGTTTTATTTATTTATCAATAACTGTAATAGAAACTATTTTTTAACTACAAAATAAAAAATACGTTTTTATTGTAACTGTTATCAGGGATCTAAATTCAATATATATATCCTGATCCTACATCTTGTATTTTTTATTTATGTATAAAAATTCAGTATTTTCAAACAATGCATGAGTAGAAAATAATGATATTTATTAAATAAATCAGCAGAATATTGTTGATTACTTGTAATTTTAATCATAATTTTTTTAAACGTGATCCTTTGGTTAATCAATGAAAAATAATTTCACAACGCTTACTCTCAAAGCTAAATGCAACAATTTATTATTGTACTGGTACTTGTCTAAGTAATCATAATTGAAAGATGTTTTTGTGAAAAGTCATTTTAGACAATATATATATAAAGGCGTATAATTGTCATTTTATATAGGCAGAAAAAAATAAATAAAGTCGTTTGTACGAATTTTTAAATCGTTTGAACGATTTAGAAATTTGTTTGAAAGATTACGAAAATCGTTTGAACAATTTAGAAATTCGTTTGTACGATTTTTGAAATCCTTTAAACGATTTTTGAGTTCGCTTGAACGATTTTTGAAATCGTTTAAACGATTTAGAAAATCGTTAGAACGATTTAGAAATTCGTCTGTACAATTTAAGAAATCGTTTGCGCGATCTACAAATTCGTTTGTACGATTTTTTAAATTTAGAATATTTTTATTTTTGTTTGAACGATTTAGAAATTCGTTTGTAAGATTTATTAAATCGTTTGAACGATTTTCGAAATTAGTTTGAACGATTAAAATAAAATGCTTAAACGATTTAGAATTTCGTATGTACAATTAAGAAAATCATTTGTACAAGTGTCACTTACATAAATAATGAATTTAGATAATGTATTTAGAGATAATGATATAAGTTCTTCGATTATAAAGAATCAAACAGTAATCAAACCATATCGAAATGAAAGTCATAGCCATGTCAAAATAGATTATCGTATCAAAACTGTAAACTTTAATCAAGTACATCGCTAAATAATGTCTTGTATGTATAGATATTATGAAGAAAACCTCTTAATGATATAAGAAAACATCGATCACTGTCGGAAATCAATTTCAACCATGTTTGAATATCGAACACGCTAAACATGTGTTTTGTTTCGTATTGAATTGTAATATGAATTATAGCATATACAGAGGGTAAGCACATGTATTTGTATGATATAGTGACAGTTTTGCATATATTGTATCGATAAAAATAAAGTTCAACTGCCTGATCTTATCAATGACAATTCTTCGATTTCATCCTCATTTTCTCTCAAAATAATTGTAATTTATATTAATATACAATATATGCTTAATCTTGAGTTCTAGCGGTGTTCTTGAACGTATAAGGGCCATTCAATCTTACTAGCCATCTTCATTAAATCATGTGTTCAAAATAATAAAATCGTATGATATCTTCCACAATATATCGTACATATGAATTTCTACATCGTTCAAATAGTTTCTCTAAATCGTACAAACGATTTTCTAAATGGTTCAAACGATTTTAAAAATCGTACAAATGATTCCTTAATCGTACAAACGATTTTCTACATCGTTCTAACGATTTAAAAAAAATCGTATAAACGAATTTCTAAATCGTTCAAACGATATAAAAATCGTAAAAACGAATTCCTAAATCGTACAAAGGATGTTTAAAATTGTATAAACGATTTTCTAAATCGTACAAATGTAATATAATGCATTAAATAATACATCAACTAAAATAAAATTAAGTTCTATAACTTTAGGTAACGAAAACCAAAAAAACAAAAACAAAAACACCATGATTTATTAATTAAAATAGTATGCTTTCTTTGTCACTGGTATAAACAGTAATCAACATTATGATTTTGCGATGTTTACCTCGTCAAAATGTACCGTAACTAAACATGTGTAGAACTTCACCAAGAAGGATTGAAAGATTTTTAAACAGTCGAGCGATTGTCGAGTACTCGTTGATTCATTTGAAACTGAGCGTCATTTTCAAATAAAATAACGCTTTGTCACATACATTTTGTCTTTAATCAAAAACATATAAAAACTTAAAATTATATGTAATGATTAAATTTGGTTTAAAATGAATTAAAAATTATTTAAACTTAAACTTAATATTCGTTAGCAAATTGCCTGGCTTTTCTTTTTTTCTTGTGACGCTTACAGATATATATCATCCACGGCAACTAAAACGTGTCTTGGTCCATGCTAAGTTATTGTCCCGTCCCTAATCAACTAGGAAACTCAACAAGTAAAACCAATATAAAATTCTGAAATTATGTTAAAAATGTCGGAAAATAATAAGTAATATAATACACAGGCCGAAACTACTGAGGTCCGAACAGATCTAGGGCCGAAACAACTAGAAATCGAATTACCCAACAACACTGATTCTAAATTTTAGCTTAATTTTACAATTACGCTTTCATCAAACAAAATTAAAAAATAAAAAGATAAAATTAAAAGTTCGCTTCTATTTCCCATTGACAGAAACATTTGAATTTATTAGCATCTTTTATAATATATATGTGATTATCATCGTTGCAAAACATACCTTATTTGATGCAAAAACTAATATCTTGTGGTCATACAAACATCACATTTTGATGATTGTGTTTTAAAAGCATGGATTATGCAGTGTAGCCTTATGATGCCTTTTATATACCCTCTGACACAGTTAGTTATGCAGACGTGTTGTTTACGCGCCAAATTGTCAATTACCCTTCTTGGATTGTTCAACCCCAATTATGCGTGCAATTCGAATTGCACACAACCAATCCCATCATTAACAGTTTAGGAAATAACTAGGAAAAACAAATATCTTTAAAAAATTGTTGAAAATGATAAACACGACATTGACTGTTTCTCAATTAAATCGGTTATGAACGCTAATGAAAAACAATTTTTATTCTTATATATTTAAATAAAACAAAAAATACTAAAATATCAACAATGGTATAAACACAGGAGGTAGAGAGGGAAATAAATATGTGTACACAAACAAAAGCACGTCAGTACGCGAGCACATGCATATCATTGATTGACGTCACAAAACAAAGTCTCGTCCTGGGCTTTGCTCCATAGGAAGTTCCTGGACACTTCCACTCGATGGAGACCGGATTTTCCCCGCTGTATCGGTCTCCGAGTGCCATGGGCCATCAGCGGGGTATGCGATATATCCTCCATCAACTGCAGCATCTGATAGGCCTGGAAAGTATGAGAATGAACTGTAATTATTTTAGTTTTTGCATCACGTGGTTTATATTAATTATGTTATATACTCGTGGTTTTATGATGAATGTGAATACCTAATGAAATATTCTTTGCAATTAATTCATTTCTCTAAGCTTCTTGCCATTAATGGTATCACTTACCTTTCTGGAGATTTTGATCGGACATCTCATGACAATCCATTGGACGGACTCGTAGCATGGAGGTGCTGTTAGAGATCCGGAATAGGTGTAGTAGTTCCAACTGTAAGGAAGGATGTCTTTAGGGGTAATGTTCTCCAAAATCCTGGTAAACTTTTTGGCCTCTGATAAAAAAAAACCCGATCAATTACGTTGGTAATACCTTGTTCTACTAGTAATTAAAAAAAAACCAATGATTTGTTTGCAAAGAATTGTTGGAACAAATGCAGCTCATTGTTGTACAGCTGCGGAAGTTTACCTGGTGCTGTTTTGGGCGTATAATGTCGGGTTTTTTCGTAGTATTTCTCCATCAGGTGACTCAGCTCCCGAGCATAACGAACCCGACAAATTTTTGGGAGGGAGCAGTAATTATTTGGCGCCTGGTTCACCTGCATGAAGTCATTTCGCCGGCATTTCTTCAGTCCACTGCATTCTTCGTCACCTGAACATCTTCCAATACCGGAAGCCCGGCAGACCAGGCCTTCACCAAACTTATCAGAACAAGCTTGGTTCTTTGTTGCCTTACAGAAAAGATCATTTGGCCCTTTGCAAAAGCACCTTTCCTTCCTGCAAGGAACATCTAAAGGTGCGCATTGGCAAGGTTGATTTCTGATCTCCTGTAAATCAACACATAAGCATAATAAGAACATATAATTAGAATTAAAATTAATTATCATTATTAATTACAATTACATGTATAAATTGACATCATCAAATGTTATGAACATTATCTCCGTTACCTTATCTCTAAGTTCCAGAGAAACACTGTCACCAATCTCAAGCTCCTCATTTGCAATCTAAAAAATATTTAATTTCATAATGAAAAATTATTAACTAATTATTAAATCATTTATTTTTTCTTATATTTCCTTGTTGTTTTTGTATTTTAGTGCAGTAAGATTGTTCTTGACATTTTTATTGCATAATTATTTTGACCTGATCATTTTATTTTTCCCGACATCTCTAGTTTGAACATGATGTAACAGTTGTAGACAACAAGACGGTGATTTAATTCATTATCATTACTTTCCCATTAACTCTGGCCTTGTGAGATTCTAACCCCTGATATTTGACAGGAAAACAATTGATCATACACCCACCTGGACTTGCACTGATATAACAGTCACTCCGCCGGATCTTGCCTTTGCTTCATTAGGATCCTTGTATTGTTGATTGAGAAATACTGCATGCACCTAACACAATCATAAATTGTCGTTAAGAATTTTGTATTTGCTAGTAAAATTCGTGTGCTTGGGTGCAATTTACAGGAAAAGAAACGTAAATACATCATTTTTTATCTCTAAATTTGATCATTTTTCTGACGTATCATATTTGTTAGCTAACTTCTAAATTTAAAAGTGAGGACATTAAATCATCGTCAGATACAATTGCTTAATTGCACTATTATAACAGTTCAAATCTTAGAGTCCCTCTATACATTTACGAACAATAATTTTCGAACTTTGAGAATATTAAATCTGAAAAGGTGCACATGTACATATTGAGATCATTGTATCCTTATGTACCATTTTCTCAATAAGACAAATATTCAAACACAGAAGTACACTTGCTAATTGAAATTGAGCTAGAAAAAAAAGGTACTATTACTGCTTTAAAGTACCGGAATTTAAATGCTCAATTGTACACTCTAGAGAGGTCTTAACTACATCCAGTTTGTAGATCTATATACCTCTAGCGGTGAGAAGTTGTTATCTATAGAGTGCTCGGACCCCGCCGATTCCAGCGCCCCCGTGTGGACGTGGATCTCCTTGAAGACATATTGGTCATGACCTTGACCCGGAACATTGAACAGTTTGATCTTCTTGTTGGTGGTCTCAAATTCTGGGTGGTGACCTAGCATGAAATTTGTTATGTATTTAAAATTTGTCAATTATTTTAATATTTTTCTTACAAATTCTTAATTCTAATGTTTGATTTTTTAATTTGAGATATCTATATATTGTCTTTATATGTCGAAAAATACCAAATAAACTTGTTAATTTTTATCTCGAAACCGTTAAAAAAGAACTGCTTCATTCATATTGGTATACAGAGACAAATATATGGCTCACTTATTTTCAATATATATGTACATGAACACACAATACTCATTTTCACAAAAGGATAAAATATAAATAAAATACAGGGATAGATGTGTTTTAAAAGCGTTTACTGTATTAATTTGTAACAAGAAGTAATGTCCGTTACACAAAAATGGTTTATAGACAACGTGTAAACAAAATAAAATAGCGATCATTGCAGAAAAAAATCATAACCCGCTAACGCAGGTTTGGTATTTTTTCTGCAATGTCGCCACCTTCATATCCTGCATGAATCACCAAAGAAAGCATTTTGTTATTAAATTATACTTTCTATTTAAATTAATAGCTAAATGTGTAATGACTTGTTTTAAATATTCAGTCCCTGTCTGCAACGAATTTGAAATAAAACTACATTGTTATTCAGTCATGAACAAAGTTTTATTAACTGTTGTTCCTTTTGAACTCTTTTGAGGTTAATCCTGTTTATTTTGCTTGTAATTAGAAAAGAGCTCGCGTGGCAGTGGTTGCTAGGTTACTGGTATAGGTTTGCATGTCTAATTCTTTTCGAGCCTTTTTATTATTATATCGTGATGGAGGATTTCCTTAAGGTATCCCCCTCCTCAATGTTGTTGTATCAAGAATTTCTTGTGAAGTATATTATTGAAATCTGTAGACAAAACATACTTAAAAATAGAAAGAAAAGGGGTTGTCAATTTTCATCCATCTGAGTTATGGCCCATTTAATTTGACCTTTTTGCACCTAACCTAAAATGAAATTTTAACTAAGCGGAATTATTTATTCAAAAACTTTTCAAATATGCACAATGAGCAGACTGAATAAAGAGTTTGTATGAAGCTGCATAAATTTTTCATGATCTTTTTGCACTTAACATAGACAATTTCTTTGATAGTTACAATTTGGTTTGAAATACAAACAAGAATTTTATAAGATTAATCCAGTTTCCATAGATATGTATTCAGTATTATTTTGACATGATAAAATATGGGGGTCAGTGATGTCAAAGTTTAGATAGAGGGCTTCAAAGGGAAAATTCTTGCTAAATTTGGCTTAAAAATTTCCGGACTTTTTCTAAATATTTACATGATTTTTTACTAAAAGTCTATCAAACTCTCAAGATTTAATTTTGTTCATGTCACACAGAACCTATAGAATATGTTACAAACCTTTCAAATGTTAAAAATGTCCGCGCCAAAATATAGTTCCCCCAAAACTTGTTTATTTATTGAATTCAAATGGGTTTTATTTATGAATGTTGTGTAATTATGAAATATTAATCTTTTTGTGATGAATAAGTAAATAAATTCATATTTATTTTAAATATAATGGTCATGTGCGCAATGAATTCAAAACGTGACGAGTGTGATACCTTAAATAAGCAATATTATCTAATTGACAGTTGACAGATGGTACAGGACTGTTTGCCACGGCTACTGCGTCGTATAATTACAGGTGGTCCAATTGTTATCTAATGAATAATTATGTTGATTCTTAATAACATTGAATGACAAACTATTTTTGTAATTAAATTCGTACACAAATTTTCTTTTCTTTAACCGAAAATGTTAGAACAAGCCAAGATCAAAATTTTAAACATTCAAGATTAACGTAGTTTGGGTAATATACTTATTCCATATTTCAATTTATTAGGGATGACACGTTTGCGGAATTGCTCATCGGTTAATCGCAATTCGTTCCAACCGATTAACCGGTTACTTTATCAAAATACGCAGATTTTTTTTTACTTATCATTATAATGTTTAATTATTGTTATAAATTACACAGAAAACGCAATAGAAATATTCTGTTTATGTGTAAATCAAAATACAACATAAGTATTATATATCTTCTTAAAAAACGAGCAAACAGTCATCAAATAGTTCCACTTACGACATGTCGCAATATCGCAGTCAGTTCGACTTCTAAAAACAAGTCTGCTAATGACGTTTTGAAATAGTTATTCTTTCAGATAGTATTTAGTAACATGTATTTGCCCGGTTTACAATTGCATTTTCTTAATGATAAATAATTTAATTCTGATTGTACCGCATTTTCTGATTGGCTAAAAAAATTATTTTATATCATATAAAGAATGTTGCCTACGTCATGGTAAGAGTAACGTCAAAAACGTATCAATGCGCCTGACGTTTGAATTTTGTACAACTTTATGACATTCTTAACGTAAAGTGACTATTTTTATCTACAATTAATAGCAAACAATTAAATTAAAAGAATTTAATTCAATATTTATTAGTTTTGTACGCCATAAAATGGTTTGGATTAGTTCACTCTTCTTTATAAACCGCTTAAATTGATGTCACGCTAAAGGAAACGAATTAAAAAAAAAACACATTAAACGTTAGTATTATATTGATAATTGTAACGGTACTCAACAGTGGTATGAGTTTCATTCATTAATAATTCATGAAAATCTGAACAGACAAGGCAGTGACTTTTGGTTTTAACAGTCACTGTGATTAACATCTACTGTCCAATTTCGGCCCTGGAATCTTAACGGTCTCCAATTCAACTTGATTAGATACTAGTCTCGGAAGACAAAATAAAGAATCTATTTCGTTAAAATATACATTATTTTTGTTTAATACGACTAACCGATTACTGATTTTGAAACCGGTCAACATCGTCTCGACCGATTAATCGGTTAGAGATTGCCATCCCTTCAATTTACCATTATCAGCCACGAATGTCATGATCGCAAAATCTCAATATTAGTTGTAAAAAAAATTTCATTAACAAAATCGAACCTTCTACAATGTACATGCCTTGTTTTTACTTTCGAATCGCGTAAAGAATAAATGCAGAACTAAAAAAAGCGTTTACTTACTATTATATAACAACATCAGAAACAATTTCGAACGAGTACTTCCGACACAGAGTTATTGCATACGTTTAGAATCACGTGATTCTCAGTAAAGAGGAGTAAAAAAGATGTACTCTTACCGTTGTTGGTAGCCTTGCCTTTGACCCTTGTACACAGGTTGTGGAAGCCAAGCTTCTGAATGGGCATGTACACCGTGTCCAGAGTCTTGATATTAATTGGTGACTGTCTCATATTCCAAAAGGTCGTACAGTTTCCCCATTCATTAGAAATCTTGTTCCAGTTTGGAGGAGCTAGAATGCAAAGTTTTGAATCAAATGAATGTCTTTAATTTCAAAGTTAGATTTATACATTTACTTAAAAGTGGGAATGAGTATACTAGTTTATCGTCATTTTTTAAAAGGCAATGCAAAAAGAGTAAATATTGATCAAATAGTTTAGAGATTCTTAACTTTTTTGGTGTAGAAAAAAATAAATGCAACTGGAAGACTTACATAAACAACTTTGAGGAACATAGTTGAATTTGGCTTTCGTCGGATCTGGTTCAAAACACTTTGTTACTACACCGAAGACAAAAGTGATCCCTAGTGTAAGAAATACAAGTGAAAGAGCCAAATGCATTGAGGAACCCATGATCTTCCTGATTCAAGTAAGTTCTAGAGGCTGTTTAACAACACTAAGGGTGAACCCTTCAGTTTGGGGCTTTTGTATAGGCTGACATGCATGGTGAACTCCAAAATGTAATTGACAACTTGTAATGATTTCTTCGTCATAAAATGCAAAAAGCCTGTCATAAAGTGTTTAACAATGTTAAATGTTTATTAATCTTGTCTTTAATACATAAAAATATTCTCTGACAGGAAACGTATGCAAATGTGGAACTCCGACCGTGTGCATTTTGAATTTCAATGACAAGAACTGTTTGTTACGACTAGGACAGAACCATGGCCTCGTCAAATGAAATATTTCATGGTCTACATACCTTTTGACAACAAAATCATTAAATTCATTAAAGTTATAAAACTTATTTACTATTATGCAGATTCATTATTTATCAGAAGATTGAACTTAATACGACCTCAATTCTCTCTTAAGTTTTTGTTGAATTTAAGGTTTGGCGTTTTATGAATATTGCTCTTATGATAAACTTTCGTTGTAAAGAAATCCGTTAGATGAAGTCATTATTTTAAAATCTTTTTCCTAAAATTAAAATCTTTTTCCTAAAATTAACATCTTTTTTCCAAAATTACACATCAAATGGTTTTGTAAAACAACTTGACATGGACAAGAAAACGGTGAGACAACAGTCAATTAGTCATAAGCCGAGGTCTGAAAGGAGACAACACAGTGGAGTGTAAGGAAACTGTTTGAAACATCAATAGCCTGTTAAATGATGTTTCCAGAACATTAACAGGTGTCTAAAAAGATTGAACTTCTTAATCAAATTTGTAACCTTTTCTTTACCTAATCCATATCCCGTATAAAGCAATTTTCGTATGTACAGCACTTTGTACTAGTGACGACCAGATGAAGTGTCATACACTGCTATGCATTTGACACCATGACCCACTTTTTTAGCCAAAGGTAAAAAGATTCAATATTGATGTATGATACATAAATTTTATTCAAAATATTCTAGAAATGTACTTTTCACTTATATATTGTATATGCATAAATCGGAAGTCGTTAGGATAGTTTTGAAGGAATCTTTGACGTGGAAGCCCTTGTACCATTATTGGCTGTCAATCATGACTGATGGTACTTTTAATACCATTTTAGGCATCTTATTCAGTGCATTAAAGCTACATTAGTGCTTTAAGAGGGCTCGATGGTCATGGCCATTTTAGACTGTATTGATCTCTTTTACAAGAAGGTCGTTATATAAAAATATAGGAAAATGCCCAAATTAAAAACGAACAATTTATGATTTCTTTTTATTTACTAAAACCATTTCTTAAAATTTTTGGTAGATTTGTTGGGTAATTTGTTGACCATCCAGCCTTCTTAAGATAACCTATAGTTACAAAAAACATTGTAAATTTGTTTAACCCATTTGACGTATTGCTATCCGTTTTCATCCTTCATCGTGGGTTCCGTCGGTCTTTATATTTAAGATTTGAAAAAGTAAAAACTAATACATTTGTAAGTCTATGGTTAATTCTGTTACAGTCCAGAAATGATAAGTCCGGTTTGGTGTTGAACAATAATTTATTAAAGCATTATCGTATAGATTTTTACAAGTCAACTTTCAAAACTCTACAAATTCAAATCTCAATCTCTCTGACTAACTGAACGTTCTCAATATCTCTACCCGGCATCTATTAACATGGAATTATATAATTATGTGCACAAAGAGAAAAATAATTCAGATTAGTTCTGTCCCACTGATATAATCATAAATAAATACATTATCATTATAAACAATCAAGACTTCACACTGAGCATGATTTCTACGTATTTAACCTATAGCGACATTAGCTCCCCCGTGGTATTATCTTCTTAATCATTTGCATAGACAACGTTTTGTTTGACCAAACCAAATGAACTACTCGTCATAACTCAATGTTAATTATATGGTTGTCGAGGCGCTGAACATAATTACTTCAATTTCAGTATCCCAATCTTAATTTCTGAAATGGTGATAATTTCAGCAAATAATATATGATTTGATTTCGTACAACAAATTATTGTTCCTCACCTTTTTCCAACTACATTGATTCATTTATGTGTAATTTAAAATACGACCAAGCAGGCTATCTGGTTACACATTCTGTAAAAAAAATACTACTCTGCCTCAGACAATCTTAATACACGGTTATGACCAACAAGAGTTACCGTTCAAAATTCCAAAAAGGGTCAAATGTTCTGGTTTTAAGTCAAGAGTTTTTTGGGGCAAAAGCTAATAGTGTATACAAAACACACCTTCTCTTCTTCAAAGCATATGTATGGCAATCTGAGTGCATAATTGTTATGGGCACCATGTCTTCGATCACACTTTGGTCCCTGGATCAAAGTTTCTGTTACAAGGATGAGTCTTTAATGTTCGTTTATCGAAAATACAATCCATTTATTCTTTAAAAATATTTTTCTCTGCTCCGAGACACCTATCAAGCAGTTTGCAAAATGATTGCAAGTGCTGCATGAGTTAAGACGTACGTGTATACGACAAAAGTTTGAAATCCTCACCTCTGACTCAGGTATGCTTGTCTTGGAATGATAAAGTGAACAGTATTTTATGCTTAATTTTTTCTTATCTTCACTTCGGTATCTCTGTAAAAACTGATAATTTTTTCCCTTGTGTTCGTGATTTTAAAGTGAAAGATCAGACACAATATGTATCAGACATCTACATGTAGATATTGTAAGAATGAAAAAATCGACCTCTTTTCTACTCTTCCACATCTAGGATACAAATAAAGAGCATGATAGGTATAAAGTATAAACAAGGATGTCTGTTAAAATTCTGGAAATCCTAATCCTTCTTGTGTGATGGCTAAGGTCTATGGTTTGAACAATTATTATTAGTAATAAAAATGTATTATATCGATAGAAATTGCCTTCTCTTTTACTCCTGGGTACCGCTATCTAGCATGCACACGAAGCACAGTATAGGTGTGTGTTTATG
Source organism: Magallana nippona (assembly GCA_033439105.1). Taxonomy (NCBI): domain Eukaryota; kingdom Metazoa; phylum Mollusca; class Bivalvia; order Ostreida; family Ostreidae; genus Magallana; species Magallana nippona. The sequence continues at coordinate 48,610,028 of CM065919.1, forward strand.
GGGGAGCGGTCCTAAAGAATTTTTAAGAAGCATTTCTCAGAGGAAAATAGTATAATTATTGGAAGTTAATGAGTGTAACATTGAAAGTTAGATTGAATAATTTTTCAAAATTAAAACACAAAAACAAATTTGCTAAACATTCAAATTTTCAAATGCATGCACTTAAACCGTGACAGGTTTTTTTTTTCAAACTGCTTTGAATACTAAATTAAATAAAATGACAGGTAATGATATCATAAAAAAAATAGCACATGCAAACAATGGTATGGTAAATATTTCAAAAACAAAAATCAGCATGATTAAAACAAAGAGTGAATTGTATATTAAATATGAATTTTAAGCCAAAATGACGAACTAAATATATCACATTTACCATGGAATTCTAAAATGTAAAACAAGAGACATGTGGAACCTGTAATTCATTTGTACTTACTTTTACGTATCAGTTAGAATGTACCGCAAATAAAAAAAATCACTCCAATCACCAGAAACTGTTCTCTGCCACCGTGGTAATATTGCTTTGTTTGTTTGTTTGTTTGTTGTGGGTTTTTTTTGGGGGGGGGAGGGGGTGGTTGGATTTTTGTTTTTGTTTGTTTGGGGTATTTTTTGTCATTTTTTCTGTGTGTGTGTGTGTGTGTGTATGTGTGTGTGTGTGTGTGTGTGTTCTGGAAAAAAAAACTTATCTTCTGTGCATATGTCTGTGCATGTTGTTTGGCAAACTGAGTGCATGTTTAGTATGAAAAAATGGCTGAATTCTTTAAAAATCTTCTTCCCTTAACCGAGATAGAGTGTTTAGTCAGGGTGAGTTGATGCAGCCTCTGGCAAAATTGTCTCAGTGGTTCTTGTGATAAGATGATTTAAAGTGTAGTAGATTTAATAAAGTTTAAAAATATTACATAATTTACAATTTATTTACTTTTGAACACCTAGCGATCAAAACTAAGCGTATTGTAATAAATGAAAAGAAAGTCTCTACCTAAATTTAGTGTTACCTTTTGTATCTGGGCTCATAGCTCTTGTAAAAGAGCGAAGCTTAAAGTGTAAAATTATGTTGATGAAAAAATATATTCGACATCTAGAAGGCAAACAAAGTGTATGGTAAAAATGAAGAGGAACGTCTTTACCAAAATTGTAAAAAAAAAAAAAAATAAAAAAAAAATAAAATAAAAATCTATCTTTGGGATCATGATTTTAGTGTAAGGGTTGAAATAAATGGTTTGTTTAATGAAAATGTATGTTTTTGTCTTATAAGTAGTAAATTACAATTTCACCCCAAAAAAATCCGAAATGGAAATTGTACCTCATATTTCTTTTAATATTGTCTTTTTATGAATATACATGATTCAATTATAGTTGATACTATCTTAATAATATACTGTTAATTACAAATCAATATCACATTTATTATTCGTATTTTGATAGCCTATTACCGTTTTCACGGTTCCAGTGCATGCATTTGAATATCAGAATTTTTAGAATATTTGGAGTATTCATATAGAAATATGCAATCAAAAAATGACTAATCACAATGCATTCGACTTTTAAAATAAGGACGTTTGTTGTTTTACTTAGATAATTTAAATTCTGATTTTTTTTTCAGATGGCTTTTATTTGCCAAATGAATCAAGAGTAGACTGCGGGTTCACATGATATGTGTGTCAATATGGTGTTACCCGCTTATTAAGGTAACAATAATTAACACAAAAACAATTTTAAACTTAATGTGCAGGTGTTGCATTTTGTATATCAGGGTTCAGTGTAAATATAGGGCATTTATTCTTAATTTCCGTACAAATAATTGATAATTTATGAAGTTCTATTGTATGACATGGACGTGACAAACTCGGTTATTTAACATTAATGGTGTTTGCGCGCAGGAAAATAATAGCAGATAAAAATTTCCACTAATTATTGAGGTTTATAATGAAAGATTATGAATTATTTACATTTCTATCAGCATGTTCTTTGGACCATACCTTGTGTATCATTAAAATTTATTTGCTGTCACTAATCCTCAATTAGCATAAATGCATCTCTTAAACATAGGGCCAATCCCACCGAACGCGGCACACGGAATTTTTACAACACAAAACACAACCTTTGGTCCAAAAAGCTGGAAGATGTCAGATAAATTGGCGAAGAGCATGCTAATGAATTGACAGAAACTGATGATATTGCAGTCATTTATTCATCAAATAGAACATTGCAAACTATGTGTGCATTTTAAGCTATATATCACTAGAATAATCAAAGTTTTAAGGGAATAACAATGTTGCACGTTGACTTTGATTTGATATTAATGACATTCTAGCATATTGCAGGAAATACTGTATACAGTATTACAACACGCTGAAATAAATAAACTAAAATAACTTAAAGGAAAATAAAGGTTCCTAGTTTGGATAGGTAAATATTGTAATTGGTCAACTACTTAAAACTGTCCGCAGAGTCTTCCTACCTGTAGGCGGTTGTTTTTTTTTTTCGTGACATTTCAACAAAATCGGTGTTTGGCAAGAATATTTCTATATCCTACACTGTACACAGTAGAATCGGGACAATGCAAAATAAAACTCACACAAAAGGGATATAACATTTGTTTATTTCACTCAAACATAACAAATTTAACATATCGTAACATTTTCAAATGGGACAAAATTACTGGATTTAGAGTTGTGAGTCATTGGATACATTTCATTCACAGGTTAATTATTTACCCTCATCTAAATATCAGTTGTGAGATATACAGAGGTACAAGATTATGGATAGGGCAACAAAAGACGACAAAATACTCTGGAATCATTAGATTTCGTGATGGTTCAATTTTCGTGGAATTCGTGGGTACTTCTCATCCACGATTGAACATCCTCCACGAATAATGAATTAGGGTTATTAAGTCATGTTTCCTTTCTTAGGTATAAGATAAAACACGAAATCACGTCCCCACGAACCTGTAAAATTTAAGCAATCCACGAAAATTGGCCCCCCACGAATTTTAATGATTCCATAGAATTGGAAATGACGACACAGAAAGTCGATATAGCACTGTCGTTGGGCTGGGATTCGTATGCATTCCAAATCAGGATCAAAACAATGAATGTAACGTATGCTAATTAGATAGTCAGTATCATTTCTCACTCCCATTCTATACATTATCCCGAGTATCGTGATTATTTTCAAGAAAAATGCATTTCACAAGTTTTTATTTCAATAATAACTTTCTTACGAAATATATTATATGGAAATGCCGATGCGCTCTGCTCGCAGGGGCAAGTAACATGCGTTGTTTTTTTTATTATGTGGTACATAAAATGATGGCGCAATATCAATACATCGAATGTTACCGACTTCTGTGACCCAAGTGCATGCTAATGAATTGACAGAAACTGATGATATTGCAGTCATTTATTCATCAAATAGAACATTGCAAACTATGTGTGCATTTTAAGCTAAATATCACTAGACTAATCAAAATTTTAAGGGAATAACAATGTTGCGCGTTGACTTTGATTTGATATTAATGACATTCTAGCATACTGCAGGAAATACTGTATACAGTATTACAACACGCTTAAACAAGGAAACTAGACTAATCTAAACGAAAATAAAGGTTCTTAGTTTGGACAGGTAAATTTTGTGTGTAATTGGTTAGCTACTTAAAACTGTCCGTTGAGTTTGCGTTTTTATCTCGTAACATTTCTACAAAATATATGTTTGGCAAGAATATTTCTATTTCCTTTTCTATACACAACAAGAGACAATGAAAAATAAAACTCACACAAAAGGGATATAACATTTGTTTATTTCACTCAAACATAACAAATTTAACACATCGTAACATTCAAATGGGACAAAATTACTGGATTTAGAGTTGCGAGTCATTGGATACATTTCATTCAATTGTTAACAATTTACCCTCATCTAAATATCAGTTTTGAAACAGAGGAACAAGATTATGGATAGGGCAACAAAAGACGACAAAATACTCTGGAATTATTAGATTTCGTGATGGTTCAATTTTCGTGGAATTCGATGGTACTTCTCATCCGCGATTGAACATCCTCCACGAATAATGAAGTAGGGTTATTAAGTCATGTTTCCTTTTTCAGGTATAAGATAAAACACGAAATCACGTCCCCACGAACCTGTAAAATTTAAGCAATCCACGAAAATTTGCCCCTACGAATTTTAATGATTCCATAGAATTGGAAATGACGACACAGAAAGTCGATATAGCACTGTCGTTGGGCTGGGATTCGTATGTATTCCAAATCAGGATTAAAACAATGAATGTAACGCATGCTAATTAGGTAGTCAGAAAGATACCTAGTGAAATGTAGCTTCGGAGGAATTAGGCATTGCACGCTCTCAAACAATCAAAATCGTATTTATTTATTAGTACAGTAAAAATCATTTACACACAAACAATGTTCACGAAAACCCCAATAATTATATTAATCATGATTTATTAAGTGACAATAACTTGCACTCTTTCACAAAGTATCATTTCTCACTCCCATTCTATACATTATCCTGAGTATCGTGATTATTTTCAAGAAAAATGCATTTCACAAGTTTTTTAAAATAATAAATTTCTTACGAAATATATTATATTTAAATGCCGATGCGCTCTGCTGGCAGGGACCAGTAACATGCGTTGTTTTTATTATGTCATACATAAAATGCTGACGCAATATCAATACATCGAATGTTACCGACGTCTGTGACCCAATCACAATCCCTCATGTCATTTATTGCAGGACACATAAATATTTCTCGCTGTCATGTGATTGGCAAAATGGCGGTGAAACTAACTATGCCAGGCGACCTTCTTGTCCTTCTCTTTATCGTCCTTGCCCTTGTTTTGATCCCGGGGCCTGCCCCGCCTCCTGGACGCTCTTTCTGATTCCTCTTCCTCCCTCATAGCTTTCAGTTTCCGTCGCTTTTCGTAGGCATACACACTGAAGAAGCAAGTAAAGAACATTGCGGTACCTAGCCCAGCTCCTAGACCCATGTAGGAACTTTTTGCTGAAATAAATAACGAACGAATGATCAAAATATCTTAATGATTTGTATTCAGGAACATATATGGTAAAATTGTATAATATACACAGACATTCATAATCAAACGTTCATCCTGCTTGATAATTTAAGATGTATAAAAAGCTCACATAACACTTTAAATGTACTTAATAAACACGTTCATTGTTGCCTTCTAGTTGATATTTTAACTAAATGAATATTTTGCTTAATATAAAATATTGGAGCTTATACAGTTACAGATCCATAAAGCTCGTTATTCTGAATTAAAGACCAGGTTAGTTGCGGTTTTGTTGTTCTTTTGACTTTTCAATTTGTTTTTATTAAATTGATAGTCTATCACCGTTTCATGAGACCAAATGAAGATAAAAAAAATGTTAGTACGCATGATTTATATAAAACATCTTTCTGATTACAGTCCTCCTCTATTTCGGGCCTGTCTTGGGTACGCGTGTACTTACACATAGAAATCCCGCCACAGTTCTGTTCATCACAGTCCACCACGCAGCCGCAGTCGTTAAATCCGTCACATCGGTAGGACATCGTAATACAGCGCTTGTTGGAACAGGAAAACTGGTGGGACTTACACTCTGAGGGAAAAAGGAAGTTATTCTTTAAATCAAAGTTTCGATCAATGGATTCTGATTAATTCGTTGGAGTTGTTATTTATTGGATAAGGATTACCCACGGAATTTACGAAAATATACATGTAGATACCGGTATCTCGAATATTAATGATGTCACGGTATTTGGTACATAGCATGTATATAATCAATGTTATGTATAATTATTTTTTAAATAACTCAGTTCTAATGTACGGTTCTAAATCCGAAGGTCGTGGTTCACGTAAAAAATCCCAACACTGATTGGTTTTGGCATCTACTAGTTTTAAGATCAAAGGTATACATTCGATAGCTTTACTGCTATATCCACAGCAGGTATCTCCGAGAGCCATTCATATCTATCATTGAGTAAATGTATTCAAACTTTCTTCACTTTTCTGTTCACAAGATAGCCTAGTGATTGAATGGTTACTTACTTGGTACAGGATCTGTCTCAGCACTCATGTCAGTACCTGAAACAATTAACAGTCAAATTAACAATCTCCGACAAGAGCATTTTGATGCAACCAATTGTCGCCATGTCAGTACCTGCAACAATTAACAGTCAAATTAACAATCTCCTACAAGAGCATTCTGATGCGACCAATTGTCGCCCGAAAAATCTCCAAAGGAAATGTTTTCTTCTTAGGACAACATAGGCATAGAACGGAAGCGTTTTCAACGGAGCGGGTGCTCGCGAGCGCTCGCCCAAATTCCCTATACCTGCAACATAAATTTTGGCGAGCGCTCGCGAGCACTCACTCTGCTGAACACGCCTCTGATCTATACTTGTTCATATGGGTGTTATCATCATAACCTCATCCTCCTCACCCATCCCCACCCACACACACTAATTGAGTACCGCAAGACAGGCACAGAATTCTTAAGTTGTCTATCTTTAAAAGTGTATAAAATTAATGTATGGTTGTCTTTCTTTAACAGTGTATAAATGGAATGTATTGAAAGGTAACGAAGTTATCTTTCTTTGTGAAGAAATGTATGGAAAGGTAACGAAGTTATCGTTCTTTGAACATTTAATATTACTGGGTATATTAATATAAGTTTAACACTACATGCTGTTCTGTTTCTATATTTGATTACTTTAAATGAGTGTGGGCATAGTCACTTTATATACACATGAATATGTAGAACGTTGATACATACCTGTGTACATTGGTTTGACTGTGGCCGTCAGACCCTGTACATTAGTAGCACCATCCGCTTTAAACTGGATGTACATCCAGCGAGCGGTCGAGTTCAGCTTGTGACTGGTCAGGTCATCGCAAGTATTCAGAAGTTCATTGGCAGAGTCAGACCCATCCGTCACCTGAAAAAAAGATGGTTATTTTATGAATGAAGCAACATATATACAGTACTTTAAACTGTTTGCTGTTTTACATCCTTTTGAGTATATTCCTGGCATGTTGAAAATCGAGGGTATCAAATTTCGTGGATTTTGTTAAACTCACAGTTTCTAGGATAAATACTTCGAGGACAATTGCTTTTCTAATTCAAATTAATGTCATATTTTTTGCTTTGTTAAAACATTAGGTTTTGTAGATTTACTTCACAGGGAAATTCAAGAAAATTTGTGTTCAATGCTTAATGATAATAATACAGCAATTATACATACCACTAAATAATCCTCACATGCGCCACCGGAAGACTTCTCGCCTCTGAAGGTGAAATCCCCGTTCACAACATACTTATCGGGCACCTTTATGACCCATATACAGTTAGAGTAGGCACTATAGGTGCTACTGGAGGAAAGATCGTGAGTGCCACCGGCCGTCAGCTCAATATAACCCCCACATCCTGTCAACAAGAGAAAGGAAACGGGGTAAAATTACCATGATTACTGTAAAGGTATTACATTTAGCGTGTAAGATATTTGGCGAAAATTGATTACTAGTATTCAACCAGCGTGGATTTGAAGCGTATTTCTGGATGTTCCTATCTGGATTCATTTGATTGATAGATTTATGGCATTTAGCGACGTACTTGATTTGGCGGAATTCGCTTTCCGCGAAAAATTCTAAATATGATACACAGCCAAATGTAATACGTTCACAGTACATGTTTTAAGGAATCGACATCGGGGAAATCTTGGGAATTTTTCCTTAACTATCCAAAATGTAAAATGATCCGTGGAAACGTAATATCTTGAATATCCCTTATTTTAATTACTAAAAATGAAAATGGTTTTCATGGGACTACATTTTGTAATGGTTGATTTATTTGTGGACAACATAATTCAATATAATATTTCAACAAGGGTTTTCTATTCGAGTGAAAATAATTCTGTTACAGCTCCCAAGCAACTGTATTATTTATTTTATCATGTAATGTTTTAATATATGTTACAAATTCACTTTTTGAAGATTTATTTACCAGATTGTTTTGATGTTTCTTCAATAATTTGACGTTACAAATGGGTTGTGCGATTGAGTTGCAATCCAATTAAGAAACATAACAAGAGTTATTTTCATGATACCAAAAGTGGTTTCTTGAGATTGTACTATTAATGATGGGAGAAAACTGTGCCAAAAACTGTACTTTTGAGTTTTGAAAAACAAAATTCACGCAACCTTGAAAGTAACGATTTTATCTATTCGAAAAAATTGAATAGTTTTGACAGAGCGTTTAATATAATTGCGCATGACAATCAATGTATATTGAATCAAGATACATGTATTGCCCTAATGATCTCAATTCATACTGTATGAATAAATTTTGAGAGCCTAAATACATATCCTTGCATGTAATAAATAACTGTATCTCCTTTGTGTTTCTGTTTTGTAAGAAACAAGAACAAAAAAGATGGAAATGGAAAAAAATAAGCTATTTAAATAATTTTAATAAATAGAGCATCTCCGATTCATAGCAAGAAAGTTACCTATAAAATTTGCGTAATTAGTTTTTTTCTTTTTAGGCGTAAATGTTTCAGAGGTTTTAAAGGAGAACACGCGATATATACTAGTATCCAGATTATTGTTTGTTGCATTTTCTTCAAAAAACCGACTTACTTTCTATGTGTTGAAAAAACAGATTATCGCAAAAATCCCCCCCCCCCCAAAAAAAAAAAAAACAAAAACAAAAACAAAAAACAAAAAATAAAAACAAACAAACAAAACAAAATAAAACAAGCGGACATAAAATGTATTTAATTTAAGGAATAACGACAGCACTTACCTGACTCCACGAAGGAAACACAATCAAACAACACAGCTACAAGGAAGAGGGAAAACTTGATTAGGAAAAGGTTCATCAAAGACAGAATATTTTAATTAAAATCTTATTAATTTAAATTAAAAATACGTTAAAGCAGCTCCAATTTACAGCAGAAATTTCTACGGGTACTAATCTGTGTTCATTTTGCTGAAAACGCTTATGAACGAAATTTTATTCCCAAAGAAGATTTCTGCTTTTATAGTAATATTTATTTCTTTTAGTTATGAGAACATGTTTAAATCTTTCAAATATATTTACATCTAGCATCTATTCTAAATAGAAAAATATTTCATAGTTGACATCAAGTTATATAGATTTTCAATGTTGTTACATTTCACGTGCTTTGAATCTTTTCTTTTACCTTTCATATCAATACTACAGGTATGGATTCGTTATAATCATGATTAATATTTTTTTTTTTATAGCATAACCAAATTATTTATACTGCGAGCTGATAAATTAGCATCAAAAACATATCATATATCAATATAAAATAATGGGATTCTTTTCTTTTATATTTTTTATTCCAATTTGATTTACCGCGGCGCACGAATCGATACATTACAGTGTTTTACCGTTTTGAAGGTTTTGAATACTCTAGGCATCGTTTACCAGTTTGCTAAACGCAGAACTAAGAACTGTACATGTATAGTCCCTTTTATGAATACTCATACATATAATGTCGCAATTTTCCTTTTAGACTTCAAATCTTCACCAAATAATCACTGTAGTTTTTTTGGCATCAAGTGCCTATATTTTTTTAAAAATATACTAGCACGTATACATTATTTCTTATGTCTTTTACATATATGTTGACCCAATACTCAAAGTCTTTTATTTTTTCAAAGAAATATTTTCTTCGGAAAAGTTGATGTTGTATTTGACTAGTTAATGACCAACATTAAGCTGTCATTGGAATCTGAAAACCTTGTGCAATAATTCTTTAAAATGTCTCTTTTAATCACCTTACATTGAAGTGTATATATATAGGGTTTATAGTTAGGGTTCGGACCCGTAATTGTAAACCTGGCATATATCATTATTACGCCTTGTCATTGTAAACGCCATTGTAATGATTATTAAATCAGAGTCTAGATACTCATCTGTATTATGATCTCCCCAAAGACGTCGATTAGACCGTAACATTTTATTTAAAGGTATAAAAGACATCGCCCACAAATCCCTCCTTTATGTTGACAAATCAATCTCTATATCTACCTAGCAATTACATCGCCAGCTATTATTTCGGGATTAATTTTTTCATCTTCTTCAAATAATAAGAACCAGATTCGTACCTCCATTTATTTAGAATAGAACTTAATAAAGCGTAAAATTAAATCGTTGGTTCGTCTAGAAGTTAATTGAAGTTCAATGTTTAATGCAGATGCCAAAAATGTCATAATTTGCGTGGGTTTTTAACCAATGATATCTTTGCAAAATAATGTGCACGTGGCATTATATTGATGGACTCATAAAAAGTCAGTCTAATTTACATTGAAATATATTTAATTTTTTATTTTTTTTTATGAAAAATGATATATGATGATTGTAAATCTGTCAATCATTTCTTTTCTTATTTCAAATATTAACCAGGATACAAGCTTTTAAACGCTAACTATTTCATGATTATTCGTTCGTGAAAATTTTTGAAATTTGAAATGCTGACCAATGGTGCAATAATACAGTGTAAGTTCTGATGAATATCCATATCATATCTAATTCTTTTATATGTTTGTTTGTATGTATACCCGATATCTAATTAAAACAAATATTGATTTTCTATTTGTTTGACGTCACCAAAATGTATTTGAGGAAGATAGGTAAAAAATCGATTTAGTTGTATTGTAATTTCTATTGTGAAATAAATATCCATGCAATGAGTTCTTTTTTTTTCTCTCACTTTTTCAAGGATATCGGATATAAATTATTTAAATCTTAAGTTATTGAATGTCGTTTCACAATGAATTCATAAATGTCGGCTGTTCATCCTTGTTGCAATATTTGTGTTGATGAATGGAATACGTGTTTCGTAGAGAACTGCGTTTATATGTCATATGCTACGGTGGTTCCACATGTATGGCATAAATGGCTTCTATTAATAAAAAGAATTTGACAGATAGAACAGAAGCATTGTCGCTTCTGTTCACGTTCTTGTGGAACTGTAATCTTTATTTTTGATATCTTTTATTTTGAGACGTACTTGTATTTGACTGTTTTCTCAAAGATTTAACTTTTCGTTAGAAATCTTAAGGTCACACAACACAAACAACTCATTTCGACACAGTGGTCGCTGGACGAGATTTAATGGTTTACTTGACAAATAAAATAATGTTGATTTCTGTTCCTTCTTCTATTTAAACTGAAATTTTCAATATATTGAAGGTTTCGAATGTCGTATTATTAACATGGAACTTGATGCATGAGTTGTGTGCATGCGCAGAAACATTGCTGCCTTATCGAGCATTATAGAAACGATTTACGTTTTTTTTTTTAGTTTGAAATATAGAAAGTGCTTGAAATAAAATTACTTGTCTGTCACACTGACTTTGTTGTTGATATCGATTTCTTACATCTCTTAAACTTCAAACTTTTACTTGTTTTTTTTTTTCAGAATACAGATGAACATGATGTCTTTTTCACAGTTAAGTACAGTCACCATAACGACTGTTCATTACTAGTTTATTATTATATTAAATTATATGTACTGTTTATATTGGTATCAGCATTTCACATCAATCAATGTTGTTAAACAATACATTGCAAATGAACTTAATAACAAACTCCATTCAACTAAAAATCCGATTTTTTCTTAAAAAGGAATATCGGTTTTTAATACCGATATTCCTTATTCTGTTGCAAATGAGAATTCTACACAATAAGGGTTTTCACATTAGCATTTTAAAACTCATGTCCGCTGAAATATTGAACGCCTAAATTCTTTCAGATAATGTGTTCATGAAACAAGCAGGGGAATTTAATCAATATTTCAACTAAAAATGAAACCAAGTTATTAAAACCAGAGACCTTGAAATTCGATGATCACGGGAACTAGAATAATGAGAGTGGTAAGTGAGGTGGATGAATGAAGATCGATTTTCAATCAGTTTCCGTGATTACTGACAAAAGATCCCCGGTAATTGATACATGGTATAAATACACAAAGCGATGCCAGACACAGCATAAACAATAAACGCATCAAAATGCCTGAATATGAAACTGTAGTCATCTCAATTATTGATGGGGAGAAAGGCGAGAACTGTTAGGCTCTGGTAGTCTCTTTATGCAGCAAACAAACAAAAAAACCACATAAGTAAACGTGATATGATCGCCTTTCATCTGTCTGGAAGAACAGAAAGTCTAGTAATAATGTTTTAATACCCCATACCTATGAATGGACAAGATCAAATTAATGAGCATGTAACTTGATTTATTTTCTAAATTACCCAGTTCCGAGTTTTACACATTATTGATTTAGACTATGTTTGATGTCTACATGAAATGTATCTAGGTTATAAATAATGGAAATATTCAAACAGTCTGACATATCCTTATCTAAAAATAAGTTTTCATATCTGTACCATTACTGTTTAAACATTAATTTCATCCAGTTCTTTAATTTATCGACTGTGACAGTTGAAGAACAACAGAATGGGCATCTTGGGGGTCAGAATGAGAATAAATCGATATTTCTAGAGATCGATCGAATATCCAAATGTATTCCACCCAAAGCTTTTAATCTATTGTCTAACAACACATGTAGTGCTGTAGTGAGACAATAAAACCCTTGACGTATTCTATTTTAATCAACAAACTTCAAGGCGATGTTCCTTTAACCATTAAAAAAATTTTCATTCAATACAATGAAATATTACCGGGTGAATTTGGGTAATTTTCAAAACTCATGTCAGACAGTGCAAAGTTGTCTGCAGCAGCTCCCGGTCTGAAATCATCGGATGGACGATCCGGGAGCTACAGTTCCTTATGTGTTAAAATGCTGCAATTTACGGCGCACAAAAACTTGCGCAAGTTTTGGACTGATTAACCTTATTTACTTACAAATTCTGAACAAATAATTACATCCGACTTTTTTTCAGACCGGGATCTACAGACCTGCAGCTAGGTTGGCGAGAGAGCGAATGTTTCTGCCCCCTAGCTCTTGTAATTATTTCCTTTTGGTATATTTGTCACCGTGTATTCTATCTGCATTAATATGTGAACAAGGGTTTTTTTTATCATCTAATCAGAAATTTTGTTAATACGTGATTTTAGATAATCAAACCTCATTGAAGTCCCCAAATGGAACAATCTGCTAAATTAAATGCAAGTGCTGGATTAGTGCTTCAAACCTATACGAATTGTTCACCCCCTCATACAAGAGTATCAAACAAATAAGGAAATTACATGCCTTGGGTGACGAAAATTACGGAACAGCCATACAAACGAATACCGTAGAATGCCAAAATGGGAATGTTATGGTTTAAAGAGTTAATGCTTCGGGGTCATACAAGTACCAGTAAACGATGTCGAAATATATGGCCATATTCTTTTATCGTGTGTCAACTGAAAAAAGCTAAACAGGTGTATCCAATTATTCAAATGTTGTAATATTTTGTATAAACTTCTTTACAATAGGTTTCTTAAGATAACATATCAAACAAATTCCTTATAGATGGTGTAAATATATGAGCAGATCATTGAAAAGACCTGTTCGGGCTCAAGCTATATCAACGTTGGAACCAAGGTTGTTTTTGCTACCATAACAGAATCTGTGTCAATGAGAGATACATTGTATCAGTGTAACGGATGGGAAACCATCTAAGTTACGACTATGTTGCTACATGTATGTAGCCGTTGAGGACACATTAGACGTTCCTCAAATTTATATGATTTTCCTTGATATATTATTCCTTATTTATTAACATTGAGACCTGTTAATTCCCAAACATTCAGGTTAGATTATTAGGCTATTTCTGGAGCTAGAATATTTAGAATTTTCCTTAAAATAGCATGCAAAATGCATTTGAATGCTTATAAATAAAGTCATATATAGTATATATTTTCAATTGAACACTCAAAATCTTAATAAAAAAGTATCATATAACATGAAAATATAATTATGGAATTACTTAGTGGAAATCTTCACATTGTGGAGATAGGAAAAAATAGAAAATAATGGAAGATAGGTCACGTCTGACCTTAATTAAACTATGATGAATTTATGAGATTATTGGTGTTAAAAAGAAGATAAGTTCAGGGCAGTTGGTTTATTATATTAATACTTACATTGGAACAAAAACTAGCATTTGAATTTGGACGGACACGTTCGGAGGTTTTCTTATTTCTGATGAAGTTTAAATATAAAAGGTTGCATCCTTCTCTTACTAAGTTTACAAGTCTGAAGGTTGTTATCCATCTATTATTAAGAATGTTTGAAGGTATTTAACCCTCTATTACTGAGTAAGTCTAAATGTGTTTATATCCATCTATTATTATTATTAAGTAAGTCTGAAGGTATTTAACCATCTATTACTGAGTAAGTCTGAAGGTATTTAACCATCTATAACTAAGTAAGTTTGAAGGTATTAAACTATCTATTACTGAGTAAGTCTGAAGGTATTTAACCATCTATTACTAAGTAAGTCTGAAGGTATTTAACCATCTATTGCCGAGTAAGTCTGAAGGTGTTTAACCATCTATTACTGAGTAAGTCTGAAGGTCTTTAACCATCTATTGCTGAGAAAGTCTTAAGGTGTTGTTATCCATCTATTACTAAGTAAGTCTAAAGGTATTTAACCATTTATTATTGAGTAAGTCTAAAGATTTTTATCGATCAATTACTGAGTAAGTCGAAAGATTTCTTTCCATCAATAACTGGGTAAGTCTAAAGGTTTTTATCCATCAATTACTTAAAGGTTTTTATCCATCAATAACTGGGTAAGTCTAAATGTTTTTATCCATCAATTACTTAAAGGTTTTTATCCATCAATTACTTAAAGGTTTTTATCCATCAATAACTGGGTAAGTCTAAAGGTTTTTATCCATCAATTACTTAAAGATTTTTATCCATCAATTACTTAAAGGTTTTTATCCATCAATTACTGGGTAAGACTAAAGGTTTTTATCATCTACAGTGAAGCACATAAAAAGGTGTGAAACTCAAGAATTGACAGGCTGTATTAAGCAGGGTATCAATAAATTTTACCGTCCGGTAAAATGAAGAAAAATTTATGTTTTGTGGTTAAAACAGCCCGCCCAGATCCGGAACGCGGAATTCTGGATAAATGAGACAAAATGACTATAAAAAATCTGTTCCCAAATAAAATTGGCCGTAAACTGAAGCGTCCGGATATCTGAAGCCCCACTGTATTACTTAATAGGTTCTATAGGTTTATATTCATCTATTACTGAGTAAAAATCTAAATATATTTATCGATCTATTACTGAGTAAGTCTATAGGTGTTTATCCTAACTGAATAAGTCTAAAGGTGTTTATCCATCTATTACTAAGTATGTCTGAAGGCTTATATTCTTCAACTGGTTTCTCTCACAATTCACCTCAAGAGGTTAACGCTAAGCAAAGGAATATGTTCTACTTATTTTCACACGAGAAATTAGTTTATTTTGATAGGATATTAAACTTTTTTTAACGCATACCCAAAATCTATATACAGAAACAAGCCAAGAAAGCACTTTTCAACCTTTCATAATGATTTCTTAAACTTAGCCTAAATCTATGATATTTTTTTTTCTTAAAATTAATAATCTTTAAAAAGAAGACAGTCTCTATTCAATACCCTCATATTTGCAGCATTATAAAATAAACCGGGATATCCCTCATTAAATGCTTCAAGAGTATTGACAATACGGCTTTACCGACGGAAATAAATGGCCGTTTTCCTTCCATGGTATTTAGAGAGGTGGGACTAAATACACTAAAATAGTAACTATGTATATCAAGGACTTGGACGCAGGCCTAAAGAGAAACTCCCTGTCACAATTAACTAGTGTGTGTGTGTTTGCTCTGGACATTGTTAAACTCCCTCAGACAACAAACTCCAAACAGAAATGGAAATATGCAGAGAAAAAATGTTTTCCTGTATAACAGCATTTAAACAAACCTTCAATAATTACATATAGTGTCGGGGATGAAAGTTCTCGCCATGGAATACACACGATCTTTACGTACATGCTGGGTTTTATCGTCATTTGATTATCATTACAGCATTGCATCTGTTTGGGGTTTACCTATAATTGAATTGGTGACAGACATATTGCTACGTGGGAGCAATAAACGCCTAAATGAAATTACGGATTGTTTCGGGTAAACGACCCAACACAAGAACATTCATTTTGATTTCATATAGCGATGTTACAAAATTTGATGTACAAAGAAGTTAGATGTTTTGTTTTTTGTTTTTGCTTTATCAAGGGGTTATTGTGATACTTTTATCTAAATGCCGTTATAATTATGTAAATACAAACGTTTTCTGTAACTTGCAATTGAGTTTTTTGATATTGTGTAGAGCAACTCATATTCTAATTATATAGAATATGGTCTAAACTCATAGAGTATGACGATAAATGAATAATAAATGCCAAATCATTCTTAAAGAATGTCCTGTGTTGCAAATTTTTCACTTAAGATGTAGAACTATCCAGCTGAATTCATAGTATTAATTGTTTCACAATACAAAAAGGGACGATTATTACGCACATCATTATAATTCACATAAATCTTTTTTCGTGAAGAAAAACTTGGCAAGCCCCAAAACCAAAGAAATTATCGGTGAATAAGAATTAAACTCTAGTTGAATACTAGTAAATGTTGTCGAACATAAACTCTTATATCAAATCTAAAATAATTCCTGTGACGTCATTACCCCTTTTGATGGGTTTTGATTAATATTCTGTATCTTGAAAAAGTGGACCAGTGAATAGGTTTTCAAGCTTCATACACCTGACATCAGGAAAATGGTATTGGACACAAATGGAGAGCCGTCCATATGCATAGGACTCTTCTGGCTATGAGAGAGAGAGAGAGAGAGAGAGAGAGAGAGAGAGAGAGAGAGAGAGAGAGAGAGAGAGAGAGCTATTACACGTTTTGGTTTCACAAATCTGTTGAAATTTAATGTATGGGAAATTTAAAATTTGTACATGTATGTGCTATGTGCGATTATTTGTATTCTATTTAAGAACTTTTAAAAACGAATCCTTTATCGCTGACGATGAAAGTGATTTTGATCCTGTTTAATAGATTAAAGGGGAAAAACCATTACATGCAATTTTGAAGTTCCATCATAATAAAACTTTTCATAGGAGAAATCTTTGGTCTGTAAATAACCCTACATTCATCCCATTATTATTTTTATGAGAATAAACAGTTTTAA
Source organism: Magallana nippona (assembly GCA_033439105.1). Taxonomy (NCBI): domain Eukaryota; kingdom Metazoa; phylum Mollusca; class Bivalvia; order Ostreida; family Ostreidae; genus Magallana; species Magallana nippona. The sequence continues at coordinate 48,627,285 of CM065919.1, forward strand.
ACTGGGCTGAGGTGTGTTAAGAGTCGTAAGCTAGTGCATAGATCAAATAATCATTATTCTGTTTGTTATTAAACTGAGTATCTCATACTGAAAAGCATTTGTCATGTGAAGTGATATAGGTTCTGTATATTTATGATTTACATTTCATTTTTAACATTTTGTGGGGAGAAAGACACTAAAGATACTCATTGAATTTCTACAACGTACTCAATTCAATTTAATAAATTGCGTAATGAATATCGACTTACTTAATGGACTAATTATTAAGTAGTGCAAATACTGTTGTAAAGACCGTTGATTAATTGATTTGGATGAGATTGAAAACTCTTTCGAGAATTATTCTAATCGACCGGGGAAGAATTTAAAACTTTTGTCATCGATGTAGCACTCTGTAAAATGAAGTCTTTCACACGGATCCAATTTCCATAATGACTCTTTCAATTCGGATTTTTAATTGCGAATATTGACAATATTCGTGTCAGCTTTTTCAAATTAGAGAGGTTTTCATCTATTAACAGTGAAAAGTGGTTTGAAGATGAAATTACACACAAAAGATAATATCAAACCCACTAGATAATGTTTTTCTGTTAATTCAAAAAAGTGTTTAGATTGGAAATTAGGAGTATATTGAACAATCAAGTGTAATTCAAGCAATTATAGACCCTTCATAGTTCTACCCCGTGTCTTTTCTCGCCTTAAATTGTCTAAGGTCGGTTAAATAAGAGATTAATGTAAAATTTAACTCGACCTCGGTGGGTTTAAGTTTGTTTATCCAACTACGGGATCAATAAAACAGAATGGATACCATTTACATATGTATGAACACAATACACATCGGTAGTCGGAAATGAATTCTTGTGTCAATAGCACAATATAGATTTATAGTTGAGTCCTGCAGACCACTGGTATGGAATTACGTCAAAAATTTACAGCCTTGCGATAAAACATTATAATTTTAAACAATGCTTTCAGAGCGCCATGAATTTTTGATGATGTTATGACAAAATCAAATTTTAACATTGTGTTCTCGAAGTCTCGTGGTAATATTATCAAAAGAATATTCCGATGCGAGAGAACGGGAGGTCGGAATAGGTGCTAGTTTAATCAATCTTTTTTTCTATAAACTTTCTATAATCTATTAAATAGGCGTATATTTCGTCTTCGGTGAAAAAGAAATCTATTATAAGAACTATAGATTATACGATATATAGAATTTCTGCTTTTGAGAGTTACAAATAAAGGATACATATGTATTGACCTGCCGCTGAACTTCCTCAGCCAAATTAGACCATAAAACAGATGAATATTAATACTCACCCACACAAATCAGAATTTTCCGTGTAATTCCTAACCTAGAATTGGTATTCCACATATCTAAACAAGCGTCCTCTCCCCTCTGTACCGCATGGCTATACGGCCAGGGATAATATAATTAAACCCCCCAGATAATCATCTTAAAGCGCACTGTTTAAATCCTTTCAACCCTGTAAAACAATGTCAAATATATATCTCTAGTTATTAAATACGTGTTTTAAGATTTAAGTCCTTCCTCCCATAACTGAACGCCACTAAAACCCTAGCTCCGCTGCGTTATACCATTGCTACACTCCAGTGCGCATGATCGGCTTTTTTACAAACGTTTCCAATGCAGCCTTCTAGCTATTACTTATCATTGGCCATTGATCCAAGCATGTATGTTCTTATTTATATGTCAACAAACAATATCGGCCAATTAAATGTTTTGTTCAATCCATAATTCTACGTCAAAGATTTCTGATTTTAATCTTCTTTTTTTTCTTCTTGTATCGCATTGTTCAATACCAGGTCATTTTATGTACACGAATAAAAGTTCCCTTACAAAATGTGCTGTGTATTATTCTCTGTCGAAGAAACAGTCTTATATTAAATCACCATATCATATTCAGCTGTAATTGAAATCGTGGGTTTTAAATATTTCTTTCTTCAATTCGTGACGATATTCTCTCTCTCTCCCTCCCTCCCTCCCCCTCTCTCCTCTCTCTCTCTCTCTCTCTCTCTCTCTCTCTCTCTCTCTCTCTCTCTGTATTTCTATATATTTTAAGACTTGTACATTAATTAATTAATTAATTAATTAATTAATTAAAGGCAATGTGAAAACAAATATATCAAATTTTTAGCGTATTTTTAAATTCCAAGAATAAAACAGAGAAAACCCGGATACAAGAATCTTGAATCCTGAAAACATATGTTAATTTCATTCCGTGCTTTTCAAATAGGATCCAAATCACTTCTGTCAATGCGTTTATATTTCTTTTTTTCAAATGTTTTTTCTTAATTTCATTCGGTTTATATAAATGTCATATAATCTATACATAGATAATATAGCTATAGATACTTGGTCCGGTATATCTATTTACAACAATGTGCTTCCATCACACAAAGGTATTGTGAAGCTTGCATTGAATCAATTGGATTTTTATTTCATTATGAGGAGAAAAACATTATATTTAATACCATATGTCACTATATTATAACTGAATATTACAGAAGTGGTATAGTTAGTATTGAATGTAGTTAATGAATACAGTAGTATTACACGTAACCACTGAAACCTTGTCCTTTGTATTCAGAGCTCTCTCTCTCTCTCTCTCTCTCTCTCTCTCTCTCTACACCCTATAGAAAAGTTTATGAGAAGAAAGTATTGTCAGTTGCGCTGAAAGATGGAATTGTATGTTTAGTGTGTTTAGTGCATGAAGCTTTTTCATTATTGTAACTTCAATGCAATGTGAAAACATAGTAGGTGTACAAAACATTCATATAGACGGATATGGTCATTATGTAATCTAAAAACAGGTTTATTTCATTCCGTGCTTTTCAAACAGGCCGGCTCTGAATCACTTCTGTCAATATGTGCATGGTTTCTTTCTTTTTCAAATGATTTATTTTTTAAATTTCATTTGGTTTATATAATTCATTTAATCTATATAGATGATATAGGCACCTGGTCCGGTATCTCTATCTACAACAATGCGCTTCCATCACGCAAAGGTATTGTGGCGAGTGCATTAAATCAACTGGATTCTCATTTCATTGAACTACTTAAAATTGAAAAATATAACAAAAAGAAAAACATTATCTAATACTGTAAGGCACTATACCACTAGTATAGTAGGAATTGAATATAATATATGCATGTAGAAGTATGTTTATTCACCAATCAAAGGCCCTCGGGGGGGGGGGGGGGGGGTATTCACTTGTTTTAATTTTTTTTCAACTGTATGAAAAATGCATTATACAAAAATAAATGTATCACAAGAATAAACTAAGTCCATCTCTCTCTCTCTCTCTCTCTCTCTCTCTCTCTCTCTCTAGAAGAATGGATTAATTTTTACTACCATTATAGACCCTTCTCAGCCACCGAAACTTAAAATTTCTTCGCGTTTTTACTTAAGGAAGGAGTCCTTCTTGTTATTAGACATACTTCTTATAATAAGAAATTCGTGAAATTTTTACATGGTCAAATAGATCATATCACCAAATGATTGTATCAGTTTAATCAAATTTGACCTCCTTGTTTTCGCATGAAGGTGAGGTCAAGGTCACTACCTTTTTTTCCTCAACTTGAAGGATGATAAAAATAAAGGTAGTTATCTGCAATTTTGTAGACGTCTGTTTAAGATATGAAGTTTGTATTCTTCAATGAAATGATAGATTATCAGAATGTCTATCAGCTTACACTACTAAATTGAAATAAACATTTAAACTAAAATTGATATTGCTTAGCTCGCATTTCCTCTAATTTTATTAAATTTTGAAGATATTTTGATTTCTTTTCTATGCTTCCAATAACAAAATATTTCTGATTTTTTCACACAAATTTAATTATAGAATGAGCGCTTAAGAAAGCTTGTAAAAATGTAATTTGATAGGCAAATCATGTTTTAAAAACATATTCTAAACCCTAGTATCTTATTACTAGTTCAAATTAGTTTTAAAAATCCATCATTAATGTACGTTATTGTTTGAAAAATGCTAAATAAACTAATGAATCTATAGCAATTCTGAATTGCAAAAAAACTGTGATATTTTCCTACGCCAATGTCCCACCAAAAATATAGTCCTTGTTAGATTCTAAACTTTGATTATTATTATTTCTATGCCAAGTTGTATAATAGTAAAAAAGATAAAACAATATATTTTAATTTCCTTTCATCTTCATTTAATGAACATTTAATCAAATTTACTTTTGACAAGTCGAAAACCAGAAAAGACTCCTTCCTCAAGATAAATAGTCTCTCCTCTGTAAGTTTAACAAAAACCAAAAAAAAAAAAAAAAAGAAAACATGAGAAAACTGCTAAATTTAACCTAATCTCTCTCTAGTTTATCATAATAGCATTTTGCTTTTAATACCCCATCGTCGCAAACCACGGCCAATATATAAACGACCCTCTCTCATCTGTAGAGAGCTTATGCGGACTCCGGACCGTGGTTTGAGACGATGTTAATACCCTTAGCTGTCTATATAATTATGCCAGTGTCTTACAGTAAGCAGTCTCAATTCCTCCGTTTCTTTCCTGTGGAGGATTACGACCATTGTTTGAGCATTACTTGGATTTAATGTCCGAACATGCAATAAGGATCTTCATCACTTACAGGGAAAGAATCGATCAAGACATCTTACATCGCGAGCCTCGGCTAATGACATCACTACATTCTTAGGGGGTCTTAGCAGACGACAGTTGCCAATAACATCACCAGCTTTCTCTCGCTATATCTGACAGTAACTAATCTTTTTCGGAGAAAGCTAGAGCAGGTTTAATTGATTTACAACTCAATAAAAAAATAAATGGCTGAATTTTGGTCACATTAAGTTCCTGCTTCACAATAACAAAAATGAAAAATCAATCAAATTTTAAACATTTGGTGACATTGATCATTTCTACTGAAGTACATTTATATGATTACATACATTATAAATTTTTCGTGAGTTGACAATTACGATAAACATATATTACTTTTTCTCTATCCAGGTATGGTATACTGTGTTGGTTTTACTTCCCCAAACAATTAACATTGTATCAACAAGCCAACGTTGGGTGTGGATTGTTACATGCGCAGGACAGTATAATGTCGTGTGCAATACTTTCACTATATTGAACGGAAATTAAGCAATGACTGTGAAAATAGAATATTGCCTTTCTGGAATATAAGACAAATCCCAACCACCTGCCCATTCTTGAAAAAAAATAATTATATTTTCAATCTCGGAAATCGCAAATTTTTCAGGTAATAGTCACAACGCGAAACTACCGTATATATTCTCATACTAAGGTCAATTATGGATATTGTGCACGTGGAATCATTTAATAATAGCAGTCAATTTTCGTGGATTGCCTGACTATAACAGATTCCTGTGACCTTACTTTGTGGATGCATTCTAATATGAATGATAAATACAGATAAAATTTCACGATTTGTTGAGGATGTAAATTCGGGGGTCATTGGTACTCAAGAAATTCGCGAAAATTAAACCACAACGTATCTTAACGATTCCACATAAATTAGTGGAGGGAACAAAATTTGTCGCTAAAACCACCATTTTCAGAGTAGAACATTGTTCTATGTTTATTATAGTTTAAATGCATGTTTCCTAGACACACAGGCATGTAAGGGGTACAACCTGGGTATGACACACAGGATTTCAATACATCCATGCTTCACTATTTTTTTTCAAATTAAATTGAAAACAAATATAAAATTCATGTATACCTTGAGGTAGCCATTTATTTCATTTGTGCTAATCTTTTTCAACAGACAGATCAATTAAAGATAACAATATTCACTCAGCATTTAAGGTAAACCTCTAGATAGAGAAGTGAGATTACACATAACAGGTAGAGAGTTACAGGTTAATGATTTCTGATTCAGTTAATCTTTAATCCTCTGGTTTGAATAAAACTACTTTTAATTTATATTTATCAATGTATAACAGGTTTGAAAACATTATCTAAGATCTAAGAATATTAAGTCTAATCCCCTGGTGAGGTGTACTATTTTAACAGCGGAATCATAATACTCATGGTTAATCCTGTATACATATATTTGCCTTTAACAAATAGTTTTTATATACATAAAACTGTAGTGCACTTCAGTATATAAAAAAATCATAAATATCCATACAAATTTAGGAACTGAGTTTACATACAACAACAGATATCCATTAATTTCAAATAATTTTCATTTATAAATGCAATGCTTCCAGAACACTTACCATCTACATCTCAAAAATGATGAAAATGATAAATAAATTGTCTTCAATTGTTCAAATATCTAGGTTTGGTTTAGTAAAGTTCATGATATGAATTTTACTGAACAGAGTCATCAAACAAGCTGGAAGGACTGTGAATTCACACCTTATTCTGTGTTGTGCAGTGCTGTGTCATACAGAAAAGTGAACTTTCTCTTTGACATTCCCCTTACTTGCCCCCTTTTCAAAGAGAAAATATATAAAGTTCTCCATATGAGGCTAGGAAAAATGTCTGGTGCATCAAGAGCTTTCATCTTGATCCGCTAAGCACTTCTCTACATTGTGGCTTGAGAAAATGATTTGTGATTTGAGAGCTTTCCTCTACCAGTTCCTCTTTCAAGAGAGGAGTTTGATCCCCCGAATCAAACTGTTTTCCTCTGTATTGTTGCTAGGGATTATGTCATGTGACTTGAGAGCTTTCCTCTACACGCTCCTCTTTCAGGAGAGAAGTTAGATCCCCCAGATCAAACAGTGTTTCTTTCTATTGTGGCTAGACAAAATTTCACATGACTTGAGAGCTTTCACCTTGTTCATCTACCCGTTCCTCTTTAAGGAGAGACGTTAAGTCCCCCACAGTCAAACAGTTTTCTTCTGTGTCATGACTAGAGGCACTGGCCTCGGCTGATTTCAACATTCTGTACATCTTTTCCTCTATAGTTCCACGGATTATAAATCGGTGAACTTGGGTTGGTCTGTAAATTAATAATACATAAAGTGAAAAAATAGATTATCGTTCATCAGAAATTAATTATAATTAATAAACATCACATCCCTTTCAAAAAAAAAAAACACTATTAATTTAATCCAATTCAAGGTCATTACTATTAATTTACTACTACATGTACTTGAACACTTATGGCTTTTACCGGTAATTTTTGAATTTTATAATTCTTTTGTACAGAGTTTTGTAGATATTTCACCATAGAAATAATTTAAAATCATAAAAACAGAGAAACATATAACTCCATATGTTTGTGTCATAATAAAATAAAATATATTTTCAGTAATGTTAAAAAAAAACCATGTACCTAACAAATACTTGTATGATTATGATTAATGCTTACATGTATATACATGTACATGTATATGGTAAAATAAGATGTTTTCTAAATCTGGTGTTTTTTAAATTCTTATTTGGATTATAAAATTTTCTATATCATTTCTATACCTGGTCTGCCCGATCCTGTGAACCCGACCAATGGCCTGTAGTTCCTGAGCCGGATTGAGGACCGGTTCCACCAGAAGGACGTAAGTAGCCTCGATCAGGTTCAGTCCGTTCGCACCGGAGTGGATCGGCAGCAGTAGAACCATGATGTCCTCGTCAGACTTAAACGCTGCCAGATTTTTCTAAAAGTTACAAATATATCTTTAACCCCTGTCAGATTTTTCTAAATAGTTCAAAAAGATCTTACAACACTACCAGATTTTTATTAAAAGTACACTCAAATAGGTTTTTAATGTGTATAATTATCACAAAATTTTAGCAGATGTTGCACTAATCTACGATAATTCAAATGTCCTTTACTGACTGTTTTGATGACTAGAATTAAGTTGTCACTTCATGAAAGTACCTGAAATTTACTTCCAGAAAACAGAGTTTTGAATGATATTTCATTTTCCTTTAGAGCCTGTGCAATGATGTTCAAGATGTCTGTCCACTGAAGAAAAAAATTTAAATAATCTTATATTTTAAATATTAAGGTCATGTATTTCTTACCATATGCAAGTATATATTCATGCTGTGGAATATGTTTTCCAAATATTATTCATAACTCTAAATATTTATGCATCATTATCAACTTACTGAGCAGAAGAGAAGAATTTTGGCACCAGAGTCATCTCTTTTGATCTTTTTCAAACACTTGATTAATCCAACAATCTTTGTAGAGTGACTCCCCTTGAAGAACAAAAACATACTGAATATCGACTCCAAAAAAATATGTCATGCTGAAGAATCAAAATTCTGATCCCCCATAAAATTCATTTGAAACTGTCATCATTCATTTAATTGATATTTTGAAGAATCTAATTGAACGGAAGTTCCAGGTAAACTTCTCACCTGTACTTTCATCTCTCCCTCTTTGTCTTCGTTCGACTTGACAGTACTGACGTAGGATATATCACTGTGGTATGTTTTATCTCGGCAGACGGCACATTTCACCAGACGATTACGCCCCCCAAAGCTGTACTGCTCACACAGGATGCGTATACAGTCCAGGCAGTAACAATGGCCGCAGTAGAGAACACACCACTATGGGAAATGGAAAGTCTTACTAGTCAATTTGAACAGAATATATTGTTGTTTACAATAAAAGTATGGGATATTTATCAATATTACCATTTGCAAATATGTTTCCTTAAATGAACCTACAGAATAACGGAAATTTTCAATTTTGCATGAACTTGTAATTATAATAATGACATCACAATGATTACTGCATGAACTTGGTTGGTACTTGATCAAATCTTGTTTTCTGAAGTGCTTCTCAGAAGATTTGAATTTTTTAACTTGCTGTTTATTTCTTAAATAATTTAATGTTTAGCCTTACCTCTTTCCCAAGCTCCTTCTGACAGATCGGACAGAGTTCTGGATTTTCTCCACTCTCTGTGCTCAGTTGAGCCTGCAGCAGAAAATAACAATGAAAAGAAATGTCTCCCACAAAAATTCTTAAAACGGTTCCAAATCTAATTCAGTTTATTTGGTTGGGTAGGACCTCTTTACAAAGGATGCTTCGTTCAAAAAGTACATTGTGAGATGTAAAGTTATTAATCTACATGGATTTGATGTAACGCATCAATTTCATACAATTAATTTCTACTAGGACAAATCATGCAATAAGTGCATGAATGAAAATTAAATTACTGTAACTGAGTGAACTTGAGAACCACCCTGTAGTACATGTATATATCAACTAGAATGTTAGTCTGATCAAATAGTCTAAGATGAGTAACTGTAAATTCAGATCTTTACATGGATTCTCAATAAGACAGTTTAATGAAATGGTCTCACCTTGGCCAGGTTTTGCAGGTACAACAGCTGTCCCAGTTTTTTCCTGAGTTCATTTTGGTTGATTGTCCGGTCTGATAATAACTTCAACTTGTGCTGGTCAAGCTGCCACAAAAAAACAAAAGGCCGAGGCTTTTATATTTCAAACAACATTTCGAGACTATTCTACTAACAGCCCAGTATTTCTACAGATCATTTCTCCTATAGAGAGATGATCTAGGTCATTTTGACAGCTGTTCCGTGTAACCCCAACGGTTTTGTTAGTAATGTTTACATGTGTATCGATCAAAGGAATCACATGCAGACGACAGAATTTTTCTTTGGATTTTTAATACTCTTCACTTATTTATAAAATATCTTTGAATCACATTCCTAATATTTTAGGGGCAATTTAACACGATTATTACTACTACACGTTATATATTTTATGTAAAAACACGCAGTGAAACTGTGCTAGGGAGGTCCTGGGAACAGCCGCATTGATCTCTTAAAAATAAACATTTGAGGCAATACACATCGTTTTGACTGGAACTAATACGGGAAATTGACATGGTTTTAAAACTTTTTACGGTTTGAAGTTGTATTTTCATGATCAGTGCAAGACAAATAGGTATTTCTGATCTGATAATTTACTGATGACGTTCGTGGTATTTTGGAGAATAATGTCTGCGGCATCTCTTTGATCTTGGCAATAACTGTAGTAGAATGAAAAATACTTTTACAAAATCTTATTACTTCAAACATGGTCTTTAATAACTGAAAATGATAATACTGTTAAATTCAGAACTCAATCTTGGATTTCTTTAAGTAAAATAGCTGGAATATGGTCAATAAATGAATTGAAATTGAAATTTGAAATTGATATTGTACCTCGCTCGGTTCTAGGATGTTGAGCTGGGTGTTGTCTGGTTTTGGTTCATCAGGTAACCTCAGCCTCAGTCTGGTGGTAGCCATACTCAGCTCATCGAATGATGAGACGTGGGCTTTACACTCGATCCATAACACCCTCAACAACTAAAGAAAAAACCCATTCAATTATTATTAAAGAAAAGGAAAAAGTGTGATAACAAATATCATTGTGAAATGTTATTAAATTACTGAGCAAAGAAAAAATAAACTTTTATCAAATGTTTATCTCAATATGCGGTGGATATCATTCATGGGATAAATTTTTGATATTCGACTGGTGTTCTTACGCCACGTGGCGTCATAATTAAACATTACATAGCTTCAGGCGGATGATTGACGTAGAATGAAAAAGTAACAAAACAATTCAGTTGAAAAGTGTAGAGTTGTAAATGTGAAGCATTTAATGCTGTTTTTCTTTCATGAATTGATAAATATATGCTCGAAACTGAAATGTTTGTTTGTTAATCTTTAAGGAACTCTTTTTCCGTGCGTAAATTAAGTTGTTGACTTCTTGTAGTATATGTGTTGTTGTGGTTCACATAATTTTTATAGAAAAGATTGAGGTTTAACAAAATAAGTGGTAAAACATGTGATAAAAAGAATCTCCCATGATTAGCGATGGTATATGATTTTTATCCAACTCGTGTCTTTTCTATCCCCTCGCCAAGGCTCGGGGATAGAAAACACACAACGAGTTGGATAAAAATCATATACCATCGCAAATCATGAGAGATCCTATATGTATCCCATTGCTCAACATTGGACAGATAATTGACTTATCAAAATGTGTTCATCAATCCCCTCACCTTGAACTCTTTCTTCATTTTGTCAATAATCTCTATATGTGTCTGTCCATACTGAACAAGTTCCCTGTCCACTACAAATAATCAAAAGATCAAACAATTGTTACTGATCATTCTTAGATCAATATTTAAGGTGGCTCACTGCACCTTGAAATAGTTTTTCAAGTCATCAGAAAATCACTTGATTGTGAAAGATAGCATGATGCATAAGAAGTATACAAGTCAAATAGCCAAAAAAATATGCAATTTTAGATAACAGTTATGATTTTCAAAAATTTAATTCAGTAAATATGAACAAAAGCCCCAGACAGATTTGAACTCATGATCTGCAGTTCACAAGCCCATTACGTTAACCACCGAGTTTGATACAAACAATTATACAAAACATTTAAATTGCCATCTTGTGATGTAATGTCTTAAAAAGTATAAGTCTTAATGTAGTGAGGTACTTTAACTCAAAACATCTTTGTCAGAACACCATCGATGTAATAATGTACTAAAGTAAATCCAACAAAAAATAGCCTCAGACCCCCTTCTCCCTCTCAAACAAAACCTCTCGGAAATAAATTCCTACATCCACTTTTATTCAAGTCGTACATCCCATCACAAATCACATGAGATCTTATTTCACAGAATCAATGGTGTCTTACTGGCATGACTCCTGGCAAAGCTGAGTATAGACTTGAGGGCTTTCTCCATCTCACTGTCTGCCCAGGTTCCCTGGCGACGAGATCCAGACATAAACTCAGTGGTATCTTCAGCAACCGCAAAAGCCCTGGAAGCATTGGAAACAGTTTTCAGAACAATATCTTGGACATTTTCCCAAGAAACAGAGCCAGTTTATTTTCATCGCCATAATTATACAACTCTTACAAACATGCTAAATATAACATAACATACGACATACCTCTCTGTGAATGAGAATAGCTTGGCTTCATAATCTTCAAACAGGATATGAATTTTACAAAATGGACAACTATGAATAAATAAAAAAAACATAAGCTATTAACAATACACAAAGTTGATAAAATTACATGTACTGGTATATTTAAAAATTGATGAAATAAATAACATAATTGATGAATAATTTCAATGAATTCCATTATGCATTAATCATAGTTGAAGCTGTATTGCTGCCCTCTTAATTTTCATCTGTGCACCCTTTCTATTCCCTCTCTTCCTTCCTTTGAATACCTTACCATGCCTGGTTCTCTCCCTTTCTTCTCTCTCTCCCATACTTTTACAAATTTCTCTCTCTCCCATACTTTTACAAATTTTACCTGTTCTTGACCATATCTATGGGCCTCAGACAGCACTCCACTGTCTCATTGATCAGGTCCTGTGATGGTTCTCCCGTAACCTTGTTCAGGGCCTGTTTCAATTTCTCATACGCAGATTCCAGGGCCATCATTCTCTGCTGTAAAACTAACTCCAGTCCATGCACATTATGGAATCTGTAGGATGAAAAATAATTCCTTGTCATTTGTTCAGTTAAATTCTCATATTATTAAGACCTACTCTATTATATCTTTTAATGATAGAATTTGCATAATCAAATCTAAAGATTTTGATTTGTGTAATTCATCAACAAGGCTACATGCTAATACTACACTTTTATACATTGTACATATTTAATGAGAAGCAGACCTCATCCAAACCCTGAATAGAAATTCATTCACCTAGTATTCTGAAACCATGACTACATGGACTTGTTTACTTACGCCCCCGCCATGGAGATGGAGAGAACGCTGGTCTGTTGGTTACTAAGGTCGTTCTTTATGTTGACAATTAGTTTGTCGTCGATTCCCCTCTGATCTGCTGTCTCTATCACCTCCAACCACCATTCTTGACCGTCGCTGAACTAAAAAAGAAACAATCAACTGTTAAAATACTAGTAGTTTTATCACTCACAGATACCGTACTTTAAAAATCTTATTTAAAAAATTGGATAATGTACAGAGCAAAGGAAATACCATGCAATCATTTCGATAAATGGGAGACGATATTTGTTGATAGAGACATTCTTTGAAAAACTTTCCGGAAGTAAATTACCATTACAGTATGGATAGAGTTTCAATTTTTATCGGGATGTATATTCAAGGGTGAGGGGTGCCCACAAAATCTGATTTCCAATGAAATCGGATGATATTACAGTAATTGAAATGTGATGCAATAAAAAAAAACTTAAAAATTTAATTTTTGAAGACACCATATTTATTGGTGTATTATTATGATTGGTTGCTCTGATTGACCCTGACCTCTCTCTGCAAGTCCTGCAGACCCTGGGTGACGGGGAACAACTGGTCCCTCACAGAGTGGACAACGTTACGTGACTTGGTCAGGTATTTGACCTTTAGCTCCTCCATCTAAAAGATAAATATAGTTAAACTTCAGTAAATTTTATTTTCCTTTCAAGGGTTTGATTCCAGTATTTAATTATTTGTAACTTACAGACAGGAATCATGTTTGTTTAAAATAATAAGTATAATTGTCTGTAATACACTATTTTTACCTGCTCCTTTAGCTGCCCATCCCTGAGGGTTGGCTGCACCCCCTCTGGTTTGGTCTGGAGGATCTCGTCCAGGTTGTACATGGCGTGCAGCTGCTGGAGGTCGTCGGTACGGAGACGATCCTTGTGTTCCTCAACTGACCTCATGACCTCACGGTACATCTCCACCGAATCAACAAACTTCACAACAAAAGAAAGACACATCTATCAAGGTAAAACCTTACCCAACTTGCAAATACAAAGTATTGTTTTTAAATGTACATTTATTGGATTCAGGTTCATTTCCACCCTGTTTGACTTTATTCATTTGCTTGAACCCTCCATCAGAAAATTCAAAACTGGACATATACAATTGATGAATCATGTAATGTTTTTTTATAGGAGCAAATTTTTATTGGTTTCTAATCAGGCTTTCTTTTTTGTGCCAAAGGACAAAAATAACAATGTGAAAATCAAATTTGACTTAATTCATAAACATATACAGATTAGAAATTGCAAACATAATTGCAGACAGTATACAAATATACATGTTTAAGACAATTTCAACTAAGTATTTGTAGATGTTGAATGTGTTGTATTTTCTGTTGATGTTGGAGCACCTGTTGGTTGATGATGTACCAGCCAGCCAGACCGTTGTAGGCAGCAATCAGCAGTCTGTGGCTCTCCTCACACTCCGTCCGTGACTTCTTGGTCAGCGACTCCAACAACTCCTCCATCGTCATGGCGCTGTAAACAGATGGACCAATGCAATAAAACTCGCTAATTTAATTAAAACTAGATTGACCAACATATCAAAACCCTTTGATTTAATATTGATCAATTTTTAATTAGTGCTTCTCTGACTTTCCTTTATCATTCAAATCTTTATCATTTACAGTCAATCCTTTACAAAGGTCAGATACATGAAAGTATATATTATAATCAGAATCAAATTTTAGCAGGTATGCACTAAGTACAAAGTTAATGTTGCAATATATTATGAAAGTTCAAATTGTAATACATCAAGTCCAATGAGATTTGTAACACTCACCTTCTCCTGAGATGCAGGGGGAGGAACTCTCCTTTGACAGCTTGGGGGTGACAGCAAGCCTGGCGAAGTCTCAGTAGAGGGCCCAACAGCTGTCAACGAACAACATTACATACTAGTTTACATTAAAGTTTTGTTCCATTTCTGTCAAATACAGCATGCCTTTAATAAGGCTTTAAGCACATATATTTTGATATGCATGCATCTGTTTGTAAAATATTTTAAATAAAACTAATTCTACATTCTTAAAAACCCATCTTTACATAAAATGTATGTACACGTATTCCAGTAACAACTTCTGATCAGGATAATGCTTCAGGGTTAAATCCTGGTATAAATATGCTATGGAAATTATAACATAACTTTCTTTTCTTCAAATAGAGGCCTAACCTGGTTGGCTGTGGCTCTGTCCAGGCTGCTCAGCTTTACTGTGGGGTCCCTCCACTTATCCAACCTCTGAAAAAAAAAAAAATCAAAAATAAGAACCAAGAGACATTATCCATGAATCAAAACTGACACCATACATGAGATATGATTTATTGACTATGACCTTCATGGAGTCCTGGATACTGATTGTGTACTGTCGCCTGTAGAAGTGATCCTCCACCGGAGAAAATGTCAACCAATGAACATGTTCCGTCTGCTTAGGAATGTTGATCTGTTCAACAAATGTAATACAATGTACATAGAACTCTTATGATAAACATTAATTTCATAATGATTAATTTTCACCTGAACATTTCTTATAGTGTACCAGAAATTAAAAATTCAAATCAAATTTATGTAAACAAGTATTACTATAAAGTTTGTTCATTTCTTACTGACTTAAATATCACCAACACGAAATTGTCTTAGACCAGTATCTTTGAATAGATGATACATAAATATGCCCTGTTGCCTACCTGATCAAGGACATCATGTTTGGCCGTCCTCCACATGACCTTGGAGACAAGGTCAATCATCGGTTCCTCCTGTCCGTGACAATACGGCTCATACAGGAGCCTGGTCCACCACTGCTTCACCCAGTAAGGGTCCACCCCCAGGAATAGAAGCAGCCCATACAGATCTGTCCAAAAATAGCAACATAAGGCTTTTCAATGCAACATAACATTTACAGTTTATACAGACCATACAGATCAAACATTAGCACCATATGAGTGGCATTGTGAAACTTTTCTATGAAACATAACATTTCATATAGTGTTTACAATTTGCATGATTAGATCCAGACATCTTCATATTTGTACATTAATCACTAAAGTTTTGAAACTTGTCTTGGAAGCAGATGTTTGCACAAATGGAACAAATGTGCATGAATAATATATGAATTGGTAGACTCCACAATGGTTATAGCAATGTTTGTGATGAGTTACCTTCAATGCTCTTCTGAATGGGAGTCCCTGTAACACACCATCTGTTTAGTGCACTCAGTCGCAGCGCCATTTCTGCTGTCTACAAACAATGCAGCCTGGCCTACATTTCCTTAATATTATCTTTTATTAGTAATTCATTCATTATTTCTTCAATTAAGTTAACATACTTATAAATATGAAAGTTATAAGTAATTCCATCTTACCTTGGTTGTAGTACATTCCACCATTTGTGCCTCATCTAGACATATCTGAAGAAAAATAATGAGAGCAATATCAACATAATCCCCTTTTTGCTAAGATAATTCCTATTCTGTATGTCCACTTCCATAGCCTTAGTACTAAATAATTTAATCTATACATGTTCCTTTTCTTTGATCTTGTACATAGAGTATTAAGGATGTCTTACCCTCCACCATTGCACCGAAGTGATAGGACTGGGCGTGGCCATAAAACGCTTCGGATGTCGAAATTTACGCCCACTGTCACCTTCAACACAGAATTGGAGATAATCAGATTACTATACTGCCTCACTCTAGAGATATAAGATAGCTCAGTCTTTAACACTTACTGTTACTGTGAGGTAGATCGACGTAGTTGATTTCATTGCGGAGGGTTTCGTACGACGTGATTACAATGTCTTGTCTGGATAACGTCATTGGCTGGACATATCTCTGCTTACTAACACCGCTATATATCTAGTATTAACAGAAATTATCTATTCACTATAATATTGCTTGGCAAAGGTGGAATCTTTAAACTGTTAAATAATATGGATCTTTTTTTACTACAATTTGAGTGAAGTACAGTAGCCGCAAGTACATGCCTTCATTACCAGTGCATGTATTGGTACTTGTTTCTATCGAATGTACACATATATATACTCACAAATACTTTAAGGGACTCTTTCTTGATGTGTTTCTGGATTTCTTCCATCCATTGGTCACTAATGGCAGCCGGTGATATGATTAATGTAGCACCTGATTTGATTGGCTCCTGAAACACCCACCAGAGATTTCAAAACTGTCTCTTGTACATAATACTAATACGTGTGTTTTAATTTATGTAGGTACAGTTAAATGTACAACTTAAGGCTGTTTCTTAAGCAAATTACTGCAAATGCAGGTATATATTACACAATTATGTAAAATAGTGCTCAAATTTGAAAGAGCATGCAATTTGGAATACCAGTATTTATTTGCAAAAGATGCGATTTGAGAGGAATATTACTTACAGAAAGTACATGGCAGTGTGGACATTTGAACTGCCCCCTATACGGATCCTCAAGGTCGTAACTCACACATTCTGCATGTTGATAGAGGCCACACATCACACACTGCACCCTGTGTTTCTTTTTTCTAAAGTTACTGGTTCCCCTTGCCTCATCTGACACACCACAGATACACTCAAAGAAGTTCTTAGGAGCCACTGCCTCAGAGTGATCGAAAATGTTCTTTGACTGGTACTTGTCCTCGAGAACCAAGTCAACAAACTTGCTCGTGGTACTTTTTCTTCTCACTGGCTTCTTTTCCTTTACAACTTTATCTTTATCTTCTGTCTTTTTTCTTGATTTGGATTTTCTTGACTTTGTTGATTTTTTGGACTTTGGAGTATCATTAGTTTTAGATGTCTTGGATGTGATTTCACAATTAAATTTCGTATGGTCAGGATCTCCTACATAATTGTGATCCAGCACCCGAATTTCCTCAAGACTTTCAGATTTACTTTTAGATAAGAGATGTCCATTTTCAATATCACAGGAACCGTTAGTATCTTTTATACAATCATTCTCTTCACATTTTGCACAACCAGAACTTTCACCTTCATTTTCCATCATACTTGAGTCCCTACAGCTCACATTATTAGTTTTCTCTTCCATGCAATCTTTCTTTAGAATTTGATCTTCTTTCGTGCCATTGATGGAAACACCTGTATTTAGTGTAATGTCCCCAGCAGTCTGAATGAGATCACAAGAATGTCCACCACCCTTTACATCGGGGGCCCTCTCTTCTGGGTTCTCTAAACCCTTACCTTCCACAGAGATTAGTTTCTCTACACTGTTTGATTCACCACAGTGTAAATGATCAGAATTTAGTCCTGGAGTTTTGTTCCCAAAATGTTCTAAATTTGATTGGGGTGAAGAACTCATCTGTGTGTTGCCACTACATGCATTTATTTGACCGTTTTGTGTGAAATATGTCTCTGTACCTTTGACTGTACTGGATTGTTCTGTAGAACTTGACAGTGTTTCATTGGAACCTCTGTCAGAAAGGACTCCATCTTGTTCTAAGTATCTGTCTGTACTCTGGGTTAGACTGTCAGACAGTTCTGTCCATAGAGGTTCCTCATTATCATCTTTCATCATTCTCTTCCCTTCCAAAGTGAACTCCACTTCAGAACATTTGGACTTTCCACTCTCCTGAAACAATGAATACCCATTATTTGATAAAATAATTGTTTGGTGTACTTGTACAAATAAGACAAAAACAACAAATACTACCGGTAATCTTACGAGCTTCAGCATCATCCAAACATATCATTTTAAAATTAAACTATGATCTTTACAGGTACATTGTTCATGCATACAAAATAAAAAAAGGTCATTAAAAACCATTAAAAATGACTTGTCTTCAAATTCATCCCAAATACACAAATACCCATCGGAAAACATATAGTTTTATACCTGATAATCTGACAAGATATTTAGTTTCTGGGGGGGATCAAGGTTCTGTCGTGGGTGCAGGATGATGCAGGCCAACACTTCCACTGTTTTACCCAGACCCATTTCATCTGCTAAAATCCCTCCAGTTGGTGCTCTGAGGGCCAATGGACGCTCCTTTAATAAGCTGTTATAAAAACAATACTTCTTTAACAAACTGTAAAAAAAACTTCTTAATTTAACTGGCTGCAATATATATACAACACTTATTTAACAGGATGTTATATATACCATACTCCTTTAATAGGCTATAACATATACAATACTCCTTTAAAATGATTTTATAAACAGGATGTTATATACACAACAGCACTTTAACAGGATGTAATATATACAACACTCCTTTAATATGCTGTAATATATACAGAACTCCTTAATAAGGCTATGATATATATGACAACACTTTCACAGACTGTAATTTGTACAACACTCCTTAAACTAAACAATCGGCTTTGTGATTATTGTCCTTTTGAGGTGCAAAATCATCATTAATTCTTTTCCTCAACTTAAATAATTGTCTATTGGATAAAATTGATTGGATTTCCATTACCCTAACAAAAAGGACACGTCATTTTATGATTACCTTCCTCCTAATACATTGTAATAAAGTGTCTGTTTGTCTCTGGTTTCAATCTCCTGGTAGAGGGGATGGAGGGGTGCTTCACCTGAAACATTGCATTACACTGTATCAGCAAAATCATGAACCACGAAAAATAAAAATAACCAAACATTTAAAAGATATTTTATAAAAAATGCTGTTTCTCTCAGATGTTAACAATAATTGGGAACAATTTTAAGTACCGTACTTCTGATTAACTACTATGTTTAACTTTTCCTTCCCTTGATAATATTTTACAGTGAGACTTTGGTCGTATATTTATTCACAAGACATAGTTTTCCAAATACACTGATCATCTTCTGAATACATGTCCTACCTGTTGTCTTGTTGTCCTCTATATGGCAGTACTGCTCTTTTTGTAACATCCACTTGACTCCTTGGATTTGGTACGGTCGGAGCAGAGGTCTCAACCACTCATGCTGTATGTTCAGACAGAGATCTAAATCAGCCTGGTCATGCCTCTGCTTCACCACAGCATACAAATGTTCTATATCATGGTTCTTTACACAAGGAAGATGGCTGTAATCTACATTGGTAGAAAGAGAAAATACATAATAAAAACAAGAGGCCCATGGGGCCACATCGCTCACCTGAGCAACAATGGCTTTATAAAGGTGTTCCAAGGATATTGTGCCATATGGCCACTCGGTAAAATAACAAAAAATAAATACACTTTATCTTTGACATTGTACCTTTATGAAATACCATTTTTACCGAAAATAAGATCCTATTCAAAATATAAAACTAAATTTTCAGTAGGGGTACACTGTTAACTTCCAATTCCCTTTATTTTAGTTCTGCTCCCCCCCCCCCCCCCCCCACACTTTATAAACCGATCAAAATATATGAGCATATGGGTATATTTTCTTCTTCAACTACTTACTAGTTATTGTATTTTATTAAAAAAAATTCCTATGTGTGAAAGAAGAAAATTGTACCTCATTGAATGCGCTCAAATTAAAAACATTCAAAAATTTAATTGGTCTTCCCCATTATAAACGATTGTTGTTTACCTGGCATGAACTGGTGTGACGTTTTATAACCTTACTCATTTCATCGATGAATACACTCAAATTAAAAATGTTGTCACATGATA
This sequence comes from Magallana nippona, assembly GCA_033439105.1. NCBI lineage: Eukaryota > Metazoa > Mollusca > Bivalvia > Ostreida > Ostreidae > Magallana > Magallana nippona. The sequence continues at coordinate 48,647,631 of CM065919.1, forward strand.
TGTTAAAGAGCTATTATAATCAATGTATTGACAGGCATATCACTCTATTTTACTAAGGCCCACCCATTATTTTCTCTGTATCTCTGTATCGATCACGCTTATAATTCAAAGCTGGACACTCAAATATATAGTCCGAACTATCTGTCGTTTTCCTGGCTTATTTTACGATTTTGATATTTTACTTGCCAGGAAAACTGGCACATAAAATATCAAAATCGTTAAAAAAGCCAGGAAAACGTCAGATATTTCGGACTATCAAATATGGTTAGTAAATAGAAAATTGTAAACAATTAAAACAAAGGAAAAATGCACTAAAACAGAGACATAAATTTATGTCTCTGACTAAAAAAAAGAAAGAGCACAATTTATTTTTCATCATATATATACCCATATATTTCTAGCACCAAAAATAATCTCTGTGTTGAACTGAAAATGCTGAGCATCTTAACAAAACATGTTGCATTAATCAACCATTACGCAGAGATCATACCAAATTACCAATAGAATGAATAGTATTTTATAATATGTTGTTAGTGCATCAGACTTTGCTCATTTTTCGCAGGTAAACAATTAGCTGTTTGTTTTACCAAAGTGTATGTTTGGTTTGATATGTAAATATTCCAAAATGCAGGCGATGGTTCCCCTCAAGTTTAAAGGCATAATTAACGAAAATGAAACGAAAATCAAAACAAGCTAAAACCACCGTCACAAGTGAAAATGTCAACGCATTGAAATATTTAACCTCAATTTACTTCACAAAATCGGCACAAATATATTTCGCATGTTTCAAATATTCCCTTCGCAATAAACTGTTGCACAACAAGCAAATTCATCTTTGTCAGTTTGACCCATTTATCATGCGTTCAACATGGCTGCTTCAAACAATAACCTGGTTTACGATATATGAAATACCGACCCCGATGTTATAAACTGATTGACCCCCATTCTCTCTTTATTATTATTTTTGTAAATTACTCAAATTTGAAATAGAATTAGCCCATAATTTTTGCAATTTATATTTTCCTTTCCATAAAGATTATTTATGCTAAATTACGTTGAATTTGACTCAGCGGTTCTTGAGAAGAAGATTTTTAAAAATTCACCCCCCTTTTTCTACAGTTTTGAGGTTTTCTCTGCTTTGAATAAAGATCGGTCTTTCATTTTTGCAATTTATATTCATCTTACCATAAGGATGCTTTGTGCCAATTTTGGTTGAAATTGGCCAAGTGGTTTTAGAGAAGAAGTTCAAAATGTAAAAGTTTACAGACAGACGGACGACGGAAAAAATGTGATTAGAAAAGCTCACTTGAGCTTTCAGCTCAGGTGAGCTAAAAATAAAGGAAATAAAATTGTGGATGAATATTACTTTTATCTATAATGACTGTTCATTGATAAACAAGTTAATCCTACCTGGTGGTTTTATGGAGAAGAAATATCCCACGACCTGTTGTAGAGCTGTGCTGCTTACTTTAGACTTGACTGGTTCACTGGCATAGGCTGGTTTACTTAACATCCTACCTGATCCATAAATGGTCACATGTACCACAGCCTCTGTATGATCGTAACGACCAACACAATGGAGAAGCTTGCACTCACTCAAAGACTCAAGGACCTACAGGGAATAGGTGATATAAGAATATAACATATTTTACTAAACATATTTTACATGTATATATCTCTTCAATACTGGTGTTCTTACTCAAACAATGTATATCATTAGACAAAACAATGGTATCATTTTTAGTACTCTGATTATCATTAATGAAAAGATCACACGGATCTCTCTCTCTTTCTCTCTCTCTTACTTGTAATGGTAAATCCAATTTGGCACACCAAAACACTTTTTGCAAATTCTCTGTATTAAGTTCATTTTCATTTGTTTCATGGCTTTCAAAGTACAGCATGTTGTGACCTTTTCTTTCTTGGTCCAGTCCATGACTTTTATGGATGTACAGCCAATATTCCAAGCTTTCAGGAAGCTGTGTTGGGAGGGGTTGGGTGAAGCTTTCACTTGTCAGATGCACCTTAAAAGTCCCGACAGTAAACATCTCATTAACAAAAGTTTTGTCAGAACTGAGTTTCCTCATACATAGAATAGGAATGTACAAAACACATTCCTCCAAGAGAATGTTAAACATGTCGTGCATTAAGTCTTGTGAAAACTGCCTGGTATCTGTTGCATGTCTTTGTTTAGAGCCCTGCGACTTGGATTGTTGTAGTTCATGGAAAAGGCAAGGATCATCATCGCTAATTATAGACATCGACCCCCCTTCATTTGTTGCATTCAATGTGTCCATATTCCACGTCATACATTTCCGTTTCTCTTCTGAGGCTCTCTGTGGGTTTCCTTTTCTCTTGACCATTGTTACGGCTTGTTTAATTTCAATCAAACTATATGTTCATTGTTCGGTAATTAAAATATCTGTAATACAAAAAGAAAATTGTTACAAACATTGACTTATTTACAGATAAACATTACATGTAAATAGTACCAAGCACATTATTAAATGGAAAATAAAATCAACCGATCTTTTAGAGACTGAATAAAGTAGAAAAAATTCAATTCATCAACTTGGGAAAATTATAAGCATTGAAAGAAGAAATAAAAAAAATTCTTGGAATCAAAAACTTTTCTTCGGCTATTTCTAAAGACAAAACTTTAACGTTTTACGTATACGTAAGAAACATGATGTCATAATGAAGACTGAGCATGCAACGTTTTGTTTAACTTTGGCTTATGATTTGAGTAGAAAGGCGGATCCTAACTGTGTGCATTTCAAATAAATTTTATTCTTAAAAAAAAATCAAACTGCACTGTGTTAAATCTGCACTAGGTCCAACGATTACACCGTTTTCATATTAACTATATATCAATTAAGTTACCTTTTATATAGTTGAAAAATAACATAGGTAATAATTGATCATATATTCATATTTGAGCGATGGGGTCATATTTCAGAAATAATATATTAACCGCCCAATAAAATAAAATTTTAATGTATCATTATATCAAACATAAACATAAAGCAATTCTGAGGAAATTCGGGTAAGCCAGTTTCATGATGTTAACCATTTGATAACCATGATAACACTGGATGTTATGCAAAAATTTTGATGTTAGCCATTTGATAACCATCATAACACTGGATGTTATGCAAAAATTTTATTTTACCTACCTTTAAAGTTAGTCTTGTATAAGTATTGCATGATCCCTTGATGACAGTTGCTGTTATCTGGTTTGTTGACATACTGTTTAAAAACGCTCTTCTTTGTAAACATAGTGACTTCTAGACGTTTCGGCCTTTTCCCCGTTCGGCCCTAGACATTTCGGCCTTAGTCGTTTCGGTCTGTGTATGAATGCTGGACAACTCGCCCCCAAGAATCTCGCCCCCAAGACAGCTCGCCACCAGTCTAAGACAACTCACCCCCAAAATAGGATAACTCGCCCCCAATTTTTAAAAACATATTTTATACGTTTTTGATTTGCAAATTTGTTACTATTTTAATATTTTTCGAAAATCACAACATATATTGTTTATAGTTTCTTGATTTTAATGTAAAATACTCCATAAATATATAAGAACTATTTGTAATGAACATTGTTTTCACATATGCACTAATAGAGATATTTTTTTACACTTTAGGTTGTTTATCCGCTCACTTTTCATATAATTATATTTTATTTAAATTAGTTTACATGCACATTCGTTTATCCAGACTTGTTTTAGCAAGTTTCTTGACTGTCCAATACTTTGTTTCTTGTTTTCCATACTCTGATGCGGCTTAGAAGCTTAATTGGATATGTCAATTAAACAATCATCTTATTTAAATTTAATTTATTAAAACCAATGAGCTTGCATACGTTGATTAGTCATCACAGTTAAGAATTTTTTTATGAACACGTCTTAAGTTTTTTATTGGGTTTCATTATAAATTATAATTTTATTTCAATGATTATCAAAAGTCCTTATCACAAGAAAAGACTCAATCGTTTAATTGATCGTTGAGGTCATAATTACATTGGTCATACTCATAATATAATTATAACTAAACGCAATGTGCTATATTTGTGTACTGTTCATAAAATCATCAGTTTAGAAAAAAACAAACCCTGATTACTTGCCTAAATAGAATATATCAGAAAAAATATTCTATATAGTATGAAAAATAGATTGATCAATCATAATATATTACATTTGCTGATTTCAAATTAATTTAAAAAATAAATAATTCAAACTGTGTTAGAGAGCATCGTAAATGTAAAAATATGAAATGAAAACTTATAAAATGAATAAATAATATAAACTGTTCTGTGAAATGAACAATAGGTATTTTTTTTTTTTGGCCGTAATACAGATTAAAAAATATAGGGGGCGACTTGTCTTCAGTGGTGGCGAGTTGTCCTAAATTGGGGGCGAGTTGTCTTCAGTTGTACTGGGGGTGAGTTGTCTTGGGGTCGAGTTGTCCTGATTCCCTGTGTATTATTATAGAGATTTTTTTATTTTGGGATGATTTATACTTATAATGTATTGTTATCTATTACTAGTATTTTCAAACATTTTTAGCCTGATTTCGGAAGTTTTATTATACAATAAATAAAAATCAGAGTAATGTTAAAACAAGAGAGCGCATTTCTTAAGTCAGTTTTCCCTTTTGAAGTGATGGATGTTGTCATCATTTCTGTATATTTAATCATAATTTATATAAGATGACCAGGTTAAGAAGTTAAAAAAAATATGTCGGTACTTCAGGGACTGATGTAAGTTACGAAATGAATAATTGCCTAATTAGTAAAAGCATTTTCTAATAGTACAATTATTTTTTCATCTGAAAATTTTAAAATTTTAACCACATGTATTTCAACATTTTATAAATAACTGGGTTACTCTTTAAAATGAATATTTATTCGTAAATTTTACCGGACGTAATCTTTTAGTTCACATATGGATAGTGACGGACATGAAATAAAATCCATATAACAATTAACAAGATTGCATCTTCTTGGCACATTTCAAATTTTCCAATGTTTGCAAAAAACAACTTGTAGAACTAAATCAGACAATTAGGGGTTATACATGTTCAAGTGACTATCAAACAAGTTTGTGAATTTTTTGGATGGTTGTGTGAAGAATAAATGAAATGTTTTTTGTAAATTTTCAGTAGAAACTCAATAAAACTTTTTCATTTAACGACTATCATTAGAACACTTTGTCTGCCTTAAATTAAGACAAAGTAAATTCTCACGCATTCAGAAAAAAGTATCAATTATAGTGTTAACAGTGACTTATAGGTCCAATGGGCGGAGTGTTTGATTTATGTATAATTGTGTTATTCATTGTTAAAGATACACAGGTAACGATAATTAATGATTTACGTTTTGCCATATTACAATCACTTCATCAAATTTGTTTCGCTGGTTAATAATCGATTAATTATCTATACTATAAATTGACGGAAACTTTGATGTCAATAATGGGGGACACATTCCATTTCAAAAACAACAACAAAGAACTAACAGTAACGAACACATTTATTAAAACAACACTAATTTATTATCTTAGGCCGAAACGACTAGGTATCTAAGGCCGAACTCGCCAGGGCCGAACAAACCACTGTCAGAACGGGGAAAAGGCCGAAACGACTTGCTACCAACATCGTAAAGGTCCGAGAGACTGCGATTGCAAATTTATTGCGTAATATATAAAAACTTGTAAAACGAAAATGATGATATAATTTACTTCGAAGTAAATTTTTCATTTATTTTTTACGTATAAGAAGTAAAGTTCAAAAAATGCTTGGAATGAAATTTTTTTTCGAATTGAAGCATTGATTACTCATGATATTCTGCGTTTTGTGAAAATGTTTGTTCTCAGAACGAGGCTTGTCTTGTTTTGATTTGAAGTACTCCATTTTTTGGATGGATGGTTTACGTTGTTACCGTTAAATCAAAAGCCATCGAGTCCAAAAAAGGCGCTTTGAAGCACAGTTCATTGCCTATTCGAGAAAATTGAAGATTCGTTTTATCTACAAACCACTTCATTGGTGTAAATAACCTCAGATTTTCACAAAAACTTTCTTCAATCCGTACCCAATCCCAACAAAGATGGCTTGCGGTGCAACGCTGAAGAGGTCTCTTGAATTCGACCCTTTACACAGTCCAGGCCAAACTACGCCTAAACGGAGAAGATGTATGCCTATGACTCTGTCTCCATCAACTCCTCCTACCAAACAGCATCAAATTCAACCCTCGCCGTTTGGAGAAGTAGGACCAAAGCTATCTTCAGGTATTGGCAGACGTCATAATATATTCTATTGTATTCACTCAGTAATGGCATTTCATAAAATGACTAAATGGTGCATTGGATATTTGTTTAGTATTATGTTTTGTTTCCCCAAGTATTCTTTTTAGTATTATATATTGTAGGCAACATTTAATAAGATTTCTAAAAATGACAGCAAAGTTCATGGGTCAAACAATGTTTTATCCTCTTCAGTCAAACATTTTAAACAGTTTTGTTACACACTGATACTAAACTTCTTAAAATTGATTGTCTTTTGTAAATTATTCTTGCAGAACAAATAGCTTCAAACCTCAGTCTTGAAATAAAGAGAATGCAGAGAAGGAAACAGTTACAATATCCAGGATGCCCCAGCCCACCAAATATGTCTCCTCCCCATGAGTCCACCTCTCAGTCATCACTTTTGGACCTCCCGTCTGGATCTTCATCTACCTCGCTGTTCAATGCCCTTTCTCCAAACAAAAAAGACATTCCTATCTTCACCTTCCGACAAGTCAGCATGATTTGTGAACGCATGTTAAAAGACCGAGAGGATCAAGTCCGACAAGAATACAACTCTGTGCTCACATGCAAACTAGCAGGTATTTGCAAGCATTTATAGCTGATTCAATTGCTACTAATGGCAATTAGGCATTTATCAGTTTAGGTTAAACTTGCTTACCTCTAATCATCTTATCGTGACTATTTAAACGTTGAATGCAATCTCAGCACTTTTTGGAACAGTCTTAGTTTCAGTGTTGCTGAAAATGTTAGAGGCGCACCTTAAACCATTTTAAGCGGTTCCATTCTTTCACATCTTACTCCTACATTTCTCTGCATGGTATTATTTAATTTCCGGCTTAATTTTAATAACTTCATCCTTTCAAACATTTGTAATTTTATCTTTTCATTATAGAAAAACATGAATTATGTAGAACTTCCAATATATAATGCAAGATGTTTTTAATTTATTGTTATTTTTTTTTTTTTTTTTACATTTTACTATTTATTATTTGTTTATTATTCTCAATAAATAAATATTTCAGGTTTAAATAAGGAGTGAATTAGAATTTAAAGTATCCAACATGATTATTACATCATACTCTTTACCATTTAATTTAACTTTGTATTTAGTCAAAATTATGATGACTGACTGCTCCAAATAGCAAAAACAAAATTTACCTTTTAATTTTATAATTTTCTTTAATTTTTTTTTCTCTATCTTCTTTCTCAGAGCAATATGAGGCTTTCCTAAAATTTAACCATGACCAGATTCACAGAAGGTTTGGAGATACACCAGTAAGCTGTGAGTATATTTCATTGAACACATTAAATGTTAGAATTACAATACATGCTTACATGATAAATTTTGATACATGTATTACACTATCCTGCAACTACCCCTTGCATTGACCGAAGAAAGGTAACACAATAAACCAAAGCTATATTCGGTCAATGCCCCAATATAGCCTTGTGCATTTATCCGAGATGCATTGTAATTTGTGACGTCATCTTTCTTGCTTTATTTGGCATCATGGATTCAAATACAGATATGCAACAAAAATTGTCAAAAATAGCTGGTTTGAGGCGTAAAATGTGATATTTTGATGCAGGATAAACAAAATACACGATAACTGTCTTGAAATATAAGCGATATTTGGGCTCGGGTCGGGAAAGTGAAGAGGGCTCAGCAAGCCTCACCCTCTGTCACGTTTTCTTACCCTCGCCCAAATATAGCTTATATATTTTAAGACAGTAACAATATATTTTATATGAGATGACAATACCAGTAATTTCATACAATACTTTTGAAATGACATATTTTGCATCTAATAGCCTAAAAAACAGGGATTAATGCATAATGTCAGGGTTAAACATGTGATCTCTCACTGTTGAAAGATGATTTTTATTTATCAACAAATTGTAGGTTTTCTATCAGATAACACACTTATTTGAATGAAATTCATATTCCATCACAATTCATGATAGATCCTTTAGTTAATTTGTAATAATTGAGTGTATTTACTTGGATTAAGATGTAAAAAAAAAAATCTTTTTAATGAATTCATTATTAAAGATGTGTTTTGTTTCTTGTATTGCAGATGTTTCTTAAATTATGGATGGGATTGTACCAAACTATGTGTTCTACGTGTAATTAACTGAAACACTGTTGAATGGAAGAGTTTGCATTTGTTCGGTTTTCCTGTTTGAGACTTGGATTCTAAAGGTTCACAATTTACTAAGATTGCTTCATGTGCTTTCCCCTGAATTTTTCATTCTGAGAAACAACCTGTGAAGAAGAAAAAACTGTCATGAAAGTTATAATTGTGCTGTGTAAACGTGTATTTGTGAAGTCTGAAAGTGAACAATATCTGTGCTTCTGATAGAAGTGAAAACAAACTCTCGTGGTGCCAATATTTAAATCCAAACAATATTTTCATGCCTACTGTGCATTTAAATTTCCATGGAAGACAGTGGAACTGCCATGTTGGCTCAGCTTACTGTGTTGCACATTTATCTTATTTCTTACTTTTATAAATGTGGACATCCTGATAATATTTATAAGCATGATGATAATGTATTTTACTGTTATATTCTAACTAGATACATATAGTAAATCTATTTAGTTCCTTTTACCTCACATTTAATGATATGTAATGGTCATTAAACATAATCTAATTACTTTTGATTGAGTAATACATGTACTTCATAGAGCAGGACTTGTCCATGATTCGGTACAAACGTACCCTGGATCGTGGTTCACTTTTAAGTTCTGGGTCTTTTGCACCTAGCTAGATAAGGTACTGACCATGTTTGGTTGCTTTTGTTCCTCAATTTTTATTTGGTAATTATTTGGCTGCCTTCAGAGAATGGTGGCATTTCTGGTGTGCATGTTAATATTTTTTTAGTTCTGTGATTTTTTACACAGGTAGTGTTTTTGAAGATTAACAGGTAGATTATAAAATTGTAAATAAATAAACTGTTGTGACAAGCTGCTGTAAATAAAATTTGTTGAATAAAGTAATGATACATTGAATATATTTGTTTATTCTACTGCTATGAAGTTCATAATATGAAATACTTGATGTAGGTTAAACATTTGACATGTTATAATTTTAATTTAGTCAGAAGAATTCAGAGGTGTTACACTTCTGACTTTAGGAAAGCAGTATGAGCCAATTGTTGTGCATCAGTAGTTGGGTACCTGGTACATAACATCCTTCATTATTTCCCTGTGTTTTAATATTTTGTATCTTTTTCTCCATTTATTGGGGGGGGGGGGGGGGGGGGGGGGGGCAAGCTTATCACCAAGAGGTTAGAATAGAAATGAACCTTTGAGGTCATCAGGTTGGATAACTTGACATATACCATATGGAATTGGAAAATACTTAAGGAATAAGGAATCATTCTTTGAGTATTATGAGGTGATAATTTCGGTCAGGGCATGATCAAATCCAATAAAGCCCGAAGAGCTTTATGATAGATTTGATCACGCCCCGACCAAAATTATCACCTCATAATATTCAAAGAATGATTCCTTATTAATTATATTTATATAATTTTCAGCAGTTGTACGATTAAATTATGCAGTTAATTATGCAAACCCGCTTGCGCCCTCAACAATACATCTTTTGAATTTACTGGGCTGTATAGTACAAAATTGATTCGTAGTGTTATCACAGACATAGATACTGGAAAATGTAAAGATTTGTTGATGAAGTCTGAATGAATACAAGAATTAATTCTTGGACCCTTTAACTACTTTATCATTTTCTTATCTTTATATGTTTAGAATACTTAAAATTAAGGACACGCGTGACATTCACCAGATTTATAGATAACTTCCCTTGATATATTATTTCTTCTTGATTTGCGTGTAAACATTCATCCTAAAAATTCAGGGTGCATTACCAGGCTATTTTTGGAGTTAGAGTATTTTGAATTTTTCTTTTTAAAATAGCATGCAAAAGCAATTGAATGCTTACTATTATTAATAAAGTCATAGTATATAATTTCAAATGAAACTCTTGTATCCAAATCGAAAAATATCATATAACATGAAAATATAATTTTGGATTACATAGCGGAAATCTTCAGATTGCGGAGAAAAAGGAAAAAATAGAAAATAATGGAAGATAGGTCAAGTCTGACCTTAACTGCAAAATATACAATGATGACTTTCAATTTTCCTATTTTACAATAAATGTCAGGAAATTTTAATTACATGTACCCTGCCAAAAGTAATTATATCTTGATACAAGTGCGCAGTGAAGGTTCTTGGTGGAATTTTAAAATGCAGTCACTGGGTGTCTTGAAGTAATACTTGCTAATACTAGAGGCTTTCCTGTCAAAATCAACTCGAAAATTGGACCTATTATAATTTTACAATATATATTAGCCCCAAAACTACTATACAATTTTGAATGTTTGCATGTGAAGATATACCCCCCTCCTCCCCCCCCCCCCCCCAAAAAAAAAAATACGTTTTAATACCAATGAACAGATAACTATTTTAGGGAAAGCAGCTTTTTAAGGGAAGTGATCATACAAAAAAAAAATCTCTGGTTTATGAATTCTCATAAGCATTATTTTTTAAGACTATGTTAAAGTTTAGCCAACTTAAATAATTAATGCAAAATATGATAAAGATAGACAAACCATGTCATATATAGCTCAATTAAAGTCACAAAGGGGGGTCTATAACGGTTAATTACTTTGAAATTTTAAATTCATAAATTATATTTTATCTGAATTTCTTAAAGAAAAAAAGCCCAATTTATATTCATTTTACTAGTAAAAAAATATTTTATTCCATCCCTCATTTTTATCTGAAAACAGACTATATTGTAAAAAAAAAAAAAAAAAGTGATTAAATTGTTTTGTTCTCCACCTACACCCCATTCCCACTTAGCCAGCACAGATCTATCTGTACTCTACCCGTATTTTTCAAAATGTTGGCTAAGCGGGAAGACACCGTACATTCTATTTTAATAGCATAACCTTTCTACATAAGAGAATAAATTACAGTGCATCTCTATTCTCAGAATTTTAGAAAAGCAAACTATGATCTTTTATTTTTTATCAAGACTAAAGTTTAATTTATCATGCAGTTGATTATCACGACCAATCATGAAATTAGATCACTAAATTCAGACAACGCCGGGGGTTGGGGGGGGGGGGGGGGTGGGGTTCGGAAACCGATCCAGCTAGCTCACTGCAACAGGACATATACTTTTTAAGAGTTGGCGATTTAAATGTTTTGTATATTGATATTTTTTAATATTATGATACCTCAGAGGTTAAAGTACCAGGCTTGTGAACCCGAGTCCGAATCCGCCGTGGGCTTTTGTTCATATTTACTTAATTAAATTTTTGAAAATTATAATTTTATGAAAATTTGCATATTTTTCGACTTGCATACTTCTGCATCGTGATTTGATAAAATATTTCAAGGTGTAGTGAACCACTTTAAAATTAGACCTTACGTTCGAAACTCTGTACATATAGTATTGTAAAGGAGCGATTTTACAAGTCTAGTTTTAAGTAGATGGGGAACCGATCTTTCTTGAATTTACATGAAAAATAAATTATGAAATACCCCCCCCCCCTTTTTTTTTTGGACAGTGTTAAAATAACAGGGAACTAGGATCCCTGCCCTCAGTTGCGGTATTTTGAAATAGTTTTGGTACATGAGTACTAAACAATACCTGTGTATATTGTAATTTAACCAGTGTACTTTCGGTTTGCAAGATAAAGGTAAGAAGCGTCTGTATTTATCAGTTTTCGCATGTCTTTGCGTTATAATTATCTTTTTATTACAATATACAAAAGTGAAACTATCTAATCATGATACTGATTTGACTTTATAATGCATGAAAAGAGAGAGAGAGAGAGAGAGAGAGAGAGAGAGAGGTGTAAATGATTTGTACGTTCTCCATGCATTTCACATTACATACAGGATGTCCCTGCAGCTGGACGATGAGCTGTCCTGTTCAATATGTCTGGAGCTGTACCGGTCTCCACTCACCCTGCCCTGTCTCCACAGCTTCTGCGCCGAGTGCTTGAGAGAACTAGCCCAAGGTTCTAACGGACCAACCCTAACTTGTCCCCAGTGTCGCGCTGATGTACAGATTCCGGGCGGAGGAGTTGCAAACTTCCCTAAAAATTTCAATTTGGAGAGCATCGTACAGAAAGTCAAACATCACAGAGAACAAAGAGAGGTATCCCAGTCACACGTGAAGTCTGGGGGTCTGGACGACACACATTGTTATCAGGAAGAGCCCCCGGGTATATATACTGATGGTTATAACCAAAACAATTTTGTTTACTTCAATTATGAAGATTTCTGCGAGTATGATTAATAAATAACGTTTCATTATTCTTATATAGATTGGGGAGTCCCGCCGCTGACTCGGGACCACTGTTTTCCTCCACCTCCAGGTCCTGCACATGACCATCGTTTTCCCCCACCCCCGAGGTTTCATCACCGTCACCACGGCTCCCGGTGGCCACACCATCACCCACCAAGATGTGACGGGAAAGGTTTCCACCCACCACACGGACCGCGACACAGGCACCCGCACGGTCCTCCCCCGCGGCATCATCGTGGTCACCCACATCATCCTCCACCCTGGCACCACCCATGAGGACCACCGCCATAGTTGGGGACTTTTATTTTTATGTAGTTATATTATACTTGATTACTTAACAAGTTATATAATAGAATATTGCAATTTTTGTCGGTGAAATCAGAAAATTTCATAACTGCATTTGCAAAAACGAAATGACAATTGCTATAAGGTTTCAGTCAATCCGTTTGCATACTTATTTGTGTAGCAAGTAAAATAGCATATTAAGAACATTAATTTAGATTGTGAACTATATATATTTATACGATATATGCATTTTGTTGATGAATGAGTGAGACTATCAATCCCTTTTATATCTTATCTATGCAAATGGACTCTGTTAAATGACAAAAACCAAATTATTTTTTTTTAAGAAATTTTAGCTGAGTTTCTGTTGGTTGAAAGTAAAAGTATTACAGATTTGTTTGTTACGAATGTGGAACGAAACAGCTATATATAACATAGATTCTTAGTGTATGGTGTAAGCATTGGATAACACATGGTGATTAAGAAAACACTTTAAATGTATTTTCAAGAATCGTATGTTGTTGCAAATCTTTCTACTACATGCATGCTGTTGATAATTAAAATGTCTACAAAGCGCGTTAAAAATCATCATGCATGCGGTAATTTTAAGAAATATTTCTGAAGGATATATATGTACGGTTGAGGCCCATATAGGACAAAATGGGTAAGATAAGGAAATGTATTGGCATAAACATTTCCAAATAATGACTCGAAATGGTACATCTTTATCGTTTTAGTCTAGAATTTGTCTTTTCTCATATAACCATTCCATGCGCGGATCCAGATTTTTTTCCGTGGGGGTGAGGGTCCGAGAGATATTGGACATGGCCGGGCGGGGGCGGGGGGGGGGGGGGGGGGTCCTAGGCATATATATTTTTGGTTATTTTGCTATATGTAAATTTAAGAAATTCGTATTTTCCAAGGGAGAGGTCGTCTGGGACCCCCTCCCCCCTTCTAGGTCCGCGCATGAATTAATTTTTAACAATTACAAGAGCGCGTGTCAAACTCCGATTTGATGAAGGCAGAGTTGCTAGCCATGTCATCGGTTAACAGAGATGCTTACTAGTATGCATGTACATTGAACACAACATCACTTGTCCGACTTAATGCGGTGACTGTTTAGCAGCCTTTATATTTCATATTCTAGAGCAGACCTTAAAAGAACATATGAACAGTTTAACACAGGCTTTGGGTAATGCTAAATGTGATGGTAATGCATTGCATGTTTTCAAAATAATGCTAGTAAAGTGTAATACCACACGTTTAGCATTACAAGTAAAGGTAATGTAATGCATTACTTTCCAAAATATAGTGTAATGCTGGCATTGTACAAGGCATTACTTTGCAATACTATGCTTAATTATGCATATTCATTTTTAAAATTGTGATGAATAATTGAAGAACTGAAATTATATATGATTAAAAAATATTTTAAAGGAGAAAGATATAATTCTTGAAAAAAAATATTTTACTAGAAGTTGTATTATTAAAAAAAAGAAGGGACTACCTGTTATATATGTCTCTGTAAAAAATAAAGAATTGAATAATTTCCCCTCAAAACTAAGATTTTAAATATTTTCGAGACAATACGAAAGAATAAATTATTTTTCTTTGTGGGCCACAAAAAGCTGTTTATTTGGACCAGTGGTATACTTCGTAAATATATATGTCATTCGGTCTATTTTTGGTCTTTATCTCATTTCGGGTCCTTTCGGTCCAATTTCGGAAAATAGACGCATCCGTTTCTGTATTTCACTTCCGGTGTTATTGCACTCGAGGATTCTCGTGGTTGGGAGCAATCTTTTTGTCTGGAAAAACACTGAGGAACAATCTAATTTGTTACTTACTTCCGATTCGTTGTAAATAACAAGAATGCCGAAGAATAAAGGTAAAATATACCAAAAAATTAAAGTAAAAAATAATAGAAAATGGCGGATTATTTTAACATATTGCGTATCGAGAACAATATTTTCTATTTAATAATTTCCGTCAAAGATTATCAGTTTTATACTGTATTTTTCTCTGTTTAGAGATGTCTCAAATATTAAATGCCGTAATTCAAACATCATTCAAAATTTGGAGTTGTGTTTCTTTTTAATAATAAAAAAAATCTAAAACGTAGGCCTAGCAAATTTATCATTTGTGGTTGTATAGAATATGTATAGATCTGTTTAGTTTTGTTCATGTTTGGTCTTTAGAACTCCTCAGTTAAAAAACACTTTTCTGTCTTATGATTAAGGATTTGACATCACCTTCTGATGTTTTGTTTCCATTTTGTATGGAAATGGCCTGTAACTTAATATAAGCTTAAGAAAGTGATGACACTGTTGTCCCAATAGACAGGCAATGGTTCCGAAAAAATCAGTCAAAGAAAGAGAAATAAACATTGTGTATTCTTTTGGGAATTTCTAAGAACTTATTTTAATCTTTGATACCCGTTACTTTTGCTAAGAAACAGAGTAACTGGTAAATACAGGTTATTTGTCACAGTCATTATATTTACTGATTATAATATAATTTGAATCAAGAAGAAAAATACAATTTTTTTTCAAGGAAAGGGAGGTAAGAACAGGAGGAGAGGAAAGAATGAGAATGAAAATGAAAAAAGAGAGTTGGTCTTCAAAGAGGATGGGCAAGGTAAGTTCAATTTATATGTCGTTCAAGCTTGATCAAAGCACTTACATGTAAACTGAGGCCCCCAAAGTTAATTCTATGTTTAATGTCATCTTTAAAATACCAAACCTTTAAGGGAGGGGGGAAAAATGGGAGCAAACAACATTTTCAAACAAAAGATTTTTATTCATTTACATTAACACAAATACAGTGAGTTTTCTAGCTACATGTAGGCTACCTCTTTAATGATCTTTCCTATAAGCTATAAAAATATTCCCATTTAGTATCCGATATATACTGTATACATGTAACATTTGGCTATATATATTCTTTTTAGGGTTTTTTTTTTTGTTTGGCGGAATGCCTCTTCCGCTAAATCAAGAATATATTTAAATGCCATTCATGTGTGTACGAGAATATGCATATTCAAAAATACGCAAATTAAATTCTCGCTAACTGGTTCAAAAATAATTCTTCGCGTAATATCATACACCCTCTATATTATGTTTACAGTAATCTGTAATATACTCTAGACTTTTCAAATTTCTACAAATTGCAGTATTTTAGAATCAAAAAGTAACATCAAACTGGAAAAGATATAATTGTAAAAGGGATTTGTTTGTTTTGTTTTTATTTTAAAAAATTCCTGAAACTGCATGCGCTAGTGACATTAAACATTAACTTTGGACAGCCTGATATCAATACAGAACCGTTACATGAGCTGTAAAGGGAACATAACAAAACAAGAACAAAATTTTGTTTAACTCTTATTAAAGCATCACTTTGTTTTCAAAATATGGTTGGAAAGTAAATTCAGAGATATTTAGCACCCTATAAGTAGCTGTGAAAACTAATGTAAGATTCCCTGTGTAGATTGTTTCACGGACATTTAAGAGAGCTTGATGGTCGTGGCCAGTTTTAGACTGTATTGATCTCCTTTAAAAGGAGAGTTCTAATATAAGATTATAGGAAAATGCCCAAATTTAAAATATAAAATATATAAACTTTTTCTTTACTTAATAATAGTTTATAGCTAAAGATATCAAATCTAAAAATTTAAGGAAGATCTGATGGCTAATTTGTTTACCACCCAGCTTCCTTAATTGCCAGTAATCATCCTGTCTGTGAAAAGGTTGATATGCATTCAATTGTTAAATAAGATTAATGTAAATGTTATATTAATAGGTTGATTATTCACTTGAACAGGTGAAAGTTGAAATCAGAAATGTTCACATCTTATGATTTGATTTTCTTTTAATATTATTTTTGTTGAACTGAAGTATGCTTGGGTTATAATGATGAAAAAAGTCTAGACTTACTTGTGTCAAAATTATTTACCTTATTGATAATTTTGTTTCGTTTTAGAGTACGCCCAAGTTACAAAAATGTTGGGCAATGGTCGTCTAGAAGCGCAGTGCTTTGATGGAGTGAAGAGGTTATGTCACATCAGAGGAAAACTACGAAAGAAGGTACAGAGATTGGCTTTGCTATATTTTAACATTTTATGTATTATTCTGTATTATTCCCCTCCATAAAACACCACTGTAAATTACTGGAGATCTCTTATTAAAAAAAATCATTTTATGGGCCATGAAAATGCATAAGACCGGTGCTTATCCCTTATCCCCAGTTTCTGTGGTGGTAGGGGCCAGTAACGGGATGAAAGTCATTAAATCCCCCTGAATGGAACACCAGTCCAACACAGGTTGGCTCCCAGAGTAAGCTAGTACCCAATTTCAGCTGAGTGGACTAAGACAATGTAGATAAAGTGCCTTGTTTAAGTGTACATTAGACAACATCAAGTGACCACATCAAGTTTAAACCAGTGACCTTTGGGTTACTGGCCTAACGCCTTTGACCACTAAGCCACCGATATCCTTCATACAAGGACTTAATTCCAAGTACTGAATTCCATGATCCGTTGGTTTTGTATCAAATGGCAAGAATATAAAATCATGACTGTCAACCTCTTTTGTAATTATAAAAAGCATTGTTATTTAACAGGTGTGGATAAATGGTGGAGATATTATATTACTGGGTCTTCGAGAATTTCAAGACACAAAGGCTGACGTCATCCTAAAATACACAGCAGACGAAGCCAGAAATCTAAAAGCCTATGGAGAACTTCCTGAATCAAGTCAGTCTTTGTTAAATACTTTTTTTATTTTGTAGTTTTGACAGAAAAATCATTTTTGTTTAATTTTTCATTGTAGCTAAAATTCTGTCTTTATAAACTAAAATTCTCCATTATTTTTACAATATAATGACAATAAATATATATGATATGATAATAGATATATAACAGATATGTAATGGCTATTTTCAGTGTTAATATTGTGTATTTCATGCTAAGTTACATCATTAAAAGTTTGACATTGGAGTCAGTCTCAGTGTTTAATTCTGTTTTTGTTTTACAGCAAGAATCAATGAGAATGTCAATGATGATGAAGACGAGCACGACATTGAGTTCGGAAACTTTGATGGGGACGACGATGAAATTGATGATGTGAGGTTTTTTTTTTATCTCCATTTTATTTTTTAAAAAAACATGAACATAGATATCTATATTGAATTATTAGGGTGTTTTTATATGGCTAAATATTAAACAAAAAAGTAATCTTTTCTCATTTAGGAATTTTATAAATTAAAAAAATGTTTGACTCAGGTAAAGACATGTGATCTTAATTTATGATCAAATGAGATTTTACAATAATTTTGGCACCCTTCGCCTTCTTGCTAAAGCTTTTGGAAAATTCTTCATCTCCACAAATAAAGGGAAATTCAAGATTCTCTTTATTTTATATACTTATATACTTTACAGTACGTTTAATGAACTTGTAACATTGAATAATTCCTAAAGTTACAAGTTCATTTTGTGAAGCCAAAAATGATAAAGTTAAGGTTGTTATACATGTATATGTTTTCGCTGTTGTATATTTGTTTTGTTTTTTCTGTTTTTCAGTTATAGAGATCTCTGTCAAAGTATTTGGAACACACAGATTGTAACGTGGACTTGTGCTATGTGGGATGTCTGCGCGTCTTGGATGGCACACTTGCTCTGTTTCATACATTTTGATACTGTCTGTTGTTTGGAGTTCACTCATAATTGAACGAACTACCCTGGAAAATGTAAGGATTTTTTTTAGGTGATAGGGATGTAAATGCCAAATGTTTCATGCCTATGGACACCTATTTTCTTTTGGATGAAGCAGCTTCAACTTGAGAAAAATGTGTACAAAATTCACTATGTCAAATGATTTTAGGTCAAGATGAAATCGTGACAGATGTTTATTTTTCTCAAATAAGGTTATGTTTTTGTATAGATATTTTCTGTCATCTCTTCACATGCAGAATATGTATATGAAACATAGTTGTATGTTTTATAGTCTGAATGATAGACATGCACTATCGATTATAGTGTGCTATAACAACAGAATAATGATAATTATTTTTTCCTTCAACCTTTCGATACACCCTTTTGCAGTGCTACACAAGTACATGTACATACCGTGTAGCTGTTATCTTGAACAGTGTTAGCTGTGGTCTGGACACAATACTGTATCTCCTTTTCTGTAAGATATCATCACCATGTTTTTAACTTTTCTATTAAGATTAATAAATAGAATAAGAGGTAAATGCGAGGGATTGATAAATTTGATACATGTATATTGTTTTTTAAATATTTCATTTAAGTATTGTTTTGTCATTTCAGTTTGATTTTTGTAACCCTATATGTACATGTATTTTTATTTTATGAAGATATGCTATGGTATATATTGTTATCAAAGTCCACGATGACACATATGTATAAATGGCTTTTTTTCAAAATGGGATTAAAAAGATTTTCTTTTATGGGATAAAAATGGGGAGAAATTAATGTGATTTTCTTGGAAATTGATAGCACATTTAATGTTGTATATTACGATAAACTTTCATGTAATTTTAGCTCTTGCATTTCTTTCATCTGCTGTCTGATTTTTTTTTAAGAAAAAAAGTAATAAATTCAGGATGCCACAATAGTGACTTGAATCACTGCATTTAAATCTGTTTACAGTAAGAGCATTTATAGTTGTTACAAAGCATTATAAAAGAAGAAAAGAAAATCCTCACCTTTTTTATAAAATTATCTTTGAAAAAATAATTGTATAAAAACAGAATAAAAACATTTTTGTGTTATGCCTTGTGTTCCTTTATTGTGGAATCAGCACTTTTGGAGGGATATTGGTTTATTTGTATGTAAGACTATTGACCCATATTTGTCCCTTTGTACCCCAATAAAGCCTGAACATTTTTCAAACTCTCTGTTTCCATCAATCAGTATATGGATTTCATTATGACTCCTTTCTGATTTGCAAAGCATCTTGGTATAAAATTAATTAAGAACTTCTTTATGAGATTGCTATCAAATTGGTTTCACTTGCAGTTGCCTTCAAATTACAGGGAGTTTTTATATATCTGTGTGAAAATAACACCCCCTTCTTCATAATTCAGGCAGTCGTACTTCAACCATTTTGAACTTCAGTCAGTACTTTTCCGTTTCTGCGTCACTTTTTATGCCCTTCCCCTTTGAAAAAAGGAACATTTTGTTTTGCACCTATTAGTCAATAGTCCAAGGGTTGTCTGATCCATATCTTGAGAAATCTTTTCTTGACAGACATGAAACTCTGTACAATTATACCCCTATATTCCTATGGAGTGGAGGTCAATTAAATTACTCGGACATAAAGAAGAATTAGATCTTTGACAGACATCAAACTTAGCACACCGTTACCACCAAGGGAGTGGGTAGTCCTTATTGAATTAAAGGTCAAAGGACAAATCACTCTGGATGTTCACATAAATATTTTGAGCTTATTGATTTCACAAGGTCGTAGTCATGCCACTCGTATTGAATACGAAAGATTTTGTCCCCAAGAACTCTTTGCTTGTCTTGAGAATGAATACGTTTTGAGGAAATTTTTCATATTCGTGAATTACTAGTAATATGTGTCCGAAAAATGAACAAATCTCAAGATTTTATAATGCTATCTTGTTTTCACTTGTTGAAGAACACAGCTAAAAAAAAAAATCAATGAGGACATATTGAATCCAGAAAGGGTTCACTAGATCGCATCATTGCACCAATGCGGTTTGGATCAATAGTGCAATGATGCATTATTGCAATGATGATGAAACTATGGTACGAAAGCACAATGACGATGGTGCAATAATGCGATGATGTGATGGTACATGTTCAACCTCTATAACGTGATGATGCGATAGCAATATGACGCGATGCTCTATCATGTCATTGTTAGTGCTCATTTGTGCAATTGTCATCATGTCATTGCACCATCACTCGTAACAATTTTCTATAACAGGATAACATTCACAGGAGCCATTGCACAACGTGGCATTTGTTGACAAAAAAAGATTCTAGAATATTTCTTTTACACATACAATAATACCTCATTAATAATCAAATAAGTTTAGCATCGTGCCATCAAGTCATTGACCTAAACATCGATGGTGCGATAGTAACTATGGGGCCCTATTAGGATTCCATTGATTTCTGTTCATACATTCACTATACCTAATGTCATTTTGCTTCTCAATGGGGCATACCCAAAACAGTCGATAGCGCAATGGTGTGATGAAGCATTGATGATGGCGTGATAGAGAATTGACGATGACATGATAAAGAATTGATTTATCCCATCATAATTTCATCGCATTATCACTCCATTGCGCTATCGCTTCATCGTCATCACATTATTGCACCATTGTGTCATAGTCATCACCATCCTCATCGCACCATCGCTCCTAATGCAATGGTGCAATTGTGAGAACTATGTGGCCCTATCCAGATTCCATACATTTGATATCATTCTTTGCAGTACAAAATTTAATTGTGATGTTCACTTGTACTATACATTTATTTATGTTGTGTGCCATACCACCACCATTGGAAATGATCTCATAAATTACATGTATTATATTTACAGATATTGTACTCAAATTCATAAATATGAGACAAAATTGGTACGGTAGATAAAAACATTGTAAATAAATTGGATGATGCATGCACTATTTTCTTTATTTCATTACGCTATGACTGTTTTTTCCTAACAACCCTCATATTTCATGTTTATAAGCTAAACTTCCAGTTCTAACTTCAAAGGATTTTTAAAAAGCAGCTGTCATTTTAAAATGCAGATAAATATTCCTGAAAAGTTTGGCATGCAAGAATTCTCTTTATTCATTTTTCTTCTACAGTTAAAGATACATGTATAACAAAATTATTTTCTTTTCAATATTTTAATAGAAAATAAGAAAATCTAAATACATGAATGTTTACATCGTGATAATTAACAGAAAATGTAACAAAATATCTGCAACCTAAAACAGTGAAGCACAAACGAAATGTTTTACAATGCAATGAAATAGTTAAAACGAAACGAGTAATGCTGAATGGTTTGAAGATACAATCTTACACTTCACAACCCTCATGTAAATCATTTATAAAAATTTTAATATGTTTAATTGTCATTTGCGTAGTACATGTACAATATCGGAATACAATGTATCAGTATTTAGAATCATTTAAATCAAAGTACATAGTTCAGCAGCATAACTTTACAGAAATAACAATACATTTATCACCTACATGTACATGTATATCTGGGACACAGATTGTTGAACACATAGTGTAGTAAGTTATTTCATAAAATTGTTTTCTGTTTAGTTTAAATCATGGATAGTTCATAGATATTGTTTGCCAAAGCTTTCTACATGAAGCCTAGTACCTCATCTATACACATACTAACATGTAGTATCCCTGGGTGGACCTTGGCTAAGGCTTGCTGGCCCCTTCCCAGTCAGTCCCACAGGCCTCGCCTATCTGTCTACTAAAGACTCCCATCTACCTGTCTACTACTACTGGTACACATGAACTGCCGTGGTAGGGATATTTTGCTCTCACTCGTCCAACTTCCTCTTTGGTTTTTTTGGGTTGCGGGAACGACTCTTTGCCTTGCACAGTGGACATATCGGAGCATTTCGGTGAATTTGTTGATGACATGAGAGGCAGGCCTACAAAAAATTGACATTACACATCAATTTTTGTGTGAAGTAAATATGAAGCACTTCAGTCAAAATCACTTCCCACTTGTTTCATACATTCAATACCTGAACACAGTTTTTCTTAATTTGTAAAGTAATTCCTTTAAAACAGTCTCATTTTCATTAATAACAGGTATTATTGGTCTTGGGACGTTTACCTTCATGGGAGGAGGTTGTTGTCGGAATGATTGTTGTCTGGGCTCGGGGGGTTTCTGGGTCCGGGGTACCTGTATCTGTGTGGGTGTGGCAGGAGGGACCGATATAGTCTGGGGGATGGGAGGTTCTGGCTGGGGCTCACTGGTCCACTCTGTGTTCTGCTTCTCAAAGAAGCTGAAAATGTTAAAAAAGAATAACTTGTACATTAATATTGTATAGAATATACAATGTATAATCTTAAAGTTATTTTCTGTGTTATAACTTGATCTGCCAGGGTTTTCAAAAAGTACTACCTGAAGCACAGACATTCGCTGTATAAAACATAAGTAACCATATATATATGTATATGTATGTATATTTTGTATTTTAGATTACCGGTATATCTTTTACTGACATGACCTGATTTGTATTTCAATTAAACAAGATGAACAATGAATTACCATTATGTTATTACTACAGATGCTGATATTTTAATCTTTAACTTTCTTTTAAATAGAGCTCTATGACCATATGTGACACAGTCTTTCTTTGATATTTCTCCATCATATAGTAATAACAACTGAAGTGATAATGGCTTACTCAGGGGTAAGTTTTTCCTCTTCCTCCTGTAGGTCGGGCAGTTTCTCCAATCCCATAATTCCTCTCATCTGATCCACCTCATCTTTCAGGGGACGGAACTCCTCATACAACTTTTTGGTTGACTCAAGAGATCGATTTCTTTCCTCTTCAGCTTGTTTGATGGTTGTCTCCATCTAATATTTTAAACAAGAGAGAAAATCTACATAAAGCTTAGGAAGACTTTTAACGTGCTAATGATTCTAAAAGGCTTTTCAATTGGTATACTGCCTACTAATTCGTTAAAAAAGGTTTTTTTTTATAATCAGAATTAGCTACTACATGTATTTATTTTAATCTACCATTTTGCTTTCAAGAAAAATATCACAAGGTGTGGGAGAGAGTGGTAAAACATGTATATATGAATGTGTTATAAAGCCTCGAAATAATGCCTGTGGCTGGCATATTAAAATAAAACAGCATAAAATTTCCATAAAAAGTAGACATTTGTACCAAATTTATATCAGCATGAATAAGTCGTAATTCTTCAACATGTGCCATTTTCTCTTGGAGAAGTAACTCCATTTCTTGCTTATATTCTTCTAGCCTTTTCTCCTCATTTTCTGTGTTCTCAAACTCTTGGCGAAGTTTGCTGCGTACTTTCTCCAGATGCACAGTCTTAGATCTAGAGAGAGTTAGACATAATAAAATTCACATATTTATGTATATGCTTAAATGTTGAAAATTGTGCATAAAGTGAGCAAAAATAAACCTGAGGTAGATCATGATTTTGTGTTCATTCTTTGATATTGTATTTCAATCCTCATGTAATATTTTCTCTTAGTTTGGTACATCTTATTTATCCTAGAGTCAATAACTTTAACATTTGTCTTTTGTTCAGCTCTTTACTGTATAAAATCGTAATAGCGAGCACAGCTCGCCGGCATGAATCAAGTTCTACAGGCAAGGCGCCTGCGAATAGAAAATTCGGACCAGCTGCACATTAATTCTATGGAATTTTTTGGTGTCAGTTACTCGGACCAGATGCGACGCCAAAAAATTCCATAGAATTCAAATCTATTTACGTTTTCTGCATCCATTTGTAAAACCATACTAATTTCTTTATTAATTTATCATAATGATACGTATATACATATTTAATCATATGCTGCGCTCGCCCCAATGGTCGCACCGTAAAACATAGAGAAAGATGGCTACACTCTGTCCAAAGTTTCTGCTTCCACCACTATTTCGATAATCATAAATACCTTTGAACCCAAACTAGGTTCATCCACTAGAATGAAGAAGTCCAGATTTTCTGTTTTAAAATGCTCTCTCTGCTGCTTTAGATTTCAAAAGTAGAAAGTGTACGGGGATTTTGCATTGCAACATACGTGAAAAGTACCGGGACAATAACGTTGAAAAATTGTGCGAGATCTCCCAAGTACTTCCAAATGTAGAAAAGATGTAAACAGTTCCTATTATAAATCTCCACAAGGAATTTGTTTTTGTTCATGTTAATTTCTCTGCTTAAAAAATAGATGAAGTGTCAATGAAGAAATCTTTGAATTTTCCCCTTGTACCGATTTCAGTTGTGTATCTTTGACAGGTATGTGTATTTTTATTAAAATTAGTCAAAAGGTTATGGAAACAGTAACCTTGGACAAACTATAGCTACAATTCTCCTGAGAGAACAGAAAACTTTGACGATACGATAGACAAAGAAAAATTGTTACCATGCACATGAAAGTGTGCATGCAAGACTCTTTGGTTTTGAAAACGCCATACCCACCTAATTTCTTTGACATGCCCAAGTCTGTTAATTAAATCTGTCTCTCTTTCATTCATTTTTTTCTAATCCAATTAATTTTATCTGCGTCAAGAATTAGCTTCCACTTTGTAATACCTGTGGTTGTTATTCAAAACATTCCACAGATTATGGTTTCGTTCAAACCTAGACAATTTGTACGTGAGTTTAAAGAGTCGAATATTTTTAGCAATTCTTTCACGATTTATTCGTAGCTAATAAATTGATCAAACTAAAATCAATATGTTATAGACAATTATGAATTTACTCTTCTAAATAGTGTTCTTGTTTATTTATGTAACACACATTCATTTGTAATATCATATACAGAGTGCATTTTAGCTCGCCTAAGCTGAAAACTCAAGGGATCTTTTGAATATCCCTCCTTTTACATCAACTTTCCACGTTTGTTTTTTCACTTCTTCTCCAGAACCACAGGACAAATTTATTCAAACTTTGCACAAAGCATCCGTTTAAAAAAGAGAATCTAAATTGTTGAAATCATCGGTAGATGTATTATATATTTGAAAATGATCGATAGATAAATTAATTATATTCATAATCAACAGTTATGCCATATACAGCTAGACATTCTTTCTCTCTCTCTCTCCTTTATCTGACTAAATGTGCACAACTCAAAATTAGATCTGCTCCGGCCTGAAACCTTAACCTGAAATGTAGACACTAGCTGAATGTACCTGTATCTTTGTTGAAGTCAGCTGCTTTAAATAATGAATGATCTATCTTAACATTCACATTGCACAAAGCATTCGTATGTAAAGGAGAATCATGCATAATGACCTATCTACATTCACATGTTCACATGTTTGCTGCAGAGTACTGACAATATTGTCCATATGATAAAAAGTAAAGCAAGTCTATTGATAAAAATATATTTATGGTACAGATAATATTCTCATCATGACAATCAGTGCATTCATAATTCTTAAATATAAATAATAAATCACAAATCATTTGAAACTCAGTCTTCTGTCATGAATTTGGAGACATACTGTCGTGTTATATTGAGATAACATTGCGGCCCTTCAGGGCCATAGTCTAAGTAAGTAAAAGAGTCTAAGACTTTAGGAACTGCAGTTTCTATCTGAGTTCCCTCATGCCACTCGTTGAAAGACGTAATGGATATCATAGATGGATTAATGTCTAGAGCTTTTTGGAGGGAATTTTTGTAGTACCTTCCATCTTGACGGGAGCGAGTGTTCTTGCTGTTCCAAGGTCTAACCCTAGTGTCTATATACCCTGGACCTACACTAGGGACAAACATCAGTCTCCTCCCTCGGGCATATTTCCTTATCTCCCTCCAGTTCTTCCAAGAACTACCGAATGTAAATCCATCGGTAGCAAAGTACGTATAGTATCCATCAAACCCAGCACTTGCCACACTCTCCTTATGTTGTCTCTCCACAAGAAGTCCCAGAAATATTCCGTCGTATTCTGTGTTCCTGATAGATATAGATCCACCAGGGGTGAATAATTCAGCCCAATCGGAGGACTTGACTAGATACGAGTCATATATGTAGTATACAGGTAAGTGCTTCTTTTTTATCCTGTCATAGTGCCTGTAAAAGCCTGGGTGTTTTCCGTAAGTGTCAATGATATACTTAATGTTGGCTTTCAAAGTCTGATGATCTCTGCCTTTAAATGGTTCAATGTGAAATGCAACCTACAGAGAAAAAGAAAAAACTTGAAACACCAATTGTCATAAATTTTGATTAAATATAAAAATAATAAAATTCCTGCCACTCAAGCCACTGTGATATTTTATGTATATTTTCTTTCTGATTCTTGCAAAAAGAGAATCATTAATTTTGGTATTTTTGCCTTTTATGCTAATGCTGATGGTTACATTATTAAAATTTAAAAGGATGATATTCAATTTGTGGTGAATAATTCTAAATATACTAATTATTTGTAAAATAAAATTAAGTTATACCCCACACTGACATTGCTTGCATTTATCAGTATTAATTCAAAACTATATAAATCTTTAAAATATGAGAGGTTTCCTCATTATAATTAAATGCATCATAGAAATGATGCCTTTACGAAGTTTTGTGAATGAATTTATCTGTCGAAACTAAAAGACTTGTACATATATATAACCAGTATATACTTGTTAATAATTGAATTAATTTTACCTTCAATCGATACTTATTAGCCAAATCCAATATCAGTGGAATCAGTTTATCTGGATTTTTTCCCTCGTTGTCTGCATCATTTGGAGGATACCATGACACAGCCAATACTCCTGTCAACAATGATTGGTTTAATTAATGGAAATCTGAACATAAACAACTATTAAGCCACTTGATATTACTAAAACCTTTTAAATATTGACTAAATAATCATCTTTTTTTTGTTACATTAATGTTTTTTAAACTGAAGTCTGTACCTGCTCCAGAGAGCTGCACCTGTTTCATATGGTCCTCTACCACAACAGGGTCTCCAGAGCTGTATGGACCTAACTGGGGATAAAAGTTTGCTCCAATGTCATCAGGGGGTACGTGCTGTCCTGATGGCCATTTAGCTGCCTCAATTTTGTCCCAGTGCGGAAGATATGGATGATTCCAGTGGAAGTATTTTCCATCATGTTCCAGATTTCCATACCAAGGATAGTAAAAGATATGGGCATCATAATTAACAGGGAGATCAGTAGGTTCTGGAGTTTTAGACCTCTTTGTCAATACAGATTCTTGAAGTTCATTTCTAGAATTCATTTGTGGTTTCTTCGAGCTGGCGCTATATTCAGATTTTGGTTGCTGTAAAACTAATTTTTCATTTCGATGTTTGTATTTTTGTGCTTGGTTCTTTCCACCTTCAGTTAAGTTTATTTTATTTGTTGTCCATTGCATGTCCAAGTAATAAATGAATAAACATGAAGAGGCAATAAAGAGAATGAACACTAAAAGGGAGAGTTTTAAGACAGATACTCTTTGTCCAAAAACTTTCATATCCTCTTTCTGCTCATTGCAATGATCATGTTTTGTTGGTTTCCAATCAGGTAACACCTAATGTGATGAAAAAAAAAAATCAGTGATATGACAATATTACTCAACCCGTCATCATATTTAGAAGAAAAAAAATTATAAAATAAATTCGTATGTAAGAATATGTATTTCACAACTGTTTAATCATGTTAATGAGGAAAATGATTACAAGCCGTGTGCTTTGGTCATTGGTGGCATACTAGGCCATATTGCACTATGATTGCAGTACAGTACTGCAGTAGTGTTGCAACGTGTAACTTTGTCATTTCCATTTTTTTAGAGTTGTTTTTTTTTTAAGGCAAAATTCGATAACATTGAAGTTAAAAAACATATGTCATAGGCTACAGCGTTAAGCTATCAAAATAAAACTGATTTATTTTTAGTTATTCGAGTTTACTATTTAGTTTGTTATCAAAATGAAAAGTGTTCTACCAACCGGAAGTTAACATTCTACGTGAACACTGACCGAAATTGAAAGTACGCTAATTTTAATTGGGTCTTTGGATTCCCTTCAGCCAATCAAACTCTACGTAACATTCCGTGATTGATATCTTCAGCGATTTGCCGCCATCTTGAAAAATAGCACGCCACACTTAGCTGTGGTAAAACAATATTTGTAAGCTAAAAGCGGAAATGTTTCCTTGGAAGTAAACTTTGCTGAAATCAACTTGGGAAAACATGGAGGCTGTTCGAGCATTTAACAATGAGGTAATGTTTCAGATACAAAGGCATTTGCAGATTTACTTTTCCTTTGAGTTGCCGTTCTTTCAAATAGCACGCCGGCATAGATCAATGACAATGTTTGTCCTTTGCTCATGCAATCACTGTACCAATGCACTGCAATCGCAGAGGTATGGACAATGCATAACAATGCTTAGGTAAATTTGATTGTGCTTAGTATAACCAATTTGACCGCAATGGCAATAACTTCATTTTCTGATTTACAGTTATCCTCATTGTACGAGACGAGGCCCCCTATTTCAAGGGCTAAGATGGCCAATGTTACCAAATGTGCTATCAAGGCTATCAAGTTCTACAAGCATGTTGTTCAAAGTGTTGAGAAATTTATTCTCAAGGTAAGTTTCATTCTACACATATTTTAAACATCAACTTTTAGTCTAAAATATCTGATGTTTTCCTGGCTTTTTTTTTTTAACGATTTTGATATTTGCCAGGAAAACGTCAGAACCATTACGAAAACTGTAAATTCACCGCTTCCAACTAGAGGCAGCTTTCTTGACTCAAATTAAATATTTACGAGCTGAATCAAATGTTTCACCCACAACTAATTAATAAACAGATGATTTTACTGCTCACTAATATCGCTTTTATGGGTCCTTATTAACATCACATAAACAGGCTGTTGAACACAATCTATCGAACTGTTGAGATTTGTTTTGATTTCGTGCATTTTTGAAATCTCATGAGAAAATAGGTCAAAAACACTATTGTTTATCCATGTGAATATCAGTATCAAAATCGTTTAAAAAAGCCAAGAAAACATCAGATATTTCGGACTTATCAACTTTAAGCATTTTAAGATGTATTTTTCATTGAGGAGCTTTTCTAAACTGAGATTAATAACAAACATCTATCTTTCAGTGTAAACCAGAGTATAAGGTTCCTGGACTCTACGTGATTGATTCCATTGTGCGACAGTCCAGACATCAGTTTGGTCAAGAGAAAGATGTATTTGCACCAAGATTTACCAAAAACATTGTCGCAACATTTCAAAATTTGTTAAAATGCCCAGCAGAGGAAAGGGTAATTGTTTAGTAGTATATTTCTGTGTTAAATAATTTATAGTTGTTTGCAACATGATTTAACTACTTATATTATGAACATCATTATGTTTGATTTTTTTCCTCTACAGAGCAAGGTTGTGAGAGTCTTGAACCTTTGGCAGAAGAACAGTGTTTTTCTAAGTGAAGTTATTCAGCCTTTATTAGACATGGCATCAGATCCAAATAACCAGCAACATTCATTAGCTGGTATGTGATATATTTAAATTCGAGTTAAATGATTTTTGAAAAACAGGCAAATAAGGTTTTTTTTGTTTCATACATTACATCCACATCAAAGGCATCAATCAATTCTATTTACATGTAAAAGCTAAAGTGTATTTGTTTATTTTCATGCTTAGTCATAATTCAATACCACATCTTAATAATTTATTAACAAAGCTTTTTATACAAGGTTTGCCTTTTGTTGAATGTAACATGTCAGTTGATATGTTAAATGATAATTTTGTAGCACAAAGAGCAGTTGACAGTGTTCTGGTATCTGGAGCTAAGCCTCACTCAGAGGGTGGACAAGACACGTCAATGAACACCTCAATGCAGGCAGATGACGGGGAGGAGAACGTAGAAAATTCACTCGCTGCCCAGACGGAGATGTTGAAGACAGTAACACAACTACTGCAACAGACTTCCCAGGTATAGGAAGAAAAGAAGGCAAAATGAATAATAAGATGATATGCGTCTTTTATTATCTCACATTTTTGTTATTAAAAAAGGGATAGAGCATAAGTATATGTATATTTTATGATTTGTAATGTTATGTTATCTTTTTCTTTTTTAATTGATGAATTTATCTCCTCCAGGGTTCCACCAGCCTGAGTGCACAACAACAACAGTTGCAGCAGCTACAGCTCCTCCAGCAGCAGCTGATTCAGCACACTCAGCTAATGCAGCAGTCCCAGCAGGGCACCCCTGTCATCGACAGCAACCTGTTGTCTCACATTCAGACCCTGACCAATCAGCTCCTCAAGTCCGGCGATAAACCACCGGAGCCGGGCTTCAACAGGGTACGGAAACAGATTCAGTGTTGTTGCTGGACATACAATTATAGCATTCATACTATACTATTCTGAGGCTTGTTCAGCTCGATTGGTGTATGCTAGCACTTGCCGAAATTCCCTAAACTTTTAAAGATTTTGGCAAGTGCCCACCTACTCTACTGAACACCTCTGGTCTACATTTATTGCATTCATGCTTTACTATTTTGGTGTGTTTTGTCAGATTTTACGCGCAGGAAATTTTCACACTTGGATTAAAAAAATTTGTATTTTTTATGCACATTTAGATTTACTTTTAGAGGATATTCATACATTTGCTAGAAGAGGAAAAATGAATAGAGAAATTATGATATTGATTGGAAATTTTTGTTTTTAGAAGCTACTAGATTTTGACTATGGAGAAAGTGATGATGAGGATGCAGGCCAACATGGGTATGTACTTGATATGAAATGAACTCTAAATTTTAGCTTGGATGTTTTTATACATGCATAGATATAATATTCATGTAAAGAAAACTCATATGCCCAGGTATATTTTTATATTAATTTTCAATGATTAAAATGTTCTATTAAAATTCTTCAGGCAATCACAGCCCAGCATGTTAAATGAAACACACATGATGCAACAAATCCAGCAACTCTCTCAGACAATCCAAAAAAGTGAAGAACTGAACAGACAGAAAATACTGCAGCAACAACAAGCAGAGTTTGATCAGCAGATTGGACATGTATGTGCTCTCTTAATCTTCAAGTTCACGTAAATCAAAATGTTAAAACATTTGAAAAACCTTTAATACAACTTTCGTTAATGCTGTTTGCTTCAGATGGGAGGCATGCCCCCTCAAATGCATATGCAGCACGATCCTCTTCATCATCAGATGGCTCATCAGATGCCCCCAGGGTATGGTCATGTAATGCCCCCAGACCAGGCCCAGCAAATCTTCCCCCCACAGGACATTGATGAGCGACCACACTTGCCCCCTGTCCCCCCTCCAGATGAGGAGGACGACCAGAGGGACCGTAGAGACCGGGAGGACAGGAGACACCGGCGATCCAGGCACGATAGATCTAGGTCAAGGTCGGTTAAGGACACACGCGACGTTCCTTAGTTGTAGATAATTTTTCTTGATAGATTATATCTTCTTTTTTTGCATTTAAACCTGTTAATGCCCAAAAATTCAGGGTGAATTACCAATCTTTTTGGAGTTCAAATATTTTGAATTTTTCTTTTGATATAA
The DNA here is from genome assembly GCA_033439105.1 of Magallana nippona. Taxonomy (NCBI): domain Eukaryota; kingdom Metazoa; phylum Mollusca; class Bivalvia; order Ostreida; family Ostreidae; genus Magallana; species Magallana nippona. The sequence goes on from CM065919.1 coordinate 48,679,840, forward strand.
TGCAAAATGCAATTGAATACTTATTTATAGTCATTGTATATATTTTCAATTTAAGCTATACATCCAAAAAGAAAAATATCATATGGCCACAAAATATTAATTGTTAGATTCTCATCCCCACCCACCTCTCTGAAAGTGGTCCACCCCAACGTACATGTATTTTATTGTATTTAGAAAAAAAAATTGGGCTCTGTATACAAAAAAGTCGGAACATTTTAATGGCTGCTTGACGTGGATTATTATTATTTGATTCCAGGATACTAATGCATACATGCATTCAAGAGTTAAGCTGAAATAAAATGGAATTAAAAATGAGTACAAATTGATTTGTGCACTCACATTAGCTTTAACAATTAAAAAAATAGAGCAGTTTTTATTTTAAGAACATGAACGGTGAAATAAATATTTTGTAAAAAAAAAAAAAAAAAATGAGAAATGAAATCCACCCATCCACCCATAATTTTTTGCAAATCAGGATGAGAATCTTAATATTAATTTTATGTTGCCTATAACATGAAAATATAATTTTGGAATTACGTAGTGGAAATCTTCACAGTGGGGAGATAGGAAATAAAAACACAATAATGGAAGATAGGTCGCGTCTGACCTTAATAATAGATTATCATGTTCAATTTGAGGAAAGATTTTTAAATATTTGACAGAGAAATTTTTCTATTTTGAAAATTAAAATTCGTTCTTGTAGAACACCAAAGAAAAGGCGAAGATCCAGATCAAAGTCAAGAGATCGTCGTCGAAGGTCAAGGTCAAGAGACAGGCATAGGAGATCCAGGTAATTATGTAATTGAATATACCTGTAAGTTTGAACAGGTCCAGATTTTCTTGACAGTTTTTAAGTGATAAAAAAAAAATGGGAAAATGAGTGAGAATTATGATATATATTTCAGGTCCAGAGATCGAGAAAGGGACAGGCAGAGAGAAAAAGAACGAGAACGGAGGAAGAAGGGTCTACCAGCAATGAAGGACCAGTGCTTGTCTAGTATGTATGATTTACTTACACTGCGATGTCTTTATAAACATCTGGTTTATTAACTATGGTAGTTGAAAATGGCTGCATCATGTATTTCATTTGTTGCCTCTCATTGATGTACTTGTTCCTTCACACAGCTTTGTGGATTTTACAATGTCTGCCACAGAATATAATCATCTGTCAACATTTGTAAAAGTAATATTTTTCATTGCAGTATGTTCAACCACTCTGTTCATTGGAAAGATTTCCAAAACTACGTCAGAAGATGAACTGCGAGCAGAACTTGAAAAGTTTGGCAGTTTGGAATCCATAAATGTAAGATTTTTTATGAGTCAAATATAATGAGCAAATGTGAATACCAAGATCAAATTCCTTTCATTGACATACAATACCCTTCATAATGTTACTTTGATGTTGTGATATAAGATTGATCTTCTCTGATATAGATGATCCCGCCCCGAGGATGTGCATTTGTTTGTATGACTCGCCGTAAGGAGGCAGCTAAAGCTGTTGACAGGATGAAAGGAATGCTGTTCAATGGCAGTGAACTGAGGGTAAGGCCTAAGGGATATTAATTTGAACACAGAATTGAGAATACAACAGGTTTGATATAATGGAAAACTTCTTAAGTGTTTCTGCAATGGCACCACAGGCTCAGCATTAGTTGTTGTGATTTGTGTTTTTAATATTGCGATAGTAAAGACAGCTTCCTCTTTCAAGCTTTGCTAATATCAGAGTTTGATCATAAAGTGACTGTTACATGTGTCTTTTTATTATGATTTTAGCAATTCATGATTTTTATACAATAAAAAACGTGTATAATGTGTTTTCATGTTTAATGTTTATTGTAATGAGAATTTTTCTTAACACAGGTTGCCTGGGCTCCAGGCATTGGGGTCAAGGAGTCTGCATTCAAAGACAAGTGGGATGTCGAGGTTGGGGCGACCTTCATCCCTTGGAGCTCTCTTCCTGAGGATCTCTCCGGTCTGATTGAGGGTGGCATTATAGATGAAGATTCATTGCCTGAAAATCTTAAAGGTTTGAATAAACATACATTTTTGTAAAGAAATCGGCTAACAAGTGTAAAACACATACCTATAGTCTTGAAAAAATATTTTGAAGTGGTATCCTTTTTAGTGCTAATAGCTGTAATTTTCTGTAATTTGTGCCTTCGCTTCCAGGAATAACTTTAGGGAGAGAGAAGCCCGATGCACAAGATGAGCCCCCACAACCACTGATGAACAGCCAGATGCCTCCCACTCAGGTCCAACCCCTCCAACCAGTCAACATGCCCCCAGGGGGACCTCCTCCAGGGACCATGCCACCCCCTCTACCTGGTGCAGGTACATCAATTGTTATTATTGATAGAATTGTAATGGAGAGAACCAGTAGATGTTTAATTGAGATGAGTAATATTTCAATCCATATGAAGCATTTTCTAATGTGTCTGAATCTAAATGTCAAATCAATGAAGGATATAAGAATAAATCTATTTACAAGTTATTTTTTATGTGTATTTAAGATGATAATTTCATTGTGAATTCTTCTGCTGCCCATTTAGGTGTAATGCCTCAAGGAATGTTGCCAAGAATGGGTATGATGCCACCGATGATGGTACAAGGGGGCATGCCCCCACCCCAGATGTCTGGGATGCCCCCTGTTGTTCCCTCAGTCCCAATGACCGTGAGTACTGGAATCCCACCAGTCCCTGGTCAGGCTGGAATGATCCCACTTCCTGCTGGAATGCCACCAGGAGGAATGCCACAAGTGGTTAGTTTAGCTCTTGAGAACATAATTTCAAGTTAATTTATATTTTAAAAAATGTCCTGAAAAGAGTTAAATTTTAAAAGGACTATGTGCGGGATAAAGTGTTTTTATGCCCCAAAATTCAAAGTTATGAATAGAGCTTTAGAAACTTCCTAAAAGATAGGTTGACAAATATCTAGTTCAGGTTCATTAAGATAAACTGTCTAATCGAAGTCATAATAGAAAAATGATATCTTATTAATGAGCTAATTTCACAAAAAGTATGTATTTTAGCCAATAATGGTGCATCTCCTATCAGTTTTTTGAAAAGGAAACATCTAGCGCATGCTTGCTCCAACACCATTTTTTAATATGATATGCAAAATAATATGAACAATAATATATGTAAAAATGGTCTTGGAGCAACATTGCGCTCTATACCCCCTACTCTTGAATATGAAGAAAAACTGATGATTTTTTCGTGCTTTTGAGAAAATGCGGGAAATGGCCAATTTACCTGATGTTAGAGAAGCACGAGGAATGATCGATGTTGTAAAACTTTTAGATTTCTGTGACTAGCATATTCAGTTTTATGTTGTATCAAAATATCTATATGATATGATGTTATTTTTAAATTTATAAAAAATGGGGTCAGAAATTAAACCTTATTGCATATGGTTCTTTGACAGAAGAAATTTAATGTTACTGATTTCATTCTGAATATATAGCTTGGATTTTATAATGCAATAAAAATAAATTGAATGTTCATTGGAACTGATTTTCTATTTTGTAGGTACGTCATCCTGCCACAGTGGTCAGTACTGGAGTACAATTCTCACAGAACATGACAATGGGAACTCAACCCATGATGGCAGTTCAACGTCCAGGACTCCCTCCAGGGGCTGCATTTCAGAGGTTTTCTATGCCACCTCAGGGATTTCTTAGGCCCCCTCAGCCAACCTTTGACCCGATGAAGCCTTCAATGCCACCAAACCGACCTCCATTTGACATGATGCAAGATTCCAAAGACAAACCACCATTGCCTGGTCAAGACTGGCAGCAAAAACCTGACTTTGACACAAGTGAAAATATGGACCTAGATGAACGTGATTCAAAACCAGAGAAAAAGTCTAGGTTTAGTGATGCAACCCCACCTGACAGTTTCAGTCAGAGTGGTCCCCAAATGGGGCCAGGAATGGGGATGATGGGACAAATGAGACATCCAATGGGGGGAGGAATGGGTCCATCTGGAGGAATGAGGGGACCCAGACCTTTAATGGATGCTGGAGGCCCTCCGAATATGGGGCCTAGAGGGCCACAAGATGGACAGAGATTTAATTCTCCCAACATGATGGGAGTCCCACAGAGAGGTGGATTTGGGGGTCCGGGGGGTCCACCAGGATTCAGAGGCAATAGACCATTCCAAAGATTTCCTGGACAGTTCATGAGGCCTGGATTTAGGGGGCCTCCAGGTGACATGATGAGACCTCCATTTGATGGTCCAGGGGGTGAGGAAGGAAATGAAATGGACAATCCTCCTGATGACCATGAGAGTGATCACAAACGTAGGAATTCTGGGGATCGCTGGAGGGATGACAGGGAGGATGACCGGGAGGGAGATTACAGGGATTACAGGAGGGACGACTGGAGGGGAGGCCGTGGCAGAGGCAGGGGGAGGGACTTTGGTGGCAGGGGAGGAGGGCGCCGTGACTTTGACCGGCGAGACAGAAATCGGGATGACCGTGGGGGAAGGGACAGAGATTATGATAGAGGGGACAGAAGGAATAGAGAGAGAGAGGACAGATACAGAGACAGGGATGATGGTTTCCGTGACAGGAACAGGGATCGAGAAGATAGAGGGGATTGGCGTCATAGAAACGATGATGACAGGAGCAGCAGTAGGAAGGAGGCCTTGGGCTGGGGCAGTGCATTGGAGGAAATGATGAAAACTGTAGTGATTCCACCCCCAGGTGGTGGAAACGCTGAGGAAACAGATGACAAAGGACCGACAGAAGAAGCAGCTCCTGTTCCCCCAGTCACTGTTCCAGTTCCTCCCACTCTGGAGGAACCGGTCGGTGGGGGAGACAACAATAGTGAAGAGGTCAGTGGTGGAGGGAACAATAGCGTAGCAGAGTTTGTCCCTCCTGTAGCACCTGTGCCACCACCTGATGACATTGTTGAACATAACGGACCAGAAGTGACAAGTGATAGTGTTCCTAACGGGGAGGATATAGTCCCTCCCGCTCCTGAACCTGAGATAGTGACAGAGAAAAAAGAAAAAGTGCCGGGTGATTTAGAGGAGGGAGAAATCGAGTGATGCTTGTGTGCATTAGGTTCATCTTTCAGTTCTTAGGTCTTAATATGCAGCATGGTGTCAAGATTTTTATGATCTCCTTCATAGTTTTGTGAAGTTTGGATATTTGTTCATATGCAGTTCATACTTTACTGTCTTTTTAGCAAGCAGGTTTTAGAATTAAGATTAATTACTAATAAGCCATTAAGTTAAATGTGCCATTGTAAATCTGCAAGATAAATGCATTCTTGTAAGCACTAAGTGAAATTTGATTATTAAAAAAATTGTCTACTGAATCTGATATGCATGCATTTTAGGAAAGGTTTCATTTGATAAATCCCCAGCAATGTATTTGAATTACCATAGGTGTACGCTTTTAATTTCTTGCAAACAGGAACATATTTATTGTTATAAAGTGCGTTATGAAGCCGCTTTACTAAAATCCTGTTGTTTAACAATTACATTAAAGTATTCCAGATGTTGTTGAGTTTTCCACATGTAAATACTGTCATTTTTATTCTGTTCATACACACCAGTTTTATATAATGATGTGGCAAACTTATTTTTTACCAAGTTGAATGTTGTATGGAAAGTAGTGTGTGGTGTGTAAGGACTGGATTTTTTATGCAAGGGTGTGTTAAAGAGATGTGTGCTCAAATTGGTGGTTATTTACAAACCACATAAAATAAAAAATAACTAAACAAATTCTATCCTTGACTTTGTACACTTTGTTTCATTTCATCTGTTTAGTTTTGCTGGCATTATTAATTGTTATAGTATTCACTTTCCAAACTTTTACACGAGAAAATCTAAATCATTGGAGTTGGAATGTCACAAATCTACTTAAAGTTTCTCAAAGTGAAGATAAAGATATATTAGGAATGTAAATTCCAGAGAAATTTCGATTTGTGAAATGAGTGTTTTATTACATGGTTGGAGTTGAGATGTATCGTGTTAGATGAGTTATTACAAGAACAGGTAATGTAATTTACAATAAGAGGAGTAGAGAATGGAACAGTCCTCGCCGGAAGTGCACCAGACCGGGAATAGCAGACCAGTGGATGTGAACGGTTTGTACCGTGGACTTGACTATTATTGATGATTTAATGTTTTGTAGCTTGTTTTGATATGTGTAAATAATCATGTGGTATCCATTCAAAATTAGTGTTTCTTTTCTGTTTGAAAGGAGGTGTGTAAAATCTGCATTACAAAGTGCATTATGCGTCCATATGTAATGGAGATTTATATCTGTTGTGCCTAGATAAAGTAGGTCTACAAATCAATTTGTTATCATGTAACAACGGAAAAGCCAAACAACATCATAGAAAGCCACAGCATGTTTTTGTAAAGATGCTCTTTAGAATTTTATTTTGGGCCCGGGCGTAAAGTGAACCATAAATATTAGCTGTAGGTCTAGCTCTAGGTCCGGAAAAAAAATCGGATGGACGACCTGAGAGCTCCCAGGTCAATCATCCGATTTTTTTTTCTTTCAAACCGGGAGCAACAGACCTGCAGCTCACAAATATGAGCCTTGTTTTTTAAAAGAAAATTTAAAAACCTTTATTTTAGAGAATTAAGACAAGACTGCGGAACATTAAATGGCAAGATTGGAAATATACAGCTTGCGTCAATTTCACCTGTTACAGTCGAAACATTTGAAATGAGCGGGAACAAATTGACGCGGACGTCTGAGAATATATTGGATTGAAACTGTAGTTATAGGAAGTGTATTTTCAATTTTCAAAAGTCTGGATTCAAGTTGGGCCATTGTTGAAACGGAGTGTATTCCCAGAGGAAAATGATTCAAATATTTCACTTATAATTATACTATAATATATTTATTTTAATTTAAGTTGAGTGATATCCGTACCTCAGAAATCTTCAAAAATGTCGATATAAGTGATTTTTTTTGTGAATGTATAGATAGATAAACAATGAACGCGCATGTCTATTCGTATATATATACTTATTAAAATAAAATGTTTTTCAATCGCTTTGCTGATACTAAATAAAATGTAATAAATAAAACTATAACTACAGTTTCAATCCAATGTTTTCTCAGACGTCCGCTTCAATTTGTCCCCGCTCATTTCAAATGTTTTGTCTGTAACAGGTGAAATTGACGTAAGCTGTATACTTCCAATCTTGCCAGTTAATGTTCAGCGGTCTTAAAAAGTATAGCTTGTGTATTGATAACAGAGTTGTTCCTCTTTAATCAACGAGGCGCGTTTTAACGAGGCCACCCTTATTTTTCAAAAAATACCTTTAATGTCGTTGCCATTTGTTAAATCTTTAAAACTACAATTGCATTTATTTTGTTAAAGATTGAGATAACAATATAAAAATTTTATTTCCTGATAATGATTAATTAACGTAAATGCTCAACACACGTAAATTCGTCAAACAATTATTTTATATATAAACAATGAAAACCAATATTCGAATTGTCTAACCGAAAGGTATTAATTAAATATTTGGCGGCCTACTCAAAGTAGGGCATATAGAAGTCTGTCGCATTCATATCACAAAAAAGACCAACAAAAAAACTTTGATTAATGCTATCACCGTATGAGAATCAATCGTATCGTACGTTACGTCAATAAATGACGCTACAGTGCTCAGTGGTGACAATGCATGCTGCTTTTGAAATTGGGTAACAATGATATGTACCTTTTAATCAAATAATACATACATCAAACATTAATGAAATAAATGTTTTGTGCACATTATAATGTGTTGGTTTTAACTTCCTTACAATAATCAACATGACAGGATATGAAAATATATAGGATACTTTTTTATTATTGATCTTCAAGATTATGCTTTCAAAGTGTCATTGTCGAAAACAATATTTTTTTCTGAATCCCAAAATTTTATAAAACATTGTTTTTTTTTTAATTGCAAAGTCCGACAACCCTTTGCGTTTGTGCCGAAACTTTTCCTGAATCCTCCTTAACTTGTTCTTGTACATTTAATAATGCATTTTTAAATATTGCGGAGTCGTAAGTTTAAAATTTAGATCCACATCGTACGAATTAATAATTGTGCATTTCATTACAATCGACTGATCATGCAGCGCTTCAAACCGTATCAAAATGAAAAAAAAAGCAATACTGCTTTTCCAGAGCACAGTTTAGGTAAGCATCTATCCAATTTTACATCTAATCTACAACTACGGAGGTTGCCAAGACCTGGTAAAGGGGAAAGTAAATTGCTATGAAATTGCAAAACAGACAACTTTTATTCCATTATTAAACAAATATCCCAGGTATAAACTTGATTGAGATGTATTGCAACTATATATAGTACCGTTAATTAAATGGTATAAAATTGATTGAGATATATTGCAACTGTACATGTATATAGTAATTAAATGGTTAAAAATCACACTAGCATTCATCGTATTGTCAGTCGTTGTTGCCTCATATTAAATTTTACAATTATTTTTTCCCCTAGCTACGTCACTGAAAACACATTTATGGAGGTTGGATAGTAAGGAAATTACCCATTCATCGGATAGATTTTACACTGCCACTTGATAATTTTTTTTAGTATTAAAGAACTTTGATTTTTTAGCCTGCATGAAAATGGCCACAACCATCCAGATGAGAATATATCTTAACATATCTCTTTCAGGAGTAAAATAAAAGAAAAAAATCAAGTTGAATTTTCTGTTAATAACATTTTGTCTTATTTTTCCTGTTATTTTTACTAAATGGTAAAATGAAAACAATTATATATATATATATATATATATATATATATATATATATATATATATATATATATATATATATATATTTAGTATCACGATATAGTAAATACAGTGTACACATCACTTTAATTTCAATCAGTGAATAATATAATGAGTGCAGCCCAAGCGAACTTAAGAGGACAGTGATCATGGTGATATCAATATAAAATTTTAGACACCTATAATATTTCTCAGAGTTTACCTCACTTAAAAGTAAAAAGAGGGTTGATACATGTCCTTGTTTATTAACTTGATTGACAAAACCTGAAACAAATTGAATCTACACTCTATATTTCGAATAAATTAAGCATCTTGAAAAATGGATTTTACAAATGTGAGTGTATATGTAGGCCAATATAACTGACTAATTGTTTTTTTTTAAATTGATACCGAAATTTCATTGGTGTGTTATCCAACAGATATAGCTTATCAATTTGATATCAATATCAGTCTCAATATATGAATCTCTCTCTCTCTCTCTCTCTCTCTCTCTCTCTCTCTCTCTCTCTCTCTCTCAATCCGAGATTACTCTGACTCTAACCCCCGCTAATCCGAGATTCCTCTGATTCTAACCCCCGCTATTATATTATATATATAATAGCGGGGGTTAGAGTCAGAGGAATCTCGGATTATTCTCTCTCTCTCTCTCTCTCTCTCTCTCTCTCTCTCTCTCTCTCTCTCTCTGATCGACCAACGATTGAATAGCTTATTGAATGAAAAATATATGAGGTCCTTAATTTTTATTTGATGTATTTTTTTCTCCATTTTCCCCATGAAGTTGTGCGAAATATGCATATCGACTCTCATTAATCAGTGAAGTAACTGTTATTACCAAGCCCATGCACACAATTTATAAGTTCGAGTGTTTCAAATTTGAACTACTTATAAACCTTGTTTTCAACTTTAAATTACAATGATATAAAGAAGGAAATTGTAGACCCTTCTCTGCAAAAATCCTGGATCCTATATGCTAAAAACATTTCAAGAACATCAAAGAATATTTATGTGCATAATTTTTAAACGGTATTTTCGCTCTGGTTCTAGTTTTAGAGAGTGTCTTTACTTAATTTTTACTTTATATATAGAAAAAAAAAAGATTTTAAATGTTTTCTTGAATTAATTAAGGCTACTATAAAGAGTTATTTATAAACACAAATCCATTCTATTGTGTAGGTATCCCTAACGTAGACAGATATTAAAATGGTTCCATTCGCTCGTGTCGCATTCATTTACATGTATGTGTATGGGTTCTTTATCGAATGCGTGTACGTATGCAACACGTGCGAGTTATATCGTGCCCATGTACGAAAAAGAGTTATTTCCCTTTTAAAATGAAATGCATTTTCTTATAAAAGCGGATGATTTTTAAAGATTGCATTTTAATTTATATATTATGTGATATAACTTTTAAACAATAATAACAAACTATATAAAATCAATATAATTTTGTTATAATATGAACAATATAGTATTCCATTCAATTATGACAATCCTAAAAAATATCCAAATACCTGATCACCATACTAATGTTTAACAATTCATCTATATAGCATTTGTGTAACCTTCTGGAGGGTACTCTGGTTTCTCTTCAATCCACGCTTAAATCTTTCGCCTTTTACTAAAGATTTCCGTGGAGAGGAACATAAAATGAGTCTATAGACTTATTTTTGTAACCCTACCTGGTAGGGTAATAAACAAACGATAGAAGATCACGCACATAAACACAGCATATATGCAATCCTCCGATGAAAACACATGTGAGGATGTTGTACACCACCTTCACAAAATAAGGTCATTAATGAACATTTACTTTACATTTAACATTAGGCTACCATTCTTTATACTTGCATTTTCACATAAGCCGTTGTTATTTAATTTGAAAATCTTTAAATGTTAATATTTGTAGTCTCTTTATACCATTGTAAAGTGGTTCCGAGATTGAAATAAATGAATCTGAATCTATAGCTTTACTTTTACATGTACATGTTGCTGAAAATGTCATCATCTCAAAATATGGTATCATACATACAACACCTGTTTGTAATATTTTGTTCTTCCCAAAAAAAATACTGAGCATAGGCTTTTATTTAATATGAAAAATGAATTTATATACAATGTAAGATTAACCTAAAGCAGGAAAAAACTCAGCATTTATCAAAAAAATACTCATTTTTAATAAAAAATCTAAATTAAGTTCTTAATTTTCTATTAGGACAGGAGCTTCTCACAACATTTCAAAATAGATAATTTCAAACCCTGCATTGTGGAACGCTGAACATCCTGGTTATAATGGCAACTGTGTTGTTCTGAGAAATCATATGTTTACTTCCAGGAAGATGTTTTCTGTATATCAACCTTTGTGCAGGAAACAGTTTACATAACAATTTTCAATTATTTATTAGACTGAGTATCAACCTTGTAACAGTACATGTGTACTATATACTATGTTTTAATGTATCTTGTTATTGAAGAAAATAAAAACAAAAGAAGATTATGAATTCATTTAAATTAAATCAATATTGTACATATTACACTGCAGTTAACAAGTGAATGATTAAACTGTATAGTGAAGTTATAATGTGCATCAGTAAAATGTCCAATATATCTTTAAACAAATCAACAATCATATACACTAAAAGTCTTGTACAATAGAGCTAAACCAACCAACTATATACAGGTAATTCTGCTGCACACAAATCTCCACTAAAAAGGACCAAAATGAATGATTTTATATGAAGAAAAATATTTTTAGTTTCAACATCTGGTAACAACCCGTCATCACTTTGGAAGCACTGAGCTTGATTTTCTTACAAATAATCATTTAAAGAATTAATGATAAAGTAAAATCTTGAACTCTAGTATTCTTTACTAACTAAAGGTTTTGTCTATAAATAATACATGTACATGAAGAAATTAAAACAAAAGCATAGACAATCAGTCACTCATACTTATGTAAATGAACACATTAAAATTGCTGAAATCCAGATCTACAGTATATTTGATAAAATTCTACTGTCATATAAAAAAACAAACGCAAAAAGTTTGAAAATATAGCTGATGTAAAATAAAAAACAAAAACATTAAAACAGTACTGTTTGTGCATGTTCGGAAACATTCAAATTCAGTGTAATCAACGACATGGTTTGTATAAAAAGGAATAAAATGAAAATTTTTAAAATAAATCCACCCCTGCCTAAATTATTGTACTGTTTTTTTTTACTCTGTCAATTGAAAATTGTTTTTTTTATCTGAAAAGTTCATGAATGTTTCATCTACAAAAAGTTTCCTTCTGAATGTGGATTGTCTAAGTTGAATGGATGAATAAACTGATCTCAAAGCATATTTCAAACACCAGAATTAATAATCCGACACAATTTGTACTAATTTAAAACAGCTAAAACATTGTGTTAATTAACACACAGTTCCACTTTTATTACTGGAATCGTGAAACTGAGCGTCCTGCTGATCCGAGTCGGAGTCATGATGATGACTAGGAATTATAGGTTTGGACTGCTTCCCTTGGATTATAATTGTGGAGAACGGCTCGAATCGCAGTGGAATGTATCCGTCAATGTTACTGGCTACCGTGCAGGGATCACCATCTACAAAAAAAAACAGAAGGTAAAGCTGACGCTTTTTACCAGTATTTTGAACTTGGCAACAATCACTATGTTCTTATTCATGCACATATTTTTAATCTGTTCAGTTCTGATTAGCATTACACATAATTATTTACAAATCATGACTGATGACTCAGAAGAAATACAGAACTTTTCTTCATATCAATTTTCTATTTTCTGAGCTAAACAACACTCCAGTAATGCTACCTCTGATGCCAATTGTGTGCAAGTTTCTCTTTCTACAAGTACACACTTTTTGATATATCTAAGTTGAAGCAACGTGTGAGGGATTTACCTAGGAAGATCTCCACAGTCTCTAGGTTAAAGCTGGCCTTCACAGCATCCAGGGGCAGCCTGCCATTGTCCAGCAGAAAGGTTTTCCTCACTGTTTTCTTGTTAGAGCACCTGCATACCACCAACAAAGTCTCTGCAAAGGACAAAGTTTATGTAGAACATGTACAAATAAAATGTCTCTAATTTGTACAACTGAAAAACATTATTTTTTATAAAGTGTAATTATTCATGACATGCACATTTTACATTCTGTTCAAATCCAAATTACATGACTGTACAATGCAAAGGCATGCATCAATGATTATAACCAAAACAAGATCTGTAATGAGTATTGAAAGACAACGTATTATTTAAATGATGGTAAAAGAACTTGCATTCCTTCCTAACAAACACAAAACTAATCTTGTTTTTGTTTCACAGTATGGTATTCCTAACTCAGGCTTTTGTATCACTTACCTGGTTTTTCTACAGTTTGATATTTTGTTGGGAACACTAGGGTGGTCTCATCTATCATTCTGAAATACACACAGTATCAGTGATGTTTGCAAAATGATTTCAATATACGATATATCTTTTTGAATATTAGTATGCAAAGATTTCAATATAATATTGATACAGTATGTATTTGAAAATACATGTAACATTTCAATATATAAAAAAATGGTACAATGGCGTCCGGTGAGGTCAGGAGTGTTTGTTGGGAAGAGTCTATGTTGCAAACTAACAGACCCCAAAACTGCAATAGAGCTCTCTCTAGTGGTTCAACAAGTGCATCAACAGCTAGAGTGCTGACAGAAATTCTTCAATGTGAAAATCGTGAAGAAGACGAATTTGTGCAGGTTTTTACTTCACAACCATTATCCGCAGTGAGTAGTTCTTACGTTAGTGGCCATTATGATTATAGCGGTGATAGCAGTGCACCTATTATGGGCATGAATCACAAACACAGACACAAAGTCACCATGATCATGATGCAGAGTTTATAGATAAGCTCGACGTTGAACTTCAAGACTTACCAAAAGAAATATATATTGGTAAATTATTAGACATTTGTTTACATAAAGAAAACCAAGTGCGTTGGTATAGAGACATTTTATGCTCTCGTGCAAAACAACAAGCCGGTTGTCCTACAGGGAAACTTATGAACCGAAAAACTACTACTAATTGTCCACGTATTATTAAGTACGCAAGAGACTGCTATGCATTATATGCATTCATTCAATGTGATAAGTCGGGTGTCGAGGCTGTATTTGACAAACAAAAGCCGCACTCATCCCTAACAGACCCTGCGAAAGTTAACTCCGTAGAGTTTAGTGTCTCTCTTCAAAGTTTGTCTCAACGACTAGCCCAACTAGAAGAAAGGATATCCGCGAGAGACAAAACAATATTATCACTAAATTCTGAGTTGAAAGATCTTCGCTCCCAACACAACTCACTTCGATCAGAATTCGATTGCTTTAAGGCTGAAGCCCAATCCAAAATTTCTAAATGTCAATCATTTCAGAAATTATCATCAGATCACTTAAAGCGTATCGATTCCGAACAAACCCAAGTTCAATCAAGCATTTGTAAAACTAATGATGAGTAAACACAGTTAGTGCATCTCAGAATACGTCAAGTCCAACCCTATTTAACCAAAACAATCTACCGAGTACCCCTCCACATTTGCTCATTGAAGATGATAAATTAAATGGTACCAAAACTGCCCAAATGCGCAAAAATCCCAAAATCCCCATGAGTGACAGCAAATCATGCACTGATGACAAAAATAAGTCACAGCATCCACCCCAGAGTGAATAACATGGTACCCGAAAAACACAAACACAGTCACAGCAACAACACCAAGTGCTCAGTGCTCCATCAGCTGATGTTAGCCTGCATTCCGTTCACCTTAATGATAGTGTTCAATCTAGCAATAAAAACGACGTATTTCGAGGTGTGATCTACAAACGAAATGCGAGATATTTCCTCTTCGGTATAGATCGTGAATCAACAAAGAATGGAATATTCAACTACATAGAAACCAAAGGTGTCAAAGTTACGCACATGATTCTATTCAAACCCCGATCTACCCGCTCACAGATGACCGCTAAGATCAACGTTCCACTTGATCAGGCAGACAGAATAGAGACTCCAGACTTTTGGCCGTCGGGTGTAAGGTGTCGCAAATGGCTCAATAACCGAGACTGGGAAGCCCGTTGGAACGCACGCGATTGTCATGATGACGATTCAAACTCTCGGAGCAAAAACCATAGTGAAATGCGCGACCGTAATTGGTCCTCAAGTCGTTACGGAAAAAACGAATACCGAGACTAACTGTGTTATAAAACAATCTCCTTAGACATTGCTATATTACAATTATGGGTAGATTTATAGTAACACTTGTGTTTCCTGCATTACTGTTTTGCTTGTATATTATATCTTCTCATACTATGCGCATTATGTCTTGGATTGTTAGGGGCGCTATGTCGACTACAATATGTCTGTCAAATCTCTTAGATGATACACAATGCAATGTTGTTATTGTATCAGAACACAAATTGAAAGACATTCATACTGCCAAAATGTATTTAGATTCGATACACAAAAACTATTTTAGTATTGTTAAAGTAGATAACAATACTGATAGGACTGCTAGCAATGTTTATTTCATTGGCAAGGGTGGTATTGCATTTTTGATAAAAAAACGACCTAATGTATTCAGTCAAAGAAATACCCTGCCTTGAATCAAATCGTGTTATTGGTGTCGAAGTTAAAATCTCCGGTGGTAATTTGTATATTTTTGGTGTATATATGCCTGCTGACAACAATATTGATGCTTATATGTATGAGCTGAATACTGTAGAATCGTTGTATAATTACTATAGTACATATGGTGATGTACTAATAGCTGGTGACTTATATAGTAGTTGTATTATTTAGCAGAAACCATACAAACGGTATGAAAGCACAGGCCTTGACGGCCTTTATCACAAGATGTTGTATTTGTATACCTAGTGTAGATTTTGACATTCAAGGTGAACAACATACTTTTATTCCCAAATGCACAATGCTAGATTATATCTTGTTTAGCAAATTTTTGTAAGTAATCTTATCAGTTACAGAATTTTCGAAGCGGGTCTGATATCAATCACATCAGATCACTTGCCAGTGCTTGCTGAATTTAAATTCTCATGTACACATCAGTTTTTGAACCGCTCGAACTCAAAATTTTCAGCTTGGCACAAGGCTTCTGCAGACGCTATTGTAGCCTATCTGGAGTTGCAGAAGCATTCTAGATGGTTTCCTGTTCAACAAGGAAGTAGACAAGGGGGTGTTTTGTCCACCCTTTTCTATTTAGTACACATTAACAATTTGATTTTAACCCTTGAGCAGTCATCTAAGAACACAGGGATACTTAATATTACAAGTAACTTCCCTTCATTGGCGGATGATATCTTGTGCATTGGATTAACGCCACGATCACTACAGAACATGCTTAATATCTTTATACTCTATAAAGTGGCGGTTTAAATTTAACGCGTTAAAGTCGTGCGTCCTCGAATTTCACTACAACAAACGAAAACCAAACTCGGATCATATGTGGAATTTAGGCAATGACACGATTCCTTCCCAAGACAAATACAACCATTTAGGTATCCTAGTGAATAACAAGTGTAACTTCTCCGACCGAATCAATTCTGCCTGTCGCAAGGGCAATAGTACCTTTTATGCACTCTCAGATATTGGTTCTCCCTACCTTAATCCACTGACAATGGCACATATGCATAAAACTGTAGTGAGACCCTCTATGCTTTACGGGTGCGAGCTTTGGAACAACTTGCAATTGTCAGCGAAAGATACTCATCGATTACACGTGTTCCAACACTCAGTGTGTAAAACGGCGCAAAATTTACCACGCAGAACAAGGTCATATATTTCCGAAAGCCTCTTTGGTGTGTACCCCATCAGTTCTGAAATTGACAAAAGAAAACTCCTCTTCTTTGGATGACTTTGTCTTCTAAATTACAAAACTCTACCAAACAGGATTTTCTTAACCAGCCTTTTCTCCTTCCTAGAAAACCTATCTAAACATCAACTTGGATTTATACCTGATATTCTGAATTTGCTGACAGAATATAATCAAACCTGGAAAGTAATCGTGAATCAAGCAGTTAACCAACGTCACAGAACTCTCCGACAATCCCACATTTCTGCTGATCCCAGATTCTCACGTTTTTTAACTATATTCCAAGACAAAAATCCATCTCAGTTTTGGCGTTTACCTACAAATTGCTACGAAATCTCTCAGTGTAAATTTATCTGCAAATTAATTTCGGATCAATCTTACAAAAACCTAGATACATGTCAATTATGTGGCGCCGTATGATTTCTTCTCTCATGTAACATGCTCCTGTTCTGTAACCTACGCAATCCGCAATATCTGGTGGACAGAGATTTCGAACTTATTTAGTGTTTATCTCTGCAGCGAACTCTGTGCTCTTTCATACAATGACCTTTTTTTGATACTCCTTGGCCGCAAAACGTGTGCTCATTTAGATGAAAATGACGCAAGTAATTTCCAAAACTTAATTATCATCTAGTGCAAGATTGTGCATCGTTCTACTATCGAACCCTATCATGAGTCGTCCTCTGACAAGGTCGGCAACTCGGACAAAACTCACAAATTTATTTATTTATTTATTTATTTACATACTGTGTGTAGATATATATACTTGTACATAGATTAACTTTAATATATTGTATGATGTTATATAACTAATATATTTTTTATATGTATGTGTTTACAATCTCTGGAAAGAGGAAATAAAGAATGAATGAATGAAAAACTTTTCTTTGAAAATATTTTTAACGTCTTTAATCATTTGTTAATTATATTAATAAACACCACTGTCAGACCCCCAGCTAATTTTTCTTTGAATTACATATGGCTTTGAGTGTGTTATGTATGCTTCAAGATCTGCTTCCCCTGAAGGTTTGGTGCTTTATTGATGTAACATTTATCATTGAATATCATTGCTAAAAAATCAACGAAATGGTGAATTTTCTGTGTTATCCATCTCGCAAGTCCTTTCCCATTGAGAGGGGATTATCTATTCTTTTTATTTTTATTTGAGTACCTTCCCACTATGTGTATTAACAAATACTTCTTATAAATGAAGTCAGAAGTAATCAAACAATATACAATAAGGCACACCAATCCTATAACTCTATTATTAAAAAGTTATGGGACAGCATATTAACCAAGTAATTTGTTTCAAATAAAAATTTAAAAGAGAAGGAAAAGTTAGAGAAGTATGACTGAAGTTGGAGTAGTACCTATAACCTGCTAATAGTGAAATAAACAATTGATTCAATCAAAAGTAATTAAACAGATGTGAAGATGCCTTAATACCGATACATGTAATGTCTAGTATTTCCTCATTTTCAAATATACAAATTAATTAATATCATTGAAAATTTGATATATACATTTTTAATAATCCTAGTCATTTTTCAAGTCCATCAATTAAAGCCCCTTTCCCTGAAAAATTTGGACATTGGATTTTGAACTCTTCAAGAGGTATCTCATGACAAAATACATGTAGTGGCACTGATAGGTCATGCATCATATAATATTGTCAATGATAAATTATTTACTAAACATGCTTTTCTCTGTCAATTCAATTCTTAATTCAAAAACCATTTGCATTAAAAAAAATAACCTTAAACAACTACATATATGTACAGTATACAGGGAAATATTCGCCCCTGTTTTATTTTCGCCTCTTTAGCCTTCATTGTCAGCGAGCAAATTAAGACTGGATGAATTCCTGTGTCTTAAATTAATTCTATCTAAACCTAACTTTGTCTGGGTGAATTCAAAACGGGGCGAAATCATTTGCAAGTGAAGAAGGGCGAAAATAAAATTGGGTGAAAATAACCCTGTATACATTATTAAGAAGTGTAAGATTTGGTTCAAAATCATTCAGACATTGCTAGCTTGTTAGGTTTTGTTGAAGTATTTTGCATTTCATATCTCTCCTATTAAGCGCTTGTTTTTTGTATTAATCAGAAAAAGGATTCTGCAGTGATACTCTAGTAATGATATCTGCATCATTTGGACATTTCTTTAAATTGATTAATGCCACGAAGTGATTATTTTGGCATGCACAAA
Organism: Magallana nippona; assembly: GCA_033439105.1. Classification (NCBI taxonomy): domain Eukaryota; kingdom Metazoa; phylum Mollusca; class Bivalvia; order Ostreida; family Ostreidae; genus Magallana; species Magallana nippona. The sequence goes on from CM065919.1 coordinate 48,698,692, forward strand.
ATTTGGCAAATTTTTTTTTATTATAGAATGTACCCATTATTTGATACTAGTAACAATGAAATGAATACACATTGTAAATTCTGGTAACTTAAATTTTGTCAATTTGGTATTAAATGCCAAAGTTAGCATACTACAAGAGTAAGTCATGCTGTCTAATCATTGCATTTCTATGAATTAATTTACATACAATTTTATTACTCACTGTGATAACTTGGATACTTTAGCATTCAACTGCTTGATTTGTTCATTCTGAAAAATAAGATATTTCAGCAATCAAAGAAAAAGTTTTCAGGTATTGCAAGATTAAAGATTAAAATTGAACATTAACGAATTCTTAAAGCCCTATAGACTACGCAGTACTGGTAAACACCTTTCAGTTACAATGTTCGGTATTCATCTAAATTCATACTTAAAGTGGCATTCAGTTATTTCTGTTCAATCATTATAGACAAAATCAAATATCAAAAGCGATAAAAAACACTTTCCTGACCAGTTACTCAGTATTGAAATTTAGTAAAACATATATAAACAATATCTATTTAACTTTGACATTCCCACTGTGTGTACCTGCTCAAGTATTTCTTGTTCCATCAGCTCGATCTTGAGGGCTTCGTCCATAGATTCTCCATTCTCTAACTTGTCCACAGACACCCTGTCTGAGAGCTGATCATCTCCCTCAGTTGGGGTATCAACATCCAAGTCTGGATTGTCCCCCCTCTCTGTATTACTGCTTTCTGTGGTATCTACCGGTAGCCTGGATTTCAAACCCTCTGTGATTTCTTCCACTCCTTCTTCAACATCCTCTGAATTTAAACTGTTACGAAACACTGGCTCCTGTTCCGAGAAATCCACTTTCTCTGTCTCAAGGTCACTCTCAACACTGACAGATTTACAAAGATCCACGATTCTTGGCCTGGATGAGGTATTATCCAATGATGGCAACAATGTTATTTCTCCTGGAGACTCTGAGCCATTGTCTGCTAACACTACATCAGTCAAAACCATCTTTGGCACTGGCTGCTCAGACTTCTCAGAGCTTACTACAGAAAGATCCTCCACATCTGATTGTTTTGATATGGCAGAGTCTTGACTGTCAGTCTGTTCAGAATATGGAGTTACCTCCCTTGGTGACACTTCGGAGTCTGTATCTGAGGGGTCACAGAGTTCAGTCCGAGTTTTCTGTTTAGGTAGGTACAAGTCTGCACCAGGAATGCCCTCCTGGGACACCTGATCAGGGACATTGTTCTCATTCTGGTCCTTTACACAAAGATTTTCTGTTTGTTCTTGCTCCATGTTGACCTCACTTTGTTGCCTTGGTGATTCAATGGAGGACTGGCTGCTGTGCACAGATTCTGATGAATCAGCAGATTCATTCATCTCCTTTTCTGACTGCATTTGACGAAGATCTGAAAAAAAAAGTTGAGAACTATTATAAGCATTGGGTCTACTGTTGATTTGATCTTACCTGTAATTACTGTATACTCTATATAACATATATACATATTAAATAGTTTATTACATAAAGATATACTGTAAGCATATTACTTTTAGCATGTACGATATTTGGCAGAAATATGATTTTTCAACAAGTTAGCCTGGATTTGAATTAGCGTACATGTATTTCTGAATGTGCCTATTCTTATACATAAATGAACAGCATTTAGCAAAAAACTCAACAAAATAAACAGCCAAATGTAATACATTTACAGTACCTACATTTTCAATTGAAATGATCCAAACAAAACACCTTTTCACATAAATACACTAACACCAACAAAATACAGACCCTGCTGAATCTCAATTCACTGTAACTTTGAGTCATAGGTTGTATAGCTTCCCTCTTACAAAGCAGGAAGGATGGAAGAATGCACAAATTTCCTGATAAAACCTTATACTCACAACACTGGACTTTTCATAGGAAAATCATCAGTCTCCTTTAAGTTGATTTTATTTGTTTATGATTGCAACTTATGATAAATTTTCAAAGCATGTTTTATTCAGGTACATTATTAACTGTTGTGCTGGTGTACTGTAAGTATGTAATAGTCATGAAAATAAGTCCACATTGTATAACAAGGTTGAGTGAAAGTACCGATACATCATATCGAGATACTAGAAATTTTAAGTAGCATATTACTTAAGTTACCTATAAGAATAAGCATTTAGTACCTGGTATGTACCAGTACAATGTACATGTACTTGTTGAACTCAAGGACACAGGCCAATTCTTAACATGTGGAAGATTCAGTTAAAATCAGCTTTAGTCTCTTCATAGCACTTCAGAAAATGGGGGGGGGGGGGGGGGTGTTATGCCTGCTGCTCAGCATATCCTTAAAATATCCACTGTATATCTCTTCCATTTGCTGACAGTAAACCATTAAGAACAAGTTGTGTAATTACAAATATTCAATAAACCTTAATTGTTTCCATTTCTATGTTGGTCCTTAGCATTATGTAATCATGATTTGATTTCTGGAGTTAATAGGGTGATATAAGTACACATTATTTCAGCTGTACAATTTTTTTTTCTAAGAAACTATGCATATATAGGTTTGTCAGTGCAGGTCAATATTAAGCAAACTGATTTTTTTTTGCTTATGAAGTGAACATGTATATTACCCCCTTACAGAAATTTCCACATTGTCAGCAATTTTTTTTTACAGACTGTAAAATCTTACCAACATCAATGGAATAAAACTTTAGTTTGACATCCATGTTTGACCCAGATGATGAGGGGAGAAATGTGGAATCATTGCTTTTCTTTGCCCCAGCAGCAATTAGGACACCTTTGTAACCAATGGCAACACCTTTTGGAATGAGACCAATTCCTTTTGGTCTTTCCAGTTTGTCCATATGCTGTTGAAGGAAGTCAAAGTAATAGGTGTCAGGTGAAAATAAAATGAATAAAAAAATGTTCTCATTTACCCTGTAATTTTTTATCCAAAAGAAGATAATTTCTATTACATGTACATATCTTTGTTGGGTAATAATGCAATCCTGATTTTAGGGTTACTTGTCTGTCAAAGAAGAAATAAGCTCATTTTCTGATTATGATTAAACTGAACTGTGCATGATATGACATTGTGAAAATTTTTGCACTAATGCATAATAGAATATCTTTTTGACAAATATTAGTGTACCATTAACAAACATGTACTTGTACTGCTGTCTTTGGATAAACACCATCAAGCAGGGTGTTAGTACTGTAGAATGAATGAATATACGAGGACTTACAATTTCTGCGGACTTGATTAAATCCCCACCAGGTCCCTCCTTGGTAAAGGTGAACACTTGTAGGACGTTTTGTGTGTTGCTCCCCACAACCAGGGACCTCAAGCTAGGCTGTAAGGTAAAAGTGAGGATCAAAGTAGGCTGTAGCATTAATCACATGGTCAGACTAGGCTGTAATTACCATTAAACAGAGGGCTGAAGTGGGCTGTAGCATTAATCAGAGGGGAAGAGTGAACTGTAAAACACAGGCTGGACCAGAGTAGCCTGAAGTATTTAACAAACGGTGAGGAAGGGCAGAAGCATAAAACAGATTTTTTTTTAATGGGCTCTAGCATACCAGTTTATGTATCATAAAAGTACCAGTACATAACACATGACAGAAGATGATTAACACATTGATAGATTTCAGTGTTTGTGTATTTGAAACTTATTTAGTTTACCTCATAAATAAGGATTTCTGGTGAGAGAAGTCCATGAAGTCGGGCACAGCTCTTTCTGTGGGGATCTCGATTTTCTCGTAATTGGATCGTTACCAGCTGTGCTGTTTCTTGCATAACACTCTGTCCAAAAACACAAATATTTTAATAATTTGAATGACCTTGACCTATGGATTAACAAAGATGGTGTCATTTGGACTTCCTTATCAAACAAGGTTACATGCCCTGGAAAGAAAACAAACATTTTACCAAGGTATTTGTTCTTACACACAGTATATAAAATGAGAATAAGGGGATGTTTATTTTAAACTAGATGTGTCGTAACGCCACGAATGCCCCCGCAGGCGACCAAAATTTCAAATACCAAATTTAGTATAACATTTTTTTGAATTGCAGAATAGGTTATAAATCCCTGAAAATTACTTTTTTTTTTTTTAAGTTCAAGAGGCATAACTCTGTCAAAAATCATTGAACTGGAACCAAGTTCAAACTTGACTTGTATTTTCTAATAAATTGACCTTATATGAAATATCAACTTTACATATGCATCACTTCAAAAGTTAGAGAGTGGAAACTCAGAATTTCCCATTTTTTCCTAAGTTCAAGAGGCATAAGTATTAACTCTGTTAAAAATAATCAGACCTGAACTAATTTCAAACTTGATCTGTATTTTCTTGTAAATAACCTTCATATGAAATATCAGCTTTATATATGCATCCCTTCAAAAGTAAGATAGTGGAAACTGAGAATTTCTAATTTTTTCAAAGTTCAAGAGGCACAACTCTGTCAAAAATCATCGGACTGGAACCAAATTCGAACTCAACTTGTATATTCCTATGACAGATCCACATATCAAATTTGAGTTGAATGCGTGCAACGGTTGTTCAGATAATGATCAGAAAGTGAATTTCCCATTTATGCCAAGTTCAAGAGGCATAACTCTGTCAAAAATCATCGGACTGGAACCAAATTCGAACTCAATTTGTATATTCATAAAACACACCTACATATCCAATTTGAGTTGAATATGTGCAACGTTTGTTGAGATAATGATCAGAAAGTGAATGACCGAATGACAGAAGGACAGAAGGACGGAATGACGGAATGGGGTAACACTTTATGCCCCGGCCATTTTATGGTGGGGGCATAAAAAAGCTTTAGAATTTATAAAATAATTGAGAACTTTATTAGAAACAATAATTCTTTGATATGATGATAGGTTAATGGCTTAGCAACTATGACCACTGAGCCATGTACTCCACGAAGTGGATAGAAGACTAGAACTAACATGGATTTAAAGTGGATAAAGGACTTAAAGAATAGAATAATATATGTGGATCTAAATGGATAGAAGATTAGGAATAATATATGTGGATATATGGTTAGGAATAGTACCTGTGGATTTCTGGGCAGGTTGAACAGTGTTCCTGAGATGGATTGAGATGGGTTCTGTTTCTTTGGCACAATTATGTCAGATCCATTGCTGTGTGGGTGATTGTCTCCATTAAACACAGCTGTAAAATTCAAATGATGCAGTTATTTGTAAATATTGACCACAATTCATCCATGTCGTACACCAATTTTTAATTGTGACAACTTTACATCAGGTTTCATCAGTAATAAACTGGTTTGCAGTGACTAGGGTAATTTTTGTGAATGAACCCATGAAGAAAATCTTAATCAAATACTAGATATATATAAGAACGAGTTGAAGTTGAGATATAATTATGAAGACTCCAAATTTTCTTGCATGCCAATAAAAGTTGGTTTACAGTAATCTGAAATTAGCAAGCATCTGTTCCAATGTACAAATTGTGAATTTAGATTCATATTTCGTGTCTATAAATAGCCAAATAAGAACAAATTTCAAAATTTAATGGCTTGCATAAGCATTCATTTTAAAGAGGTAAGTATATGATAGATGAAGTATTCCAGACTTACTGGGAGCATCAAACATGTCCTGGTTCTTACAGAGAGACTCCAGGGGGAGCTCTGTGGCACAAACCAGCAGGGACCTAGATAGCAGGACCACAGATCTAATGCTGCAGTCCAATCTACAATATGACAATTATAACAATACTCAATATATAATGCAAACAATATTTTACTCTAATAGAATTCTTAATGTTGCAACAATCCAATTACATTATATATTTCATTTGCTCTTTGATTTTGATACGTCTCTTCCACTTGAAGCATCGCAAAAATAGGAGGGGATGGAAGATCTAATTTTAACAAGATTGAATGTACCAATATCAGTAAATAAAAATACGCCATCTCTTTTCATTAAACAAGAGGCCCATGGGCCACATCGCTCACCTAAGGAACAATAGGTATGATAAAATCAGCTTAATGGAGTCATAATACAAAATATCTGGACAATGTAGTATAATACATGTAGATCCTGTATAAATAAAAATCCATTTTCCCCCCTGGATATTATTATGTTTATAATCACGTCCCTAACAGGTTGATTATATATTCATATTGCATGTTGAGCATTACAGTTCTCAAAAAGATCCTAAACAATTGTTTAGATCTATATATGGGATATAAACCTACATCAAACTCTGAACCCCTTGTGAGGCCCAAGAATCATCCAGGGGCCAAAGTCTAAACAATTTTAAAGAATCAGCCATATGTCAAAATGCTCGCATATAAGTAAAACCTATATTATAACATTTTCAATTTTGTGAATAATTAAAATGTTTTCCCTTTGTAAAATTGGATCCCCAATGTATGTGGCCTTACCCTACTCCTCAAGATTTTGATTTGCACTAATTTGAATCTACATTATCTGAGGTTGCTTTCACCATAGTTACAGATTTTCTTGGCAAATGTTTTTTAAGAAGATTTTTAAAGATTTTTCTCTATATATTCTAATGTAAATTTTTGTCCCCCTCATGTTGTGAGCTCATCCTACCCACTGGGTCATGATTTGAACAAACTTAAATCTACCCTACCTGAGGATAATTCCACACAAGTTTCAGCTTTCCCGCCTGATTAGTTTCTGAGAGGAAGATTTTTAAAGATTTACTGTATATATTCCAATGTAAAAATTTGACCCCCCATTGTGGCCCCACCCTACCCCCGGGGGTCATGATTTTCACAACTTTGAATTTAAACTACATGAGGATAATTCCACACAAGTTTCAGCTTTCCTGGCTGATTAGTTTTTGAGAAGAAGATTTTAAAATATTTACTGTATATATTCCTATATTAAAGTTCGACCCCCCATTGTGGCCCCAACCTACCCCCGAGGGTCATGATTTTCACAACTTTGAATCTACACTACGTGAGGACGCTTCCACATAAGTTTCAGCTTTTCAGGCGAAATGGTTCTTGAGAAGAAGATTTTTGAAAATTTCTCAAAATTTTTCAATAATTCCTAATTATCTCCCTTTGAAAAAAGGGCTTGGTCCTGAATTTTCACAACTTTGAACCCCCTTTGCCTAAGGGTGCTTTGTGTGTTTGGTTTAAATTGGCCCAGTGGTTCTGGAGAAGATATTGAAAATGTGAAAAGTTTACGGACAGAGAGACGGACGGACAGACGACAGACAAAATGAGATCAGAATAGCTTACTTGAGCTTTCAGCTCAGGTGAGCTAAAAAGTTGGATGCACACGTTTTAAAGCTTATCTATCTGTTCATCCACAAAAAGATAGTTGTGGAATCAATTAAATTCATATGGCTAATTTTAATGGATTCCCAATATTTTGGTTGGTTTATAATTTTGCACATTCTAAACCATCAATAATAATAAAAGACTGCTTTTAATTCATTAAGGATGTAAATTCATGGTTGAGGAAATTTAAAAATTTAACAAAATTTGAGCCATCTAGAATTGTAACAATGCCACAGAAGCTATTGTACTTACCCTGGGATCTTCCAGGCAGAGGGTGTAAAACTGCTGATGGACAGGTCTATGTCATCCCAAGTGTACATCTACCAACAAAGATGGAAATTAGGTCTACTGGACAATATCTTACTGACAGCAATATCTGAATAATTTTTAATGTCATGTCCTTAATATTCTAAGCTACCATTTACCTGTACTTGCAATCATTGCATGGCATTTTACTAGCTTGGGAAACTGTAAACCAAGTATTATTGTATGTGCATAATTTTTTGATTTGGGAATAGACAGTTGTTAACTAATCAGCAACAATTAATTTCTATAAGCAAGTAGTAACTTTATATTTTTAGAAGTGTGTGTTGCATTCGCATATCCCCATAGGCTGCTCACAAATCTTGCGAATATCTATTGCATGCGTACATACTATGAAATCACTTAAATTCAAGTGGGCTTATTTTTGTGGGACTGCAGGGTTTTTTCACAGAGTAGTTTAGATGAGCCATTTAATCACCGTTTCGACCAGATCAAATTTCAAAAATTCATTGAGGATAAAAATATGTGGATGTGGGATACCCACGAAATCCACAAAAAATGAGCCACCACAAATTTCAATGATTCCACAGAACTTGGTTTATAGCAAAGGTAGCTCAGATATTTATCGTACACATATTATACTAGGTTTACATCTTCTAGAAATCTTTATAGGATTACCAGGATGACGGCGCCCACACAGAGCACCAGTCGCCGACCGTCATGTGACCACACCCCACAGCTGATTGTCCCACTGCAACAAAGAGAGTTCACTTCAGTGTCCATAACATAATAATTACAGAAAAACCAACGCATCTTGTCATTCAGTTGGGAATATGGAATCTTTTTGTTATTTGAGTTAGTACATGTATATAACATTTATCATAATTTTGCATGTTTTGTGATTCGATCTAGAACATTTCCTTGAGACAGATCTTCATCTTATGGCACCAGAATTCTCAATGTAAGGTTATGAAATGTACATAAAAATGGTGATTGGTATATTATTTGTTGTTGTGAATTTTCTATTCCTTCGACAAGACTCTCGGATCTAGAAAACACCCAATTCCATGGATAAAAATCTTGTAAATCAATGTTACAAGATCAGCCTCCATCGTGAAATGTATAGACTGAGAACTGACCTTTCCAATGGTGGCAGTGCAAAGCTTCCTCTGTCCTGGGCATGGTTGAAGAAAAAGCTGCACTGTTGTTTACTGAGGATACATAGAATGTCTCTACAGGGATTCCATAGACAACCTGAAACACAAAAAAACCTTGCATCAAATCTGTTTTTATATATTAGCTAAAAAGTTAGATGGATTATAGAAGATAAAATGAGTTAAAAGACACACAAAAACAAAATCAGTAACTGGGTGAAAGGAGAATTTTCCTTTAAATCATTCAGTTTTGTAAGAGTTATTCCACTTTGTCTTTGTCAGAGGAGTTATTTACATGCCATAATCGGTTAAGAATGTGAAAGAATATGTGGATAATTCTACTGTATACATACCTTTTGAGATGGGTTGAACATTGAGTTTTCGGACTTGCTTGAAGTTGAGTTTCGGTATGACCCCATCGACCTTCCAGAGAGACAGATGCTGGGTGTGGACAACACACATGTAACAGGATTGGGGGGCAATGTTACAACTCCAGTGAATACTCCTTACACTGTGTCTGAAAGAGGGATAGGGAAGGATTTACATAATGTGTGTCCAAGTGTATGTGTGGAAAGAGGGAGGGGGTATATTGTTTATGAAAAAGAAATTAGAACTATCCAAAAAGGACTGATGATGTGACCTTGACCTTGGCCAATGACCTCATATCGGTCATGACATACTCTCAAGTCATAGGCAAAATGTGCCAAATAAGAACCTTTTCATAAAAGACCTGTCACATGCCAAAGACAGACAAACAGACTGATTATTCACTGCCAGTAAAGGGTGATGATTCATTATATCTCTGCATGAAAAAATTGAGAGCATTATGTTACCCTTGAATAGAGTAGATGAAAAAAAATTGCAAAATACTAGTATTCCAAAAAATGCAAAAAAGTGTTAAAATATTTATTGCATAGCCTATATCTGGTAGAGAATCCTATCAAGTTCCTTTGCTAAATAAGGGTAAACTATGTGAAATTCTTGATGATTTTTTTCCATTTTCTTTAAATGTCTAATGAACTTTCAACCCCCCCCCCTCCCCCCAATAATTTCTATGTATATACTGCCTACTATTTGTGGATGTAGAAGGAAATAACAGTAATATCAGAAGTAAGAGTAACATGGGGTCATCTGTCCATCACACAGAGCTACAGGGGAAACCAAGAATGACCCCGACATACCACTCCAGCCCAGGGTGATGAATGAAAGATGCTAATCTATTCTGAACATCACGCTGCACAGGTATTCTTCAAATGCCTTAAATACTTGTCACACCTGGCCAACAGGTAAAAATCAAGGTAAAAATAACACTTGAGAGGAATGTTCAGTCTCCTCTACCTGGGCCCTTGGATGGAGACCACATTATGACAACTGGAGGAGCTTTAGCTCTGAATGAAGTTGTCCACCAAGTGATTAGAACAGATTAGTGACCAATAGACAGAAGAACTACCTGTTATCATCCAGGTATATTAATCTCTCCCGAAGACCTTAGCCCTGCCTTGTAATGCCTACAACCAGGAGATCAACTGCGATATAATGGGTCTCATTTCCTCGCTGTAGTGTTTGGGATTCTTGAAGGACAGGCCATGTTATCATAAGCTCATGATAAATTCATGAAAATGGCAGTGTAGTGAAAACAGTATCAAATGTTGGACTAATGTATTCATTCCGGTAATTTAAAGTTCAAATGGGCCTTTGCTGACTAATTAATCAGAGATACATACATTACCTGGAGTGTATCTTAATTAAGGGGTTTTAAGGGATGGTGGCTGTTGGTCTCAATGTAACAGGTTCTAAAACTTGTTTGGAGTGGAAAATTTAAGATTAAGGACCAAGGACAGCTAGAAGACAAACAACCTGAATCACAAACAACAAACAAAAAAGCAAAATTATACTACCACCGGCAGATAGAATAAAAGTGGAAACTTTCTCAGATATGTTTGGGTAAATTAAAAAAGAGATCCCAGATAGAATAAAAGTGGAAACTTTCTCAGATATGTTTGGGTAAATTAAAAAAGAGATCCCAAGTTGTTATGTTTTATAAATACAATATCAGTTTAAGAATATGGGGGAAACTTTCATTAGGAGTAAAACACTCTGAGCTTCTGAAATAGATCTATCGGAGACTACATTACGTATCCCATTAGCTATAAGATAAATTGTACAAATAGATGTCTAAGGTTGTAATTGTAACTAGAAACCTGACGACAGAAAAAAACATAAACAGTATAACAGATCTCTTCTTTAAAGAAAAATGTTTAATGGAAACTGACACTGCCAGTAGTTTTAGACAGGAAAATGTTCAAACAAACTAAGTCTTCAGACCATATATATAAATGGATGTGGACCTTTTTTATGGTCGTCACACAAAACATCAATAGTTCCGTCAATAAATCTGACTGTTCCTAAGCCTTAAAGTGCAACAAAGTTATCAAACAAAAGAATGTTTCTTGTCAATACCCAAACTCTATAAATCAAAAACACCTGATCAAGACCCGAAATTCTGCACCCCTCCTAGATTAAATATCCTGTTTGTTAGTGCTTTTAGGTTTGCTATCACGAGTAACTTGTAAACCATACTAAAAAAATATTTTGAAACTTGGATACCTCACGAAAAAAAAAGATGAATGGAATTTATTGAATGTGTAAACTCATTATTGTTTTTGACATTCAAACAATGGTGAAAAAAAGCATTCATCACTTAAATAAAATAACAATACATGTACTGGTATTATTTCAGATTTCTACTTTATATATATATGTGCATGTAGATTTGAGGATAAAAACTAAAAAAAAAAGGACAAGGGTTTTTTTCCTAATAAACCTGCAAATCCATATACCCCCTTAATATTTTTTTGCGGAATTGTCTGAATTCAAATACATGTATTTTGCCATTAATTTTTCTGTAAAATTACTTTTTCCTTACACCAATTTATCAATGTAAATGTATATGCATTAAATCAATGGTTACTCTGGAATCTACAAAGTTTTTGTTTGAGGTGATGCATCTATTGCATGTGTACTGAGCATAGTTCATAACGGTTTTTATGTTTGCTTGATGTTGCCATGTTTTAAATTTCAGTAGAACAACAATGCAGGTGTAAACTATAGCGTGATTCTAATCTGACAGTACAGACATCTTGTCCTTGAATTTATTCCAATTTCTATAATTATGGCTCTCAATTTTCACTTCACAACAAAAAAATTTAAATCCACTCCAAAAGACTGTGTGTTTTCAGACATTTCTGTTTGTCATTTAAAGTTTTATTGTATAAGCAATTTGAAATTTTTTCTTAAACATCAAGTTATTTCTCAACACTGTGCAAATGCATTTGGATTCATTTAATAATTACACAAGACCACTTTGTTTGCCTAGTTTGCATTAACATTTGGATAACTTACTCAAACTTCCCCAACTTTAATGCCCGTTGATTGACCACTTGGCCATGGGAAAGCTGTACCGGGGCGAGGTAAATGCTCTTGCCATCCGTCCATACAACTCCATAGTCAGGGTGAATGGCTATAATATAAATAAAGATTCATTTAATTACTGGTATATTGTATATTTTTGAAGATGATTAATATCACCAGTATTTCTTCTGCTAAAGACATTAATGCTAAAATGACATTTTACATAACCAGTACATAACCATTACAAGGATCACACTTGCTTCACATTCTTTAAGCCTTTATGACTCATATTGTAAAATATCAAACATACATTACATACATACTTATGTTAATTTTTCATGCTTGATAATCAACTGCAAGCCTTTAAATTTTGTCTATATAACCATACTCTCAAAATTTTCCTGATAAGATCTATTGCTTTAGATGTTTGATTATTCATTGGTTCTATTCATATACTTGCACCGTCCTCCCCAATAAAACAAAATTAAAAATATTAACAATATTTGGATTGGAGTGTGATATATCTTATGGAAAATTGGTCATAAATGACAACTTCTAAAGTGTCATAACTGTTACAGTGACTTTCTTTGGCCTACGCTTGTCCACGCAGTCTCCGAAAAGATTAAGTCCTTCATTTGTCAGTTAGCTGTCTAAAGTGACATGCCTCAGATGCCATAGCAGAACACAAGAAAACGCATTATAACTGTTAAAGGTAGTTTAATAAAGACTAAAGTTGTATTGGACTACTGTTAAAAATAAGGTTTCCAACATAAAACGTTCTCAACCAACAAAGAAAAATCGATTAAAGTTACGTTTTGATGGATAGCTAAAAATAGGCAGCAAATTGTCGCAAGTTTCACTAAATAAGCCACAAATTCTGCCTCGGTACCCCTTACCTTGATGAAGGAGATCAACATTTTGTCCTCGCACATTTACGTGACCTAGATCCATTTCAATGCAGAAAAACTTCTAACATTGTATAACGATTATGTCATAATTTACACATTTTGTGAGGGATTAAAAAAACTATCGCACTCTCTTGCACACGTTTTGTTTGGCTCCCAAGCTATACACCTGTCGCATGTTTTGACTCCTGAACTAATCTCGCCTCCTACTTTGAAGAGCGCACTGGATTTTTACCGCGAATATTTCAAATCCAATAGTGCTACAGGATGTTTCAAAAGTTGTGGAAAAAAGAAATAAAATAACTTTGATAATACATGCAACTTGTTGTTACAACGCCATATACAGTCCACTGTACAAATCCATGATATTTTCTAGAGAAAACTTACTCATAAATCTTCAGATAATAATAAACATATATTATTACACTCGACATAATATATACTATTATAGAGACATATAAATCATAGGAACATTATTTTTTTTTAAAGTAATGTCATTATGTTATTTTTAACGTTATTTTTGTCTCTGCATATAACACTTTAATATGCGCATCTAGAGGGAAATAGGTGGCCGGCCCCTTTCCCTCTTGTAAAATCTAATTACCGAAATTTAAAACATATATGTCCAAGTCCAAGTATAATAAAGATATCATGCAGCGATATTGTACACATAATGACGTATATATCAATATTAAAATCGTTCCTAATTTTTGTATTTATGTATACCTATTTATAGGGGGTAGGGGGTGGGTGGGGTTGAAAGGGGTTATACCAACCGGTATTGACCTAGCTGCGCATGGATTTTGTGGAGATCTACTGAACAGCTGAAAAAGACATGTCCAGTTTTCTACCTGCTACCAAAATACAAAATTATGCATTGATAATTTGTAGATTTTTTTTAAAGATGAGTTTGTGCTGATTTATAATTCAAAATGTTGTAATATGTGGGAATATTTTCTATAGTTTTTTTTAACAATACAAATATTGAATAACAAATAGATAAGAAATCACGTTTTAAAGCTTTAAAAACTGATCGTTATTTAAGGACACGAGATTGGTACATCACATAAGATCTACACTGTAGTTAAAATAGATCTTCTATCATGAAGGTAAAAATAGCGTGCTTACCAAACGGAAGTGTTGTTCTGCAAAGAATAACCAAACGAAAATGAGGAATTTTTTGTAGTTCCTTTTAAAATGTAGGTTTGTAGACGCGGACAGACCTTTCCAACTAATAGTAAAATGGGAGGACATTTTGTCATTATTTGATTTAAACATTTTGAAAGTTATTGCAGTATCAGTATTTAGGTAAACAGGAAAACACTGACAGTATTTGAGTATTGACACTGTTTCTTATTGTGAGCACATGATGCCAATTGATCCTCAGACACATAATAATTACTATCAAAAATTGTAGATAGATTACTTTATAGAATAATTGTTTTATCTCTTTCATTTCTTAGAAATAAAGATGGAGTAAATGAACAATTTAAATACACCTTTGCCTGTTCAAACATTGTTGTGATCAATTTGTTGTATACTGTAGAATATGGGTGAGAACCGAGAGATTCAGAAGGGAGTATGGGAAGGACGGATCCCAGTAACCTTTAGTCTATCTGAGGAAGACACAGAGGGTGAACGCCCAGAACCAGTCTACGTAAGTGTGATGAAGGTTAAGTCTTACTGTAAACCAACTTATACATGTTATATTTGGTGCGAGAAATCTTTTTCTAGAATCTAGAGAGCTTTCTTGTTGCAAACAATTTATACTCTGTCCTTAGTTTCTGCTTCCACCACTTTTTGCATAATATCGCGATAAATATAAATGTCTTTGCGCCCAAACTACATTCGTTCCCTAAAATGAAAAAAGTCCAGATTATCAGTTTTGAAATGCCCCCTCTACCGCTTCAGATTTCAAAACACAACCAAAAATAGAAAGTCTACGAGAATTTTGCATTGCAAACGACATAAAAGTACCCCAGATGCTAACGTTAAAAAATTGTGTGAGGTGGTGTCTGAAGTACTTCCAAATGGAGAAAAAATGTAAACATTTCCCATTTTGAATCTCCGTACGATGTTTGTTTTCGTTCCTATGAATTTCTTCGGGTAAAAACAGATGATGTATTGATGAAGAAATCTTGTTTTTTTTCCCTTTTAATCGATTTGAATTGTACTTCATCGACAGGTATGTTTATTTTAATTGAAAATCATCAAAAAGTGATGGAAGCAATTAATAAATTCAAGTCTTGGGACAGACTATAGCCACATTATGCTTACTTGAGTGGGTAAAGAATACACTGGTCCATATAACACAGAATCAGTGGTTTGTTATAAATCAGTGTGATTGAATTTTGGTGTCTTTTTATGTCATTGTTATGGATGATTCATCATGCACATTTGCATCCAAGACAATTGTTTCTTGTTTACTACATATATATAATTTTAATGTATATTTATATTATTATATCACTTTTAATTCATATCAAATTCTAGATATGTTCTTTTACCTCAAAATGTGATCTGTTTATAAAGATGCAAGATTGACATTCGATTTTGTCTTTTAAAAAGCAGTTTACCCATTGCTTTATATATGTATATACTGGTATTCTCAACTTACCATGTGTACCAGCCCTTCAAGAGGAAAAAGAGATACTTAACAAAAGCTGATAATGCATAAAACAGACACATATACTATTCTGTTCTTTTTTTTTCTCTAACAGCTAATGGTGCCAAGGATCAGTTACTTCCCTTTACACACAGAGAAGATAAACAAGCATTTTCTTAAGTATGCCAGTGAAAAAGAGACAGAAGAAATGTGGCTAGAACATGACAACCAACCACTGAAATGGTACATAATTTGTCTTTATTAAGATAGTTAAACTTAGCTGCAGAATTTTAATACCAAAAAATTCCTGAGACGTTTTACTTTAGATGTCATTCCTTTACCTGCCTCTAAATATATTTTAAACACCCTCATCAGCCCTATAAGGTGAAAAGGTGTGGTTTGTTTACAGGTAAAAATGGCGACTCTTGATCCCAGCATGAATTTAACATACTTCACTTTCCGAGGTGAATAAGGTGTTTAGGAAAATGTTTGAGGCAAGTAAACTGGTGAACTAATAGTAAAATGTCTTAGGAATTTTTTGATATTAAGATTTTCACAGAATGTATTCCTAAATTAATTTAATAAGTCTAAAACTGCACGCAACTTTTTGTGCCAAGAAATATACCGTTTTTTGTATGGACAGAACTGTAGCTCCACGGTCCATCAACCCAAATTTCTCATGGAGCTACAGTTCTGCAGCTAAGTTAAACTATGCTTAAATTCTATACAATATTTTAATATAAAAATTAATTTTCATTATATTACATGTAGTTTGTTCTTAATTGTTTGTAAATGGTTGTTTTGGGCCAAAATAAAAAATAACAAATATACTAGAAACACAGTGAAAATCTATTTAGAAATCAAATTTTTGCCAAATCACAAAGCTTTGATAATGTATAGCCAAATGTTACTGATGAAAAGATAGTCTGATATAAAGAATAAGGTGATGATTTTCACTCTATCTACTGTTAGGTAACTTTGTGATAATGCTACACTGTCCATTTTCTGGCATGGATATTTATATAGTGCATTACTGATTTTCAGGCATTATCCGGTTGGACTACTCTTTGATCTATATGGCTCAGAAACATCTCTACCATGGACTATCACGGTTCATTTTAAGGTACATAAGAATTGTTTTACAGTCCAACCTCATTTAAGGAAAAGTGGTTGGGACTTCTAAAACCTTATTGGTGTTTGAGGTGTCAAAGTTCAACTGTACATTATATGTATTTTGATTCATGCAACAGTTGAAAAATTACGGCACAAATTTGGATCAGATTGAAACTTTTGTTGCCTGTCAACAGTAACAAGTTCTCCTGTTGATTTCAGGACTTTCCAGAGGAGGAACTTCTTCACTGTGTTAGTAAGGACGCAGTAGAATCACACTTCATGTCCTCCGTTAAGGAGGCCGACTCGCTGAAGCACAGGGGACAGGTAATAAACAGTATGCAGAAGAGGGACCATAAACAGCTGTGGACAGGTCTCCTACATGGTGAGTCTCCAATCTTTGGAAGAAGGGGTGGGGACTACGGATTGACAAACATTGTAGATTCAAGATCAGTGCTAGTGTCATTAATTAAGCTTAAGTGAGGTGCTGTGCAACACATGCAAGTACATATACTTGCAGAATATGTATATATACAATTACAGAAATATATTTATTCTAATGTAGGTGTCTGACTTAATTGCTAAGTTTTATGATATGACAATCTTATTTTATAAATAATTTGTTTTATATAGAAATAATGGTTAAATATTACCGGTACATTTATAACACTTTTATTGTGCAAGGTGTAATATAGTTGTTCATTTTTTCTATAAATTCAATTTTTTAACCAAAACTTCTGATCGTGCATTGTTATAGTTCAATATCTGCTCTTGAATTTCTGAATTTATTTGACTTTTCTTTACCATGATTGTAGATAAATTTGACCAGTTTTGGTCTGTGAACAAAAAACTCATGGAATCCAGTGGGGATGAAACATTTAAGTACATTCCATACAGATTATATATGGTAAAAAATTAATGATATATTCTATTCATTTATTGTGTATTTAGTAAACGCATGTACCAGTAAAAATAATTAGTCAATGTTAACTCTTTTGAACTTTTTTAACAATTGTCTATCAGAATATGCAAAATACTTCAGAGTTGTAGGAGCATATCAGCTTAGTATTTGAGTGTCGAAATGATAGTTGTACATGTATACATACCGGTACTTGTGTGTTTGAAAACCATTTCATGAACAATTTTAGATTTTGTACTGAAATCTTGCAGGTAGACAGACACTACATTACTAACCTGTTTCGTCCTTTGACCGAGGAAGGACACCAGCAATGTTTGAAACACCTCCTCCTATCAGCTGTACCCCAGTTCTTCAATGAAGGTGATTAATTGTGTTATTTTCAGTCAATACTCTGTTCATTTGAAAGTACCTTTATGTCTGCACAATGGCATTGACTCCTCGTGCCGCATGATGCTTTAAGTTTAGTCATTTATTGCTTGATAAATTATTTCATTTGCATTGTTTATCTATAAGTAAAAGGTAAAAAATTAAAATTATAACACCCCTCTCCCCTTGCATCTTGAAAAAATGTTTGAAATTTTACCCACTCCGAAAAGAGGGTAGTATAGTTTAGTTTTCTGTATGAATCTGTTTATTTAAAAATTTCTTAAACTTGATTTATGAAATACATGTACTAGCAATAAAAACTTCATGCTTTATTTCTTTGAATAGATGAGGAATTTCAGAAGCATGTTAGAATTCATGGTACAGAGCCGCTGTTGGACACACCTATTTTATGGCTGTCAGAAAACTTCAGCTTCCCGGACAATTTTCTACATCTTGTGATAAGTGACAAATAAATTGGTTCTTTTACCTGAATGCAATCAAATTGAACCATATCAGGAATTACCAAAATCTTTATTCTTTTTTTTTATATATGAAGTAGTGCTTTTATACCAATGTTTGTAAGTATGCATGGGTTATATCTGAGTGTCCCTTTAATTTTAGAAGCAATGGAGCTGATCAAGGCTCATTGTTTAAGATATGTAGAGGTATTTATCATTTATTCATATATGATACAGTTTTTAAAAAAATATTTTTAAAACCTTAAAATCTATGTAATAGCATACACATTCTAATGTTGAAAAAAATATGCATGTAAGTATGTGTAATAGCTATTGCCATTGGCGAAACGTTTTAAATGCCGAACTTTTTTGGGCTTAGATAGCTTGTGAGTAAAGAAAATAAAGGAGCACTTGAAAAATGAACTAACATCACAACATCAAAGCATACACTGATTTGATATTTCATATTGAGTAAATCATTTAAAGATAGCATAAGTAGTAAGGTACATAACTCAAAAAGAGTATGTGGTGAATTTGTATGTAATTGCTTTTTTCATGGCTGGATATTTTTTTCTTGGCTGTGGAACATGTGTAAACAGTGAGAAAATTGACAACATTATTAGAGTTATTACAAATGATATGTGTCCAATGGACTTGTATTATAAAGACTTAATTTTCAATCAATTTGAAAATAAAGGACATTGGAAATTTTAGTTGTTCCCTTGTTCGTGCAACTGGTGCAAGTGCATTGTACATTTATGTTAAGAAATAAATCTTGTGACTTCAACATATGAAAATTTGTCTATAAGTAAAAATTACTTTAAAAATTGTATTATGCTGTAAGCTTCTCTAATACACATAATGCAGGTCTATATACTCATATAGACAAACTCTGGCTAGAATGTTATGTACAATGTTATGGATCCCTTTTAGTGCTTACTGTTCATAGTTCATATTGCAAATACATTGCATCAGGTGTAAGGACCATTAACTTTCAAAATTCAAATAAAATTGTGGAATCTTTATGTCAAATTTTCGGGACAACCAGTCTCTTCTTCAGGACACAAAAAATAAATTGCATGGGATGAAAACAAAGAAAACAAAATCTAGCTCTACAATTAACTTTACCAAACAGCAATTGACTACATTTTATCTGTTTACACAGTTTTGAATTTCAATGTTTAAGAAGATGTTGGCCATGCGACAGATCTCTCTGAAGTCAATGCAAGTTGACAAAATATGTCGTTATTTTTTCAATATTGAGATATATAAATGATTTATATGGGTTTTTTTTGTGTGAGAAAACATTAAAACATTGTTGAAGAATGATAGCTAGATGAATTGCCTGAATTGTTTTTAACTGGGTTTTCCAAAGGAAAAATCCGGTTATTGAAATGGTGAAAATGGCGGGCGGGCGGGCGGCTGCCAAAAGGGTATCCTTATTGTACGGATAACTTCTCCTACAGTTTTTAAGATAGGAAGTTGTTCTTTTGCAGATCAATTGTATATATATCAGAGGTGTGCATATTGCTAGAGTTTTGATTTCTGATAATTTATGAAAAAAATACCAGCTGTTGAATTTAGTCATTTTTTGGAAGTTGTTCCTTTGCAGATCAATTGGACCTATATCAGAGATGCATGTGCATATTACTTGGATTTTGATTTTTGATAATTTATAAAAAAAAGAAAAATACCAGCTGTTGAACTTAGTCATTTTCTTGCAGAATACTGCATATAGGGGACTCCATTTCTCTTGATATGATGAATTATGGATACAGTTCACATAAAAGAAAACCCGGTTTGCTATCACATTGACAGCTTTTCGCTTGTTATTTTGTGTTTTGATTTCATTTCACCATAGAAAGAGCATAGGTGCAAATAATTCTTTTAACATAACTATGCCCCACGTACATAAAAAAACCCCAAAAAACAAAACCCACACGTGTTGAGGAGATTTTTCTCACGCTTTGATTATAGTTGAGGCTGTACTTTGCGATAGACAATACATAACTTATAAGTGCACTAGTGTCTGTGCATGGAAGAACAGTAATTTTTGGTTTTGTTTGATCAATATATTTCAAACACGTTTAAGTAGGCCTATTTAAGTTACGTATCGATATTTATGTACGTTAAAAATTTCCGTTTAATATTAATCTATTTTTAGACATAGGCTGGAAAAACACGAAACTAAAAATAGCCTTCATTTATTTCAGTGTCATTATTAGACACGATCACGACGTCGTAGAAGGGTTCAACCTTCTCTTTCAATCATGTAAGTGCATGTATATTCATTTTTACATTTCTGTGTTCTTTTTAATTTGATAGGCTTTGTCTTAGAATTTATAATTTAACAAAGGAATACTTATTTGCATCTAACATATGGTCAACGTTAACTCTCTTTATCACCAAAAGAAAGCTTGTATTGACAGATTAGCATTGACGATTTCTTTATGTGATAAAATAGAGTGCTTTATACGTGTTTTTTTTTTATTAAACCAGGGACTATCGTGTAATGCATTTCTTATATGTTATTAATAGTGAAATAATGCACAAGTTATTACTAGTCTTGTATACACAAATAAAAAAAAATTCCCGGGCGGTTCCAGGAATTTAAATTCAAATTTTGCTTAGCAGCCATTTTGTTTACTTAGATTTAATCAAGCGTCTCCATGAATTTTGGTCGATTTGCAGAGTAAATACAAGTGAACAATTTTGAAAGTCGCATGTTTCTCTTTTATTCCCAAAATGCCCAACATTATATTTTTCCATTTTTCTTTGGCGTATTTTTAGTTTTGAAAATCAATCAGGTTTTATGTTGTCAATTCAGTTCAATTTCTTTATTGACCAATTAAGGGCCCTCAATGGACAACAGGAATATTGTACAATAACCATTCATAACGCACAATAAACACATGCACAATAGGGAAAGAGTTGTATAATTGAAATGCGACATACTTACACATTAGTATTTAAATCTTTACATAGGCCTGAAGAACAAAAATGCACATGCACATTGCAATTGGTGCCATTGGTCGGTATAGGCCCTTTCCCATTATTTCGCCTAAACCTGTATTTGAATGGAAAATAACTAAAAATATCTAAAAATAGATACCTTTAATGTTTGAAAGCTACTTATTCTATATATAATATATAGTTATATATGTATAAGATGATGATGTCTGTTCAGGAAATCTGCATCGAGATTTGAAAAAATATCCATATCAGATGGATGTATTTTTAACTTTCTATACTTATTATGCTTTTATTAAAGAATATATATTTACAATCTGGGGGATTCGATTCAATGACAACAAAATCAAAAACACATTACCACAAGGCCACCCGTACATTGGTACAACAAATCTTTAATATACATGGGAAAAGTCACTAATTGGCTGAATATTTGCTTAATTTCGGTATGAAGACCACATTAAACCAAAATGAATTCAAAGTAAACTTTATTCTTGAATGACATTGAAACGTAATTTGAAACGAATTTCTTTAGTTAAAAGTACTTCAAGTACTTACATGTACATCTGTAAAAAAAATTATCACATAATTACCATTTTTCCATATATATCACTCACAAAACCTGAATATTTCATTAATGACGTTTACGATAATTAGGAATCTTACACCACAGGCACCTGCATGTGTCTTATACACCCCGATAACTGTGTAATTTGCATTTATTTAGATATATTCTATAACTAAATATTGTTTAAAATTATAAATATATCTTTTATTTGCACAAGCGCTATAAATAGGAGGCGAAATTGTTAACAAAGTTCGCTATTTCTCTTTTGAATTTACCGACCTAGTTACTTCGTACAGCAACGAAAGTTTAAATAATTATATATATAGAAAGTCTACAAACAATAGCTGATCAATACGCTAAGTATTTAAAATCGAATTGTTAATAGATTGGGTTTTCATGAGTCTATTAATATCCAAGGTTTGACGCAGTATTTATCGCAGACAGCTATAAAACATACGTATTTGTACACCGTCCTATTACATAATATCTGGATATAATGATTATCTAATAAATACGTCGTGACTATAATATACATATGTCTGGATTACTCTGTGTATGTCTGGGACACTTGGTGAGTATCCACAGTACATATAGAGACATCTTAGCTCGGGCACCTGGTAAGTTAGCCTCCAATTATACTATATAACTTTGTACATCTAATATTATTCATAACCAAAAGCGAGATTGTCTGTTCTCCTCAACACTAAAACTAGCAATTTAGCTCTGTATCGACGAACATAGATATGTGATCGATCAACATGCGAAAGACAGTGTTACGAAATAAATGAATTCATGATTAGTATTTACTTTGTAAAAATATTTACAAAATGAATGATTAAGAACCCATAAATAAAATAATGCGCTATATACCATTGTTTGGATTCCTTCTTATTTTTATCTTAAGCCGGGGAATTTGATAATTTTAATTGTTACACTTTAAGAAAAACAATGTATTTTACTTATCACGTGACATACTTGTAACTGCAAAACTTTGATATTATTGGTCCATGAAAAAATGACGATAACAAACCGTCAAGTGATATATAGGTTTATATACATTTATATAGAATATAGGTGAGGAACAAAGTGGTTAAGAGAACTGGGTGGTCTCGGCCATTTTCAGACTATATAAATCTCCTAAGAAGAAGAGCTATATATGAAGAGATAGAAAAACAAAATTTATGGAATTTTTCTTTACTAAATAATAGTTTATACTTAAACAAATCACTTTTTAAAATTTAAGGTAGATCTGATTGTTAATTTTGTTGATCACCCAGCCTCCTCTAAAAAAACCTTAATTACAGCTATTATATAAACTAGTGCTGTAGCAAATGAAGGAGTATCCCCGATCTGTGTCTATATTGGAACCGTTATAGAATGGCTATTAATAGAATCTTCGATTGATAAGAGTATAGCTCATATCTGATAATATATATGGGTAGGCATAAACAATGAACAATCGTCAATGTTTGACCGAAATTGTTTTCCTTCTTGATTGAGTGCTTTCTGTTTGTAGAAATATGTGACGATGAACTCAGAGTAAATGGGAGTGGTTATTCACACAAGCATCTCAAAAAAATTTGCCCGGTATTGTCAATGGTCAAGGACGATACAGAGGGAAGAACCCCATCAACATTATTACAAGGTCGACAAAATCGTCACTACGGCAACGGTACAGAAAGACTTCCGGTTCATGCCGAGCGAGCAGCGTCCTGAATCATCGGAACCAAGCGGAATAGACGAAAATTTATATTCATAGACATTCTGTGTATAGAATATACTTTTGTGAAATAAAATCAATGCATAGTATCATGGCATTTAATAGCAACCCATCAAATCGGGATCATCCATTGTGCACGTCACCAAGTACGTCATATGACGATTTTGGGACTGGAAGGGATGTTCCGGACAGCGTTTCTAGGACAACGAGAGGGTCACCCGTGCTAACTAGGAATCAAAACAGGGACAAAGTTGCCAGATTGGCAAGAGAGTATGGCATTGTTGTATCTAAACCCAAACACCCAAATTATGCAATTAAAGCTGACAGACTCAACACCTTCAAAGACTGGTCGCCACTGACTACCCAATCACCAGAAGATATGGCAGATGCAGGATTTTTTCATCCTACGGGTGTGTAGAATTATTTATTAACATAATATGGACATGGCACTACTTTTCTTAAAGTCAGTAGTATGACCATACTGTTCTAGAACTTAATTGAAATTCCATCCGTGGACTTCAAAAGAAAGATATATAGCTCTACATGAACCTTTAGGAGAAAATCAATTTGCAAGCAGTTTTTGACCAATGCATGTTTTATAGTATGCATTGATCTTCAAGGTAGTTTTAAAAAAGAAACCACACACCTATCCAAGTCATATTCTTAATTTGTAATACTGTCTATCAAACCAATGTAATGCCTGCAATATTCCATGTATCTTGGTTTTCCAATCCATATATAGGTATACCCAGAGGTTCCATGAACAAAATGTGTTCCTACAACAATATATACTTTGTATTAGATTTAAAGGGATCTAGAAACGATTTGAGATGAAAATTTGATTTTTATTATTATTTTTTTTTGGTATAAAATGGTTTACTTGACTTATGTATATTTTGAATGATTCGCCAAAATTTGAAGTTAAAATTCAAGTTACAAGCGAGATACGATGGAAAGAAGTCATTGATATGTAAACGTAGCTCGAGTCTTATATTTGTTTACAAATAATGTAAAGTGAAGAAATTACCATTTCTTTGACAAATTAACTTGTGGCAAACGAGATAAACTAATTCAATGTGTTCATAAATAATTCTATCAACAACATAAATCAAGAATAAATAAATCAACATTAGATTGAAACTTATACCAATACAACACACATGTAGACAATAACAGGACTCGAGCTTTGTTTACAAAATAAAGACTTCTAACATCTGAAACTTGCTTGTAACTCGATATTTGACTTTCAGTTTTGACAATGCATTAAAAATATCCATATCGACCATTCTAGATATTCAAAATGAAAAATTAAATTTTGAAAAGTTTGAGCTCAAATCGTGTCTAAGTCCCTTTAATATACTAGTGTAATTTGGATTTTTATTAATATCTCGAGTGAATTTCTATTTGCATCACAGTTAATACGACGATGAAAATACCCTCACTCTTCTAAAAAAAAAATCCCAAAACACAAATTTTTTTTTTCGTCAGGTTTAATGAAGTATGGTAGTTGAATGGTGAAGTATGGTAGTTGAATGGTGAAGTATGGTAGTTGGATGGTGAAGTATGGTAGTTGAATGGTGAAGTATGGTAGTTGAATGGTGAAGTATGGTAGTTGAATGGTGAAGAATGGTAGTATGGTAGTTAAAAGTAGATTACACGTACTACGTGAAGCCAGTGGTATGTAATGAGCTGTATGATTACACATACTATCTGTCTTTAGTTAAATGATTGACATGTAGTTACGAGTTGATGATTGTATACATGTGTCTCTCTCGAGCTAAAACTCTCTAGATGGAATATTATTGGTAAAAAATATCCATTAACTAGTCATAAACCGATGTATTCTTGGAATACAGCAAATGGAAAGTCGATGATAAGTTGGCCATTATTCCGAGAGGATATATTTCCAAAACCAAAGGAAGCATATGTTTCAAAAGAAGTATATGACCTGAATAGATTTATTTCTAGCTTGTACTTGAACTTTAAAATCTATTGATCACGATCAATAAGCGTTTCCTCAGTATATTTGGCTATTTTTGTAGTTTCCGGCATTTTTCGTTTTTTCCCGGAAAAATCTGGGTTTTCCAACGGCCGCTTGTAGGTCCTGACTTTCCAACATCAGCTCATGTTCCACCACACACCCCATTTTGTATCGGATGAAAAAAAAAAGTAAAAACCCGATCTCAGATATTTAAATATTTATCAAAACATCGAACTTCAACACTAGAATAATTAAAGAATCGATAAACTGATTTGTACATTTACCAAGTCTTCCAAAAAATTGTAACTCTTGATAAACGCTTAATGAACATCGCTTAATTTCATGAATGCGTCTCAGCTCCATGTTTATCAAGTATTACATTTATATAATTAGAACAAAACCTAGAGCGATTATATACCCACACTAAGTTACTTATATTATTTTATACCATTTCATTTGTATTTACACTTTTCAAATATATGTTTGATATATGCAATCTGGTTTCATCAATATTTGTTGAATACAAAGTTCCACAGATTTTGTTGTTGAGTTAATCCACGAAAATGGAAATTTATGTTTATTGAAGTCCAATATCTAATGAAATAATTTATTGAAGTCCAATATCTAATGAAATAATTTATTGAAGTCCAATATCTAATGAAATAATTTATTGAAGTCCAATATCTAATGAAATAATTTAGTGATTATACCGATAGAATCATTGGCCAAGAGCTCATGTATCCTTGAAACTGTTCTCTATTTCTTTTACTATATCCTTGAAAATAGGTCCCCGCGAATACTAATAAAATTACACGACAGTATCAGAATCGGTTTTCCCCATGTCATACCTGACATTCTGTTAAATACAAATATATTGCAATTAGCATTGTTTAATGTACGCACAGGAACATAACGTGCTTCTAATCAAGGTAGAGCTATTTTTAGAACAATTGTAATACGACAAATTTCCCCTTTCAGTTTGTAAACACCTGTGATATCTGAGTCACTTCCATTAATGTATTTGTCATCACCTGAATTGATATATACATTACTTATCTTAATCTTCCTGTACCATAATGTTTACCTCATATCCCCTATTACATGCATACTCTACCAAGAGATTAAGTAAATCTTGAAAATAGATGTACTGTACTGTTTTAACATATTGAGATTAATATTGATTACGCTGAATCAATTTTATCTTATAGATATAAACTTATCTTATTGATATACGCTTTAAGCTATTTAAAAGAGTTAATGACAAAGACCCTTGATTATGTTTATATTGAATAATGCATGTCTATTTTGTATTTTTATTTTAGCAGTGTTTTCTTGAGTGATTACATGCATGCGCTTGCCAAGTAAATGACAAAAATATTTTGAAAGTGGAAAGATACTTTTTTTCACAAGACAATGAAAATTCTCTCGATCTGAATTTAGACAGTTTCATTTTCCGATAGTATTAATCAGGTACAGATTAGTCATTGTAAAATTTATTCTGTCGTCATGTGCTTATCTCAGTAACTGCAGGGTTTAAGTTAAGGTGGAACCACCTTTAAATTCTTTGTCAAAAACAGGCGTTGCCAAGTGTTCAGTGACGTGCTACCTGTCTGACTAGTGGAACCACCAGTCTCCCAAATTTACAATGGAGAGTATTTGGCAATAATTAAAAAAGCTTGTTGGCGTACGTCCCTCGCCTATAGTTTTGCCTTCTTCAATATCGATTATAATTATTATTACAGTTGTATGCATATTTATGTCACTACGCGGGTTCACTTGTATAAATAATGAACATGTTTGCCATCCTTAACAAGTACGTGTTTTTTTCAGTAACAGACATGACTATTCAGGTTGCTAGCGACGAAAACCGTTTGAATATTAATGTACTTGCTTTGACATATACCGCCTTTTGTTAATTCTGTAGCCATTGATTTCAACATTACTGATAAAACACATGTACCTTAAAATATTTTAATATTTACATAATAGCAGTCAGTCATGTCCGTGTTATGTGAGGAGTAAGGGTGGTACAGCCTACATATTTCCTTAAAAAGGTCTTCATAAATCACGATTTTGTGACTATTTCTGTCAACAATTCCTTAAACATTAAGTTTCAGAAATGCCCGTGTGAAATATGTTGTATTTAATTTAGAAAACTGGTTTAGATTTTACATGCAATTTCTATAGGATATTCTGACACAATTGTATTCCGTTTCAGCACAATACATCATCTATGTTATTGACATATATTTTACCATGTAATCAAAACCGTGAAAAAGGGTGGTGGAACTAGGAAAATGCCAAAAAAAATTTGTGTCATACATACATATAGAAATATAGTATATATGTAACATCCCTATTCCCTAAGCAACCAGGTTCCCGAAATGACCCACAGTTAACAAATTTTTGCGATGTCTGAAAAATTTCTGTCAAAGAAATGTCATAACATTGATTGAAAGTTAATGAAATTTTTTTTCAGTATACATGTTGATATGATAAAGACATTACAGTATCTTTTAATTCCACTCACAGGAAATAGCGACTCCGTCTTCTGCTTCTACTGTGGCATAGAGCTAAATGATTGGAAGGAGGGGGACACGCCTTGGGGGAAGCATGCCAAATGGTCTCCTGACTGTGTGTTTGTCGTCAATATCAAAGATCGAGAATTTATCGAGATGGAAAGGCTAAAAGAAGCGGATCCAGAGGAGGTAAACATGTTGCATTAATTGTTTCTCATACACGCATTAGATCACTTTAAAAATAAATGTTTGCTCTCTTGTGATATTTCGACGATAAAAATACCCTGTACATTCACATTCAGACAACCTTCTTTTTCAAAGTGTAGAATTCTCTTCAGCTCGCAGATCCATTTTTGGGGGATTAAAAGGAGTTGGAATAAAAGAAAATAAATTAATCATTTTACCTACCGAACTAAAGTTTAAAACTTTAAGGGCAATTTTGAAAATGACGACACTGGTATATGAACATAATTATAGAATTATATGTTCTAAGACAGGGATTATCATATCCTAGTGCTTTCATTGGTAAATATCAAATATTCAAGTATATGTAATGTGAATTCACATTGATATGAAAATAAGAGAAACGCCCTCAATACATGCAACTACGATGCGATTTTCATAGGGAACAATTCTATTAGAATATAACTGGCGAAGAGTATATTTAAAAAATATCAGGCCCCACCGTCACCAACTTTCCTTAAGTTATAATCAACCTCAAGAATGAGTTTTGACCTCAAATATATGCACTTTTCTTTTAAAGATTAGAGTTGAGGACTGAGTTGAGTGATTTGAACATTCTGGTGACGGTGGGCCCGGATTTTTCATTAATGATATCAATATTAAATTTTTATTAAATTTGCAGTATCATGTTAGAAAGACTATGGAACGACAAGTGGAAACCGACGGATTGAACGGAAATGGTAAGTTATTTAAAAGTAGAGATACAATATCATATCAAGAACCGAAATTGAAATTTGACGTATGCATGTAAAATATTGTTTATTTCTTCAGGGAATTCAATTTTAGATACCATGAATAACCCAGCAATTTTGAGTTTGATCCAGAATGGATACAAAAAGGTCATGGTCAAACAAGCTGTAGATTATCATCGGAAAAGACACAGAGGTAAATCATCAACGCTTAATTTATAAACGGTGACATTTTTAACCACTGAAGGTTTTGCATCAAATATAAACTTTTATGAAATAATAACAATTGTACTAAATACAATTACATGGTTCATTTTAATGTACATGTATTTACCCCATATGCTTTACAGGGAAATCTTTTTCGGCCAAGGAACTCTTGGAAATCATCTTTGACATAGAAGATAACAACATTCAATTGGATGAAGTTAAAACAGGTACATAATAAAAGGATAATTCATGAATAAGATAAGTTTAATATCAATGTTCTGAATTTTAATATAAGTATTACAAACCTTATTTCAGATGTTCCAGTCACATTGACAGACATTGTACAACAACAAAGCAGTGATCTGTTTTGTCGAAGATGCTCATTTAATCCAGTGTCGGTAGTCTTTCTGCCATGTGGACACCTGTGTACCTGCACGGACTGTGCTCCATCTATCAAACACTGTATGCTCTGTAAACAGTTGGTCAAGGGCACAGTTCGCACGTACATGGCGTAATTTTGGATGAACATCGAAAGTGTATACTTTTATGTTAAAAGGATCTTTCAATGCAGTTTGATTTTCATGAGATTGTCAAGAATGGCTGTGTTAAAGACGATTTTCGAGATGCCTTGCACAAGTTATATTTACAATAATTGGAAAATTCCCAAATTGTCTTTCTATGTTGCTATCATGTTGCTGTCATGTTGTTAATTTTGAATTTACCGGCTGTATATATTTACTGCCACCCGGTAAATTCAAAATTTACAACATGACATTGCCATGTTATAAAAAAACATACTGCCAGTGAAAAGGTTTAGCTTTTGCTGTGCTCTTCAAATGTACCCCAATTCCAGTGTATGGATAACATATTATTAATTCCTTTTTTTTAGAAAGCTCTTTTTTTAAGTACTGTAACCAAGTATTATTCTCATTTAATAAATGATTATAACCATAAGATTTGCGAGCAGCATTTGTTCATTACAAGCCCTTGTCACACATAGGAGAAGGAAATAAATTGCCTCGGATTTGTTATCAATCGGTCATTTGAGAATGAGGATAAAAGGATTAAGCGTTTAGTACTTGGTTTACAGTAAATATGTATTAGTTGATTCATCATATACAGATAATCTATATAGATATAATACGTCTTATGATATGTAATAATTGTAGCTTAAGTTGCTTTGCATATTTTGTTTACTATCTCTTGCATATAAAACTAGAATAAAATATCGTTTAACAGAAAATTTTCGACGGTACTGAAATATATGTGTATTGTCGCTGTAAAGCCAGTAAATACACTCTCAGTCAGGGATATGAAACATACATGGAACAGTCATATTAACATGTTATTTAGTTCGCTTCCGCGACTAAAAATATAATGCCAGAAACTTTGTACAGAAAGATCTTTTTTATGAAGGAGTAGATATAATTTAATGATTATTTTTCAAAAGAACATATCAAATTGGTTATGTAAGATTGAACGTTTCTTTTAATCTTACAAAAATAAATATACTCAAAACACGTGAAGACGTTTATATTTGTGCACATGGCGCATGAATTATCAAAGTGTAATCATAGAAAATTGAACGTCGCAGATTTCCAATGCAAACATAAGGGGAAATATACACTGAATGTAAATATAATCATATAAACTTAGTTATAAAACATTACACCTAAGAGAAAACAAATTCAAACTAATATAGTACAGACAACAGTACATAATTATCTTATTAACTAAACATTTTATAACATATTAAAGGTTTTTAACGAAAGAGTTTTGCGGATGTCGGTGAATTTAAATTATTCAATATTTGCGAATTTGAACATTGTATAAATTATAAAATTGACTAAAAGTGACATTAAAATTAACTTGTGTGGTGAGTAAAAATGTTTTATGTGTATTTGTTTCTTTTAATGCTACCAAGAAGTTGCTAGTAACACCACAGCATAACAATTTATATTTTTGAAAAGAAAATGCCATATTTGAAACACACATACACTGCCTCGTTTTTCTGTACATTGAAGGCATTTTCAAGCTTGTGATTTTGTGAAATACCTTTATTTAGTGTTACTCTTTTGGTTTTCCTCTTTTTTTTTTTTTTTTTACATTATATGTGACTTTATTAAAGAAGAATTATTACAGATGACTTTTTCGCTCTAACTGCGATCTGGATCTTAGACCATGATCAGTCAAAATTTCACATTAGTATAATTTCGCAATCATTTAGATTTTTTTTTTTACCATGTGTTTGTATTTGTAAATTGCAAATTAGAATAAACATGTTTAAATAAGGTATATTTTGATTTCTTAGGGTCCATGGGGGTACGTTTTATATGGTACATTGGAGTATTTCTAGGGTCGATTGGGTAATTATTGAGGAAGATAATTTCCTAAAATACATCGTGATATCATTGGAGATTATTCGTCTATCATTTGGATACATCAAAGTGTTGAATTGATTTTTTTTATATTTTTACTTTTTTTTTTTTTTTACATTTCCTTTATTATTATCGAGTTTTCATAACAACAAAAAGTATCAAATGTTTAGCCTACAATATGTCAAAATACCTGTTGTATTATTTTGAATTTTTTTTATATGGATTTTATATAAATAAAATTAAGTTATTCTTTGGCAGTATCAAACCAAACCGTTTTTTAAAATAAACATCACTATCTCATCTTTTAAAATGTAAATACAACTTCCGTTAAATGAATTTATTAATCAGCCATAAATAATCACTAAAGATAGCAGATGCTTAGTACCAGGAATAACAAAGTCTTGTATTCTAATCTATTCGGAACCGTCAGTTCTGCAGTAGGGAAAAGCAGTTGCCGTGACCCCGTAGTATGTGCCTGCAGAGTCCTTTGTCGTATCATATCCCCAGTACACACACTTGTCACGACTGCACTTGGAAGCCAGAAATTTCTTCCAGGTACATTCACAAGCTCTCAGTTTACAGTTGTCTCTGGTCGATTCTACGTAGTAAGCAACGGCTTTCAGATGACCACACGCTTTGTCGAAATTTGCTCCTGTAAAGTATAAAATCGTAAAATAAAGAAATTAATGTAAAGCACATTTTGGACAAAATTGCTGTCTTCTGTCGAGACTATACAAATGTATTTCGTATATATTAAGGAATCCAAAAATTCTTACTCTTAAGAGCGTGGATTCTAACAGGTTTTTTCGGGTTATAAGTACACCCCGGTTGTCTTCTTCCTCCATTTACATATACGTCCAGATGGCCGCATGGTTTTTTCATTCCGTAACCTGTGATGAGACAAGTTTATGTATGAAGATTAAGTTTAAGCCAAGATAGTTTGACTGTCATTTAAAACACTAAAAGAATATAAAAGTGAGTTTAAGAGCACAATTTTTCAAACAATGTTTCAATAAAGTCTAGCATTCGTGTAGATGCCTAATGATTTAATATTGCTAACCAAAAGGTCTTGCATCAGTATGAAGGATGTCAACAAATTTGGCACTTTCTTTGCTGATTCCAAATTCCGTATCTTCAAACAATGGACTAGCTGGATCTAGACCTGAAATAGACAAGTACCTTTTGTTTAAAGTTACTGTGGTGTATATCAAATATATACCGGTGTAAATCGATGGTGTTGGTGTACAACAAGATTCTCATTAATTTGTTATTTTCAAATATTGGAAATGTTATTGAAAAGAAATATATACATAATATATCAACAGCTGTTTAATGACCAAACTAGAGAACTTCAAACTTTCTTTTATTTTTTTTACTGAATCAACATTAAGTGATAATTATAAACTTGAATTCATCATGAATTTCTCAAGTTTTAAAAAAAAAAAAATTATCAAGGAACAAAAGATTTAAAATGCTACGATGGTCAGTTACATCGATTTGAAAATCACAGTCTGGTTTTAGAAGCAGTCAAATGTTGAAATAAAAATAAACTATTCTCTCTAACATATAATTTAAAAATTTCCTCATTTTTCTGAATGCTTCACTTTAAGACCACTTTGATTAAATATTATTAGAAAAACACTTTGAACTGAGTAAGATTACATTATAATAAAGGTTATATCATACGATGCGTCCAATGTTGAAGCATATGAGATGTTAAGTACCAGTGATACGGTTGATTTTCCCCTTGGCGAGTTTCCCTGCTTCTGCTGCAGCGTGGGCACCCAGACCTTGACCTATGAGATGGACCTTGTCCCAGGGGATCTTGTTCTTGACCAGAACCATGTACACGTATGCCCCCACAGTCTGAACGTTAGAGGCGGACTGGCGGTAGTTCACTCCGGCTCCCTTACCCCAGTCAATCAACAGGACGTTATTACCTTTCTTAAAAGCACCACATGTTCTTATTAAATATCATTTTATCCACTAAAAGTTATTTAATAATACTACTTCAGTTTAATATTGTATCGGATCTTTATATGAGTGTACCTATGAACGTAATCTGGAAGCGTTTTATTATGATCCAAATTATGCATTGCTTACGTCTTAAATCCGTTATTTCAATACATAATTCACTCACGTGAGTATTTATACAAATACTTCATAGATATATTGTTTTGCATTTACAAAACGCAAAGGGCGTGCATACGTACTGTCCATGATTTTGAGGTCAATTCATTCACACCTGTAATGCCGGTTGATTTTTAAGTTGATGCATTCACATATGTAACGTCAATATGGTTTTGAGCTACTTTCTTACCTGTCTTAGCAAACTAGCCAGGTCACGTATTTCAGGAAGTGACGTATCCACCAAGTATCCATGGATGATGACGTCGGTTTCCTTTGTTTTGTCAAAATCATCCGGAAGGTTTGTTTGGACTTTAATATTTTCTGCTCCTTCAAACCAGATACTTTTTAATCCCATATCCACAGGACTCTCCGGACTTTTATCGAAGCGTTTGCTCATGCACATCTTGACGGCCAAGATGGCAAAGCATAAACTAGTGGCGTTAACCACACCTGGAATTGTTATTGAACAATAATTTGTATATTTCCCGCTCACACCCAATGATCTCATTCAGAACGGTGCACGTATTTTCAGTATAGTTTTGCATATTCAGGAAATTACAAAGATCTTATTTTATCTTCTTGTTAAGAAGGATAATTGAGTTTAATGACATTGTTTTGCATAATTAGAAAATTACAAGGACAGTTTTTTTTTACCGTTTTCAGATCTTAAAGTCAAAACATCCGATGTTGCTTCTCCTTTAATATTAAAAAAATAAAGTGTAAGTTTACAAAATTGATAACAAAATTCATAATTAAGTTCATAATCAAAACCCCTCTAAGGGATAATATTTACAGATGCAAAGACCATATAAACCACGTTGAGTTTTATACCCTACGATCGCAGAAAATAAAATTTAGAATATAAAACTACAAAGTAAAAAACTAATAAATCTATAACTAACTAATCTAGTTTGTGTAAAAATATGATTAAATGGTATTAAAACAAAGATAATAGGTAAAGTGTCATATAGAGTGATTCATTTAGTCAAACAATGATTATCTATGGAAAACGAGCGCAATGCTTACTATATAATAATAATAATAATAATAATAATAATAATAATAACTTACAAATTAAATGTATTGTTTGAAATAATTGAATTGACACAAACATCGTTATCAACACATTAATGCAATCCAAAATGAACTAAAAAGTAGACATGCATTTTTTTTAAAATCATGCTTTTGCTATCGGATATACCAAAATATTTTTATAGACGGTATTGTAAGCCATTAATTTTATTTAGTAAAGAAAAATTACAGCTTTCAAAAATGAAAATTTTCCTATATCATTAAATATTTTACATCTACCGAGTATGATTTCCTTTTTTTCTTACGGAACTTTATTGTAATTCATAGCTCTATAGAAATTGACTGGACTGAAATTTACACGCCCCGTTTATCGATTGGTCGAAACCTACAGCGACCCGGGAAAAATCACGGACTGCACGAAATAATCATGATGATGTCAGACTCATATTCCCATTGGCTGTTTCTTTTAGCTAACTTACTGATGTACATTAAGAACAATTTAGTTACTTGAACTTACTTCTTACAATCAATTTATTAATTTGTTAGAAGAAAGATGTAAATATAAACAATAAAATGCTTTCTCTGATGATTCATGCGGGTGATGAAGGTGGCGATCACTGCATAAAAAATTACATAATTCGCTAACGCGGGTTTTGTATTTTGTCTGCAATGTCGTCACCTTCATATCCCGCATGAATCACCAAAGAAAGCATTTTATTGTTTAAATAATACAGAGCTCTTCTTCGTTAGGAAATCAATATAATCTAAAGATGTTCACAACCACCCAACACTCTAAATAAAAATGTCTGCTATATACATGCAAGGGACATTGACTGTAAAAGTTGAATTCAACCCAAAGTTAACCAATAACTGCCAAACTAACTTTATATTCATAATGGCGGTGCTCTAGATCGATATTAAACACAAATTCAATTACTAATTCTTATAAAACTTACGTTTTCCGGCCCCATTGCATACTACAAAGTAAATGGAGAATACAACACTTTTTGACAAATCACAATTACTACTAGTATACGAACCATTTGCTTATAGAATATATAGAGGATATCTATATTGTGTGATTTTATATTTGCTTTATCCAACGAGTTGAAATGGTGTATATATTCGCGAGGCTTGCCGAGCGAATATAACCATTTCAACGAGTTGGATAAAGCAAATATAAAATCACACAATTATAGATGTTCTATTTATCTCATACAATTTGATTTATATCATGAAGCTTTTGAGACAGCCCCTAATATGACCCGAATTGATTTTTTTCAAAGATTAAACGATGATGCAACGTTGTGTAATGTGGTTATTGTGACCTTCCGCAATAAAATTTAGTACGTCATTTCGGAGATAAATATAAATGTTTTAATGTAAAGTTTCACTGAAATATACCTTGAAATAATTGTTTATCTGTAAATATTTTTTCTTAGAGCTTAATCACTTAATTAAATGGAAATACTGATCAGAAGACTTGAATAATCAAGTTTGTTGACATACACAAAGTTGCGAATGCTCGTTAGTTTGAATTGACTCGAACGAGGAACAGTTGTTATGTTTTATAAAACGAACACTAGCCTAATGATTCGAAGTTGAAAATATTGAATTAGGATGCTTACTGCTGGTGAAATAAAAGTCTTTGGAGACATTATTTCGGTGAGTTCTTGTATAGAAACACAACCAAAGCGTTCTGTTTGCATTGCGTCGTCAGAATGAACTCCTTGATAGCTAACGTGATTTGCAGTTTTATAAACTTCAGTTACCGGTATGTGTTTTCCTTTATATTTGTAATTTAAATCTTCGACAAAATCCATTTTAAATCAATTTTTGGTAGTATATATAGTTATATGGAAAATACTAGAAAGTCTTCGAAAATAGGTCACTGAAGCGTTGAAGCGAGGGGCTGTGTCAAAAATAGTTCGGACAGGA
This sequence comes from Magallana nippona, assembly GCA_033439105.1. NCBI lineage: Eukaryota > Metazoa > Mollusca > Bivalvia > Ostreida > Ostreidae > Magallana > Magallana nippona. The sequence goes on from CM065919.1 coordinate 48,735,551, forward strand.
AGTATTTGATAAAGCATCACCCGTTTGATAAAGCAAAGGTTTATCACACGGGTAGTATACACCACATGTATGAGATAAATGCACATATACAGGGATCAAGAATGGGATTTTATTCATCTACATTGCTGGATACTTTTCTAGCAGGGCTTATCGCTCGGCTATTAATTAAAAGCGAAAAATGATTCAATATTAAATATTATATGCACATTCATGTTTGACTGACAAAATATGTACAAGATAAATTAAATACGCATGAATATAAGATACAAGATAAAATATAATATCCTACCTGCTCCGTAGGAACAGTGATAACTATGACGTCCTCCCATTTTGGTACCAGTGTCACCAGTTTTGAATTGCAATTGGTTGTTTCTTCCTTTTTATAAGTATAGACAATGTTTAAACAACAACATATGTTAATTGTAAATATCTACCGGTATCATCAATATTTAAAACGACAGCATGATTTACATATTTGCACCCACTGAGTATTTTCTACCATTTTAAAAGAAATATGATCAAATAATTTAAAATCATTTCAAACAATGATAATAAGGATCTCAACGAACTTGAGAAATGGTCTCAAAAATGTCTTTTTAAATTTAACCCAACAAAAACAAAAGCTGTGTATTTTAACGCTAAAAAGGTTCACGAATATTCCTCCTTGAGTTTCCAAAATTACCCCTTTGAATTAGTATCTAGCCACAAGCACCTAGGAATAACTTTCACTGTAAACTTAGGATGGACGACATACATTGATATTATAATAGCAAAAGCACACAAAAAGTTAAATCTAATAAAAATCTCAAATATAAATTAAACCGCAAAACACTTTCTCTTGTGTATATATCCTTTATCAGGCCACATTTGGAATATGTTTCAGATGTTTGGGGAGGGTGTTCTCTTGTGGACTCGAACAAGTAAAATTATCTGCTGTCAGAATAGTAGCCGATTTATCAATATTTGCCTCTAAACACTCTCTAAATTTCGAAACAGGTTGGAGTAAATTTAGTTTAAGGCGTAAAATTGCTAGACCCAAAACAATGTTTAAGGTGGATAAAAATATCACACCCACTTATACTCAAAATATATTCCCTGACAAACGTTGTATTATATTTAACTATACCATGAGAAATCCTAGAGATTACTGCTTACCCAAATATCGATTAAAATTATACAAATCATAATTAGTTCCAACTGGAAATGCAATTCTTTATCTCTGAATTTTAGAGAGCAGAATTCACTCAAAACCGTCATCCATGCTATCACCTATGACAAATAATATTTCAAACGCATAAAATCCCCCATCACCATATTTTTCTTTGAAGATATGATTCAAAATATAATTCACAATAAACTTAGCCATAACTGCATACTAAAGTGTGACTTATTTTAATACAATATTGCTGAAAGTCCTATATGTACATGTGGAAATGTTGAAGACGCATATCCCTATTTTTTCTCATGAACTAATATGCTAAAGTCAGAGACGACTTATTCAATATTTTGAATCTTTATACTAGTATATACATGCATGACATTTTATTTGCATGTGAAAAACCTGTTTGTCAATAATTGTAAGGAGAGGGTTATGTAAGTTATAGAACTTCTGCCTAATCCCATTGCAATTATAAAATAAGTTCAAACCAAATTAAAATATTAATGATTGTATTTGATATAGCCATGAAAATACCGTATCACTATCCAATAAGTTTAGATTAATTCAAGTATACCTAAATACATTCCTGTACTATTTTCAAACTGCATATCGAAACGTTTATTCAAATGCCTATAGTTCTTAATGTTTATACCTTCCATTAGGAGAATGTGTGCTGGGCCAGTTACCGAGATCTCCCTTGTTTTAGTCAAACTAATGTGAAAATAGTTTAACACTGAAACTACTAAAATAATGGATAAAATGCTGTACAACGCTTTTTTTCTTTTTTGAAATGAAATTTCTATTCCTAATTTTGAATGCGTTTTGATACATGGATATGTTGGTTAAAATAGAAAACATAAGATGATGATTGCTTGTTATCTAATAAAGGATGCCGGATACAGGTTAGGGTAGATATTAAATTGTAGCTTGTTACCTAATAAAGGATGCCGGATACAGGTTAGGATAGATATTGAATTGTAGCTTGTTACCTAATAAAGGATGCCGGATACAGGTTAGGATGGATATTGAATTGTAGCTTGTTACCTAATAAAGGATACCGGATACAGGTTAGGATATATATTGAATTGTAAACTTCATGCATGGATAGCTGCACTGAAAATTGGGAAAATGGAAATATCTATCATACATTTAAAAAAAAAAATGATCCTCCAGTTTTTCTAAAAAGAATATTTTGTATATTTATATGCAAAACTCATTTTTTACTCTTCCTCCAGTGTGGTGTCTCAACTACTCCAAACGTATAGCATAAAATAAAACTATTAATTAATATACACATAATCCTTTATAGTTATCTGAATAATCATTGTCATGTAATTAACTGAACACTGCATCGTATTGCATGTGAAGGCTGTTTAAAAAAAGAATGCGTATAAACGCAAGCATGTTGGTTGAAAGTTATGAGAATTGGATTTGGGTATGTCAGGAGGTATATGAACACAATCATATTTTTTTTAAATACTCAGGAGATATAGATATACGTGAATACATCTATCAGAAATATGTTCTGAGTATGGTTGCTAAATGAATTCAAGGGTCGATATTACATACTTTAAATTCATAGCTTTTCATCGATTTAAATATACATATTTACTTGTTGTATGTACAATATGACTGCATATTGTTGACATTCCAAAACAATGTACAGATGGGAAGAATGATGAGGAAAAGTAAATTAAACTGAAGACCATAATGTATACAATTGTTAAATATTTATACAGGTGTTCAAATTAATTCATCATATATATTCTATTGCTAATGCTTATCCGGAATTCAGGAAACCATTTTCTTATAACAATACTCACTCGTCCCCCCATCCAAGTTTAGTATGTCAAATTTTAGTGTGACATGATACGTTCATTAATTACATTCAAACTGTTTTGGTCACGGGACTGATAATGGTAAGAATTATATTTAATATTTTTGACATAAACAAAAATTCAATTCACATTCATTAGCCCTAGGTTTCTTTGTGACCAGTTTGAGTGAAAGTGTCTCTGCTATTCCAGAGAAGATGGCAATGGAAGAAGTACCATTTGCAGATACGTACGAGGAAACGGCAGCAACTTCTAAAGTCGAACAATTTTGATACAGCAGTTTCATCTGTTTTTTTCTGGTAAGTGAAAACATTAATTGAAATGCAATAAAAATTTCTCCTATCTACTTCGGCTACAAACGATTAAAAAATGAGGAACGTCAGACGAAACGGTCATTTGAATGTTATACAATACAATACTGAAAAAAACCCATGTAATAGTTTTATGCGTATATGTTTCAAATAATAATCATGGTTTATATGTAAATTATATATATATATATATATATATATATATATATATATATATATATATATATATATATATATATATATATATATATATATATATTTGCACTACAAATGACTATATATCATTTGAGCCTAAACTTGCCCCCTTAAATCAACATCGTCATTTTACTGTTATTCTTTGTTTTCTTGGTACAGGTATACCTTTGAAATTTTTTCATAACTTTCTTTTGATTTAACTGCCCACATTTTAAAAATATGACAACATAAAGTTGACCTTTTCTCGCCATTTCGCATTTTTAGCATAAAACGGCTTGTTTTGAAGCAGTTTTTCTTTAAGAAAACATTAAGCGATTGCTTGAACAAACAAAATATTTTCACCAAAGAGGTATCTATCCAGTATTTATAAGTGACAAAAAGTTCGTTATTGTTCAAAGCGTCGCTCTATATTTCCCATTCGAAAAAAAGATTAGAAAAATGTAAAATTTTGACTGATTTTGATTGAATTATAAAAATAGCATCACATCTGACGTCATATACTGCCAGTGAGTGCAAATAAATCAAATTAATAGGCCAAAAATATAATTTACATCAACTCTTCTGAGAAATAACACAACAATTTAATGTACCTGAAACACTTTAAAAAAATTGCGAATTATGGGGGGCCAAATTTGACTAAATATCATATAAAGTACTTTCTATGCTCTATATGGTTGAGTACCACAAGACTAAAGTCATCTGGACCGTATGAGAACACAACATAAAACAAAACAGGAAGTTGTCGTTACTGTCCTGCTTATCTGGACTTCCCTTACCCCAGCATATATACAAGGTTTATATGAGTCCTTACCAAACAGATTAACTGCTGTTCTTAAAGCTAAAGGTCATGCCACTAAGTATCGAAAAAGTCCGAAGTATGAAATCAACTGTATTAAGGTAAGTAGGTGTTTTGTTACATTGATTCCTCTACTGAGTGCGGATGACGTCAAGCAAGCACTTATGGCACCATGTATATCATGCTGCATAACCATTCAGCAGACGTGCATATTTTGCAAAACAGCAACAGATTCAGATAAACATTTTTATTGATAAGCAATGATTGCCAAACATAATTAATGTTTACAAACAAACATTAATATTCCGTGAAATGTTTGAATCTACTCAGATCCGTCAGTTCTGCAGTATGGAAAGGCGGTTGCTGTTACCCCGTAGTATGTGCCTGTAGAACCTTCTTTGGTATCGAATCCCCAGTACACACACTTGTCATGACTGCATTTTGAAGCCAGAAAGTTCTTCCAGGTACATTCACAAGCTCTCAGTTTACAGTTGCCTCTGGCCGACTCTACGTAGTAAGCAACAGCTTTTAGGTGGCCACATGCTTTGTCGAACGTTGCTCCTTAAAATAAAATAATTGTAAAATATAAAAATTTAAAATATTAAAATGTTGAGTGTATTTTGGACGAAAATGCTGCCTCCAGTCAAAATTTAACAAAGGTATTTCGTACAAATTCATGAATCTATCAAATCTTACTTTTAAGAGCGTGGATTCTAACAGGTTTTTTCGGGTTATAAGTACACCCTGGTTGTCTTCTTCCTCCATTTACATACACGTCCAAATGTCCGCATGTTTTTTTCATTCCGTACCCTGGGTTTTATTTAGATAATGTATTAAATGATTTTAAAATTGGTTTGTTAGTTTAGGATCTATTAAGGATTGAATAAAGAGAATTGCTTTTACAGGGGACGTTTTTTAAGCCAATAGTAAAGATTAATAATTCTTCTCATACCAAAAGGCCTTGCATCCGTATGAATGATGTCAACAAACTTCGCGCTTTCTTTGCTGATTGCAAAGTCCGTATCTTCAAACAATGGGCTAGCTGGATCTAATCCTGAAGCGAACATGAATGTTGATAAATTTCATTTTATGGCTGATGTTATTACACCTTGTTAAAACATACAAGAATTTCAGGAACGAAACATATATATATATATATATATATATATATATATATATATATATATATATATATATATATATATATATATATATATATATATATATATATATATATATTTTAATATATCTCCATAGACCAACTTTTGAAAGCAACTGTGAATGTTCCAGCTTATGAAGAACCATTTCTTTAAGAACTAAACACTTTAAAAAGATGCAGTTATACTGTAGCCATGTTTGTTCTTTAGATTTAGTGAATTTCACATTTAAAGAATAAGTACATGTATCAGACTCTGTGAAATCATGAATAGTTTAATATCAGAAGGCTTCAATTGTTTTAATTATGATAATAAATCGTGTTTATTTCGATAATAATCAAAAGCATTAAAACAATAAAACGTAACCAAATAGCGATATGCTAGGATTAATGAAATAACCAGACAGAGGCGTAAGACTAGAATACTACCAGTAATACGGTTGATTTTCCCCTTGGCAAGTTTCCCTGCTTCTGCCGCTGCATGAGCGCCCAGACCTTGACCTATGACATGAATCTTTTCCCAGGGGATCTTGCTCTTGACCAGAATCATGTACACGTATGCCCCCACAGTCTGAACGTTAGAGGCGGACTGACGATAGTTCACTCCGGCTCCCTTACCCCAGTCAATCAGGAGGACGTTATGACCTTTCTGAAAAAAAATAATCTGATCATTTTAAAGTATTGCTATTTTGATATTTTGACATTCAATGCTGTTGGAAACATATACACCAGTGTTGTTTATGATATGATATAAATGACAAAATATACATACAAGGGGGTTGATTAGATTTTTTGCAATCAGTTCATACCTTTCTGAGCAAACTAGCCAGGTCACGTATTTCAGGAAGTGATGTATTAACCAAGTATCCATGAATAATGATGTCGGTTTCTTTTGTTTGGTCAAAATTGTCCGGTAATTTCGTCTGGACTTTGATATTTTCTGCTCCATCAAACCAGATACTTTTAAGTCCCATATCCACTGGACTCTCTGGTCGTTTACCGAAGCGTTTGCTCATGCACATCTTGACGGCCAAGATGGCAAAGCATACACTTGTGGCGTTAACCATACCTGATTAAAGAACACAGACATTGAGTTTTTTTTTAAAGATTTAATAAAAACGATAAAATCAATTCTCACTTCTTAATTTTTGTGAAACAAAAATAAAAAAAATAAAATCATAATCTTTGCAAAAATTATTAGTAAATAAAGAAAAACTAATTTAAGCATTCTACTACCTGCATCAGATCTTAAACTCAGTTCATCAGATGTTGCATCTCCTTTCATTAAAAAAACCCAATAATACAAATTTAAAAAAAACCCATAATATATAACAATATTTGGAGATCAACAGAAGTTTTCAATTTCAATTTTAATCTTTTATTATAGATAAATACTACACCACACTGTTGGGTTTCGAATGTTTAGTTGATTATTGTTTTACGCACCATGTATCCTTTTGATTCTTTTAATACTACTTTGTTATTCTTGCGTACCTTTGATTTTGTCTTAATGATACTGTCACATCTCACAATAGTTATCAAGAGTTGTTTTAAGATTTAACAATAGAAGTTTTAATTTAAGATAGAACATGCAGTGGAACAATCAATATGACATGTAACTCGTGTTTGTGTGTGTGTATAATATAAAATCACATATACATTTTATACCTTAGTTAAGTTCTTATTTATATATATATTATCTATCTATCTATCTATCTATATATATATATATATATATATATATATATATATATATATATATATATATATATATATATATATATATATATATATATCAAGTTCTTGTTATAAGTGCTTAATTATCATTCTCATCATAATTGGTCACATGTAAAAAAGATATAAAAGTTAAAATTTAAAAGATTTAAATACCATACTTACGTTTTCCTGTACTACCACAGGCTACAAAATCATACAAAAGCATAAACATTCTTTATATTTTAATTCTTTTGTGGTGATATCCGCAAATTGTAAGGAAAGAAAAACCTAGTTAGATATTTTCTAAACAAGAGTTCCTAGATAACGAATACATTAATTCAAAAATATATCTTACTTGATCCTCCGTAGCAGTTATGACTATGGTGTCCGCCCATTAAGCTTCCTTTAGAAGGTTATTACCCGTCTGTTTTGGTGTGTTAGGGTCTTTCTTTTTATAGAAATTGTCATTGTTTAAACAAGAACCAGATGTACAATAGTAAATGTTTGCAAGTCGAATATTTAACAGAATGTCGTGTTATAAAAGTATCACTTAAAATCATTTATATCAATAGGACTATATTTACTTTTTTTAAAATTTAGAATTCGTAGAATAAAGTTAAGGGTATTTCATTTTGTGAAAACTTTATAGTTACCTCATGTTTCATTACTCTTTTACGTGGACATATCAATATCTAAAACGACAGTATAATTTATATTTTTGAAAGTCTTTTGAAGATTTATATTCAAACATGCAATAAACATTTTATGCTGTTTATGTAAGTTTCCGGTAAATTCATTATGTAAACCAATAAAATTATCGTTTATTGAGTTTTGTTTCTCTGCATAATCACAATAAATCGAATAGCGAATATTTAAAAAGAGTATTACAATAAAACGGAAAACACAGAGATCTTCTCTTACAATTTTTATAACACACGTAGTCGTTTATTTCTATAAGAGTCATCTATCTATGAGAGGATCAGTGAATTTTAATGGTACTTCAAAATAAGTCCAAGCTTTCAATACATAATAATAAAGCTAAACTTAAATTTATGTCATAATGACTAAAGGTTAAAGATTCTTTAAAATTATGCAAATGAATACATCATAATGTAAGGAAAAATCTTTTCTAGATTTGCGGGTAAAAATCTCCTTTCTCAACAACTTTAAGAAAAGCATTTCCTTCTTTTAAATACTTCAAACAAAGAAAAGTGGAACGATTTACATCATAAAAAAAATTGTTTTGCTCAATGCTTTTCAAACACAATCTTATCTTTAAAAAACTTAGTAAGCCAGCGCAGTTGGATGTAAATAATCACAGAAAAAATAGGTTGATTCAGAGTGTTTTCAAAACTCATCACTAATTTTTGTCTTTGTTTTATGGGTTTCTAAGCTATACGAAATAGTAACAATATATTGCAAGAAAGTAAAAAAAAAGGTTGATTTGTACGGAAATATTATTTCAAAATATTGAGAAAGTTTAAACTTATAAATTTGTCTTGGTCCAGTGGTGAAAGTCCATTTAAGGCAAGACTTACATGCAAAACGTATTGTCTGTGATTTAACATTATTATAAAAAAACACAATAAAATCCGGTCACCATGTAGTTGTCTGCAGTCTACCCAAATAAAGAAGTCAATAACCATTCGCAACTTTTCGCGTCTTACCGGACCCCTCCCTCCGCAACAAAACAAAATCAAGTTTTGCCAGGAAAGTACTGAGATGCGATGACATTAAACACGTGGCGTATTATACTTAGTAGTTAAAAATAGAGCAACATTTTATTCCGATGTAAAATAAAATTACCATGGGCAGGATGAAGCTTAAACAAGCGCATATTAAACGATGACCAACATACAAATTGGCTAGAGAACGAAAGCATCATTTTACAGACATCTAGCAGAAAGACCAACGTAGATGCCAAAACCTAAGCTATAACAGTATTATTTATATTTCATAACTATATTTTAAAGCACGTTAGTTAATCAAAAATGTTGGAAAATTCATTCTATCCCCCAAACCGTGGCCTCTCAATGGCTATTAGTTTCTTGAGATTTTTGAAACACTTCAACTTATTGTCACTACTTTTCATTTATTTGTCTATGGAAAAGGAATTTTTCCTCCTTCAAAAAAACCCCAAACAAAACAAAAGTGGAAAGCACCTCACAAAAAGATAAGAAGTGTCTCAGTGGTTCTAGAGAATAAGATAGAAATTCATTCTTTCCCCCAACTGTCGCCTCTCAATGGTCTCATCTGGCTATTAGTTTCTTGAGATTTTTTAAACAGATCGACTTATTGTCATTACTTTTCATTTATTTGTCTATGGAAAAGGAATGTGTCCTCCTTCGGAAAAAAAGATAAGAAGTGGCTCAGTGGTTCTAGATAATAAGATGGATTTATAAAAAGGACACGACAATACAATGCTGACGGCGACAGAAACGTTTTTCGTTTATTAATTAAAACTGAGTCATTTTTAGTACAAAAATTAAAGTTAATGTGGATCTGTACTTCTCAGGAAACAATGTTCGCAATATTTAGCATAGGTATTGTCATTAACATTGTCACCTAATATACTTAATACTACTTAAATATTGAGCTTGAAGACAATTTTAACATGGAATGGGTATATTTCCACGTTGGCAAATTGTTTAAAACTGGTGAGAACTTGATTTGGTTTCGTCAGTAGCTGTATGAATATAATCAGATTTCTTAAGAAAAGTGACAGAAATTACTCAGCAGAAATCGAAGTAGATATAAATATACGTAATCCAAACGAAGTAGATATAAATATACGTAATCCAAACGAAGTAGATATAGATATTCGTAATCCAAAAATCCCTTTTTCTTATACGCATATAGACATAGTAGAACTGTGTAAGATATTGTGTTTTGAGTATGGTTTCTGTATGAATTAAAGAATGTGTATTGCACACTTTCAACGTCATCGATTGAAATATACATATGCTCTTGATAGAATTAAAATATTGTATGCATATTGTTGACATTCTAAAACTATGTACAGATGCAAGTAAATAAACTGGAAAAAAGTAAATTTAATTTTAGTCCATAAATATTCACAACTGTCCAATATTTGTACACGTGTTATAGATTAATTTAAATATAAATACTGCAACAAATGCCTTTCTGGCATTAGGTAAACCAATGTCATACAACAACAGTCACTCGTCTTCCTCTCAATACTTTTTAAGATTATCATAATTATTTTACTGTGGCATGGTAAGTCATTATAATTACCTTAAAACATTTGATTCAAGTTAATGATTTGACCTTAGATAATATTGTGAATGAAATGACTTTATCTTATAGAGTGTCTTAAAATGCACTTCAAATTTCTTGCTGATTTGATCTTATATAGATTCAATTTGTTATAAGTTTGATATATGCCAGGTAAATGAAATATTTATTAAAACAAAAAAAATATTCCTACCTTATTAATGATAACTTAGATGTCGTTAGCTTTTAATTTCAGTATTGCCTTATGCTTGCTATATGGACCCTCAGATATAAGATTTTAATTGAAGAGTGTAATTTTACCAGTACTTGATATAAGAGGAAACGACCATGTCATTAAAATTTAAGATAATTTAATAATTTGACATCTTCAAATCGTCGTTTTACAAGTTTTTTTTCTTTTGAATAATAATGGGTTTGTTTTTCATATCAGTGGCGTAGCTGTCTTAAATTAAACATGATATTATACAAGGAACAACAGTGCTTATCAATTCTTAATAAGTATAAAAACTGACCTTGGCAATTTTATTTCATCGAGAAAAAAAACTTAAATAAAAACAATGGAAAAAAAATAAATTTAAAAAAAATGAAACAACAGTCCGATTTTTTTGTTCTGTTTTAATATAAATCTGGATATCTTTCAAAATTAAACAAAGTATGGATATAGAAATCAATAGAAATCATTAATTCACTTATAACATACAACATGATTAAAAAAATGCATTGAATTTATTTTTTCTTACACCGGATTGATGTTCTGCAGCCTAAGGACTTATGACATCATTTTGTGTACAATTTTAAAAATATGCTTAGAAATTTTTATTTTAGAAAAATTAAAAGTTAGAATAACATCTCCATAATTTTGGTCTCATTGAAAATATAACAAGTTTCAGGGCATCATACGCCCTTAAATAAACTATTTGGTCTTGCCCTCTGCAAGACCAAATAGTTTATTTAAGGGCGTATGATGCGTGAATGTTTTGCAAAACAAAAACAGCTTCAGATTTAAACAAATTTATTGATGAGCAATACTTGCCAAACATGGAATATTCTTAGAGTCTGACAAAAATAATGACTTTTTTTAAGGCAATTCATATATGTATTTCAATTTATTCGGATCCATCCGTTCTGCAGTAGGGAAAAGCGGTTGCCGTTACTCCATAGTATGTGCCTGTAGAACCTTCTTTGGTGTCGAACCCCCAGTACACACACTTGTCACGACTGCATTTGGAAGCCAGAAATTTCTTCCAGTTACACTCACAAGCTCTCATTTTACAGTTGTCTCTGGCTGACTCTACATAGTAGGCAACGGCTTTCAAATGACCACATGCTTTGTCGAACGTTGCTCCTTAAAAGATAAAATTTGGTTATATATATTATAAATGAACAAAATAGTTGCTTTTATATTACACTTACAAAAATACAGAATTTCATTACTTAAAACTCACTTTTTAGAGTGTGGATGTTGACAGGTTTTTTCGGGTTATAAGTACAACCTGGTTGTCTCCTTCCTCCATTAACATAGATGTCCAGATGACCGCAGGGTTTTTTCATTCCATAACCTGTAATTATTTAGAATATATACAAAGAAAAGCAAAGTTAGAGTATCTCATTTTGATTCTTATTATTGTTTAATTTTAGGTACTATTTGGACTCGAATAAAGTGTAAAGTTTTAAAATAGACGTTTGCTCATGTGCTAGTTATGTTGATTTAATACCAAAGGGTCTGGCGTCTGTGTGAATGATATCAACAAATTTAGCGCTTTCTTTGTTGACTGCGAACTCAGAATCTTCAAACAATGGACTTGCTGGATCTAGACCTGAAGCGAAGATGAACTATTCATTTATTTGACTTAGTTTAATTAAACTTTATCATATTATAAATAAAAACTACTTGATTTTTTAAATTACATGATTGAAAAAAGGTAGCGCAATTTGAAAAATATATTACGTCAAACGTTTATTGATTGTTTTACCAAAGAATTTGAATGTTTATTAAGTTAAATAATATTTAATTATATGGATCAATTCAAACTCCCCAAAACGCGTAATTTACAAGCAAAAACAAAACTGAGATAAAGCAATAGACATATAACTACCAGTAATGCGGTTTATTTTCCCCTTGGCGAGTTTCCCTGCCTCTGCCGCAGCTTGGGCACCCAAACCTTGACCTATGACATGAACTTTGTCCCAGGGGATCTTGTTCTTGACCAAAACCATGTACACGTATGCCCCCACAATCTGGACGTTAGATGCGGACTGGCGGTAGTTCACTCCGGCCCCCTTACCCCAATCAATCAACAGGACGTTATTACCTTTCTAAAAATAAATAATCGGATTATTTTAGAGTATTGCCATTTTTAAATTTGGATAATGTTGTTGGAAACATATACACTTGTGTTGTTTATGATATAACATAAATGACAAAATATACAGACATGGGAGATAGTTATATTTTTTGCAAACAGTTCATACCTTTCTTAGCAAACTAGCCAGGTCACGTATTTCTGGAAGTGATGTATCCACCAGGTATCCATGAATAATGATGTCGGTTTCTTTTGTTTGGTCAAAATTGTCCGGTAATTTCGTCTGGACTTTGATATTTTCTGCTCCATCAAACCAGATACTTTTTAGTCCCATATCCACTGGACTCTCTGGTCGTTTACCGAAGCGTTTGTTCATGCACATCTTGACGGCCAAGATGGCAAAGCATACACTTGTGGCGTTAACCATACCTGATTAAAGAACACAGACATTGAGGTTTTTTTTAAAGATTTAATAAAAACGTCATAATCAATTCTCACTTCTCTTTCTTGTAAAAAAAAAATAAAAACAATAAAAGCATTATCTTAGATAATTTTATAAATATGAAACTAAAACTAATTTAAGTTTTCCACTACCTGCGTCAGATCTTAAACTCAGTTCATCAGATGTTGCATCTCCTTTAATTAAAAAAATCACATAATATATAATTTTGCAATATATGCAGATCAACAGAAGTTTTCGATTTCAATTTTAATGTTTTATGTAAAATAAATACTACATCACACGTTTGGGTTTCGAATGTTCAGTTGATTATTGTTTTACGCACCATGTATCCTTTTAATTCTTTTTTTGATTTTTTCCTAATGATACTGTCACATCATAAAAGTTTGTGAGAGTTCTTTTCAGATTTAACAGGAACAAAATTTAAGATAGGGAGAAACCTGCAGTGGAACAATCATAATGACACGTACAGATAAGTGTAAAAAGGTTTATAGTGTGTGTGTGTGTGTGTGTGTGTGTGTGTGTGTGTGTGTGTGTGTTTGTTAGGGTGGGTGAGGGTGGGTGTTTGTGTGTTTTATAAAAATGGAAATTTTATACCTTAGTTAAGTGCTAGTTTTGATTATTGTTCTCTTTACGTAATGTGGTGTTATCACCATAATTGGTCACAAGTAAAACAGATCAAAAGTTAACATTTAAAAGATTTAAATACTATACTTACGTTTTCCTGCACTACCACAGTCTACAAAATAAATCAAAAGTATACACATTCTTTGCATTTTAATTCTTTTCTGGTTATATCTGCAAATTGTGAGGAAAAAACCTAGTTAGATATTTTCTAAATGAGAGTTCCTAGATAACGAATAAATTAATTTAAAAATATATCTTACTTGATCCGCCGTAGCAGTTATGACTATGATGTCCACCCATTGACCTTCCTCTTAGAAGGTTATTACCGGTCTGTTTTGGTGTGTTATGAGTCTTTCTTTTTATAGAAATTGTCATTGTTTAAACAAGAACCAGATGTACAATAGTAAATGTTTGCAAGTTGAATATTTAACAAAATGTCGTGTTACAAAAGTATCACTTACAATCATTTATGTCAATAGGACAATTTTTACATTCATTAAATTATAACATTCATAGAAAAAAGTTAAGATAATTCCATTTTGTGATAAAAAAAAATATTGTTAGATAACGTTTCCTCACTCTGTTTAATCATTAACTTTTTTTTCTTTTTGGATAATAAATTGCCAAAAAAATTAAAGAATATTGTTTATAATAAAAATAAGAACATTGCAACAATCTTGCTAAAAATATGACATAAATTGTTTCTTTAAAACGTGGAAACTTTATCAAAGATAAAAAGTTGACTATTTTGATGTTGATGAAAGTCTTATTACAAAACCACAAAATTGAATTGCCTTTTAACAGTAAACTCTGTTTAAGCTAAGTTTTCCCGTATATCTGGATTTAATCGGTTACTCTTTATGTTCGTATAACGAATAACAAAGCGCTTTATACATAAACCGGACACCCCTCGTTGTTTTTGTTCTCATGTTTTTAATATACATAATATACAATCAATAAATTTATATTACATTTTGATTTATTTTCATGAAATTATATTTTAGTATTGACACACAAAAAGATAGGGGGCATGTACATCATATGTAACAACTTGCTTTAAGTATATATATATTTGTTTTGAACATGATGACGTTGCACAACCTTGTAGCATGTTTTATGTCCTAATATTCAAACACGGAAATTGTAATATGTTAAAAGGACAATCTAAGGCCAAACAACATATTAGGGTTCATGGAGAGAAAGCAAAGCAGAAGAAAGAGATATTGTTTTAATTGTACTTCCTGACCAGCTAATGCACTTAACAAGGCTAGTTATTTCTCTCCTAAATATTTCGATGAAATTTCTTTCATGTTGTACTACTACGTCAAATATTTTTAGATAAAAAATCAAATATTAAACATACCACGTTGTTTCAATAGTTATATATTTTACATGGACCCTTAAGAAATTTGTTAAGAATGAGCAAAAGTAAAACAATTTTCCCATTTGTTTTATTTTTTTGTCTTCCTACCCTAAGGAATTAAGACTGGTTTCTTCTAAAATATTCGAGTGATATAATCAAGGTCGCCTCAAATATGCACGCATGTCATACATTTTCCTTCAGCTTCATGCTATTTGAATGTCTGGAAAACTGTGACGTCGCAAGCGCCATCTTAGCACTTTGCCCAATTAATGTAAAATTACGTTTCATAAACAAAGGAAAGTCATTAATTACGATTATTTTGCGTAAAAATTATTTTTATAATCTTAAATAACCACGTCTTTACTTTCTTCAACTTATTGAAAATAATTTTTTTTGTCATTAAAAAGTGGAAACCCGAGTTGTTACCTTTTAGCACCGCTTGTTATGATAGGATGGATAAATACTAAACTCTTCTTACCAATCTGCCTAAATAAAAATTTAACAGATAATTGGTTCGCTTTACACTGGGGGAAATTTGTTTGTGATAACTCAACCCCTTTAATAGCACTATCCTATAGAACTGAGATTTATAAACCTTCTAGTACTTACGTTTAATTAAATAGAATTAAATGGGAACAATGTATTTAAGAGTTTTTATCATCGTTAATAATATTGAGAATTAACTTAATGGCTGATATTTTCAGGCATCGTGAGATCAAAGCGAAGAAGCTTCCTCCAGACACTACATCAATCCTTGATTTTAACAATCAATGTCATTTTTGATGTAATATATTACGTAATATTATGTAATATATATATATATATATATATATATATATATATATATATATATATATATATATATATATATATATATAAGATGGTTGACAGTTTGTTATTGTCATTTTTCATTAGATAGCCTAATGTTGAATAGGGGAACTGTTGTTTTAAAAGGTATAAATTATGTTCATCAAGAATATAAAAAACAATTAAAGCCAATTCTCAGATTGTCGTCTTCGGGATCAAAAACATACGTTTGGATAAGGATCGGCTGTTGTTTTGTGGAGTTAAGTTAAAAATTATACTTTAAATCATTACAATTATAAATTATCGTATTCAAAAGAGTATCATTACAATACGTGAGAAATTTAATTTCGATAAAGTACCTCCAAATTTTAATTTAGTCGGATTGCATGCAAGGCTTTGGCAAAGCATTTGGGTATATGATATTTCCTACACATAAGTGTTAAATACACGATATCTCCCACCTTTTGTCATCAGGTAATTTCAACAACTTAAAGAAATTCAGTTGCAGATTCGGTTATGACGTCTTTGTGAAAGTTCTTTTTTCAGATTGGTTAGACAAATCAAAACACGTTTTTATAACGAAAACTGCATCGGATGTCTTTTCTTTTGTGATATATATATATATATATATAGTTAAAAGGGAACTGTTAAACAGCGAATAAACTCCACTGATGTGTTTGCCTTGAAGCACTTAATTTGAGAACAATCTCATCAATCATGGTTAGAAATGTCCTTTTTCTTCTCTGATGAGCTAGCAATGTTTGTATTTATTTTAACATTTAATTTAAACTCTTACTAAACAAAAGACTTAATAAAAGGTTCATATTTTTAATAATTGATAAAAAGAGGTTTACAACAAATGCATTCCGTACATACATGAAGTAGTAAATAAATGTGTAAATATCTTACAGTGTTGAAAGTACAGTAACAGGTACTATGAAACGTATAGTTTTATCGATTAAAATGAATTTATATACGATACAATTAAATATTGCTAACAAACATGCACATTGACATTTCAAAAATAAATTCCAACGTGAGAGTTGAAACTTGAGAAAGTTAATGTAATTTTAGCTCATAATGTGAACAACTGTCTAAACTTATACAGATGTTGTTTAGATATTGAAAAAAAAAGTAGCCATCACGTTCACATTGTTAAAATACAGCACGCAGAAATTATTACCAATTTCACAACAATAGTGTATTCATCTAGGTCCAGTATATTGTATATTGGCAATATAATGAGTGTAGACTATTTGTTTACATTTAAGGAATGAATTTAATGTATATCCATGTTATTCGTGTATAATATAACTTTAGACACGCTTCATAAACTCAGGAATTCGTACTTGTAGTGTAAAGGACACCAGCCAGGAAAAATGCTCATAGAGAATAAAGAGGTGCCTCTCCTACTTAAATTCTTTGAAAAAAAAAAGTTGAACGAAAATAAAAACGGGTTACATGTAGATACATGTATGTAAGATTATCTGCTCAAAAGACGTCACATGAAAAGACAGACACTAGACTAGTTCTTTATACCGCAAACTATTCCCAAGTATACCTCTTTTATTAGCGTCTGATACCTATGTCTTACTGCTACTTTCATTCAACTCAGAAATATACAGACGCTTATGGATGGTTGCTGGAACCTCTTAAAAACCTATATAACATCGCTGTCCATTCTGATTTGTAGAAATTTTCCCCTCTCTAGGGTAAGATTTTGTACGAATTTGGTTGCATAACAGGCACTGAACGGGTGTGACACAATCAACGTTCTATTTAAACGGTATATTAAAAGAAATCAACCCTTAAAGTGTACAGAGACAACTTCTATAGTATCAGCTGAATGGATGAAGGAAGGAAAAGAAACTAATCAGAAAATAAAAGAATGTAAGAAGTCCATTTGGTTTGTAAGATGTAAAACCCATGCAAAGCACATTCTTTACTGACACGGTTCGGTTCGCTTTATTTGGAAAATATAATAGCCTCTAGAATGTACTCCCAACTAGTGATGATAAAAAAATAGCACTATACTAGGCAATGTGATACACAAATAAAGGTAAGCTAGCACTGCCATACTCAATTTAGATGAGGAAAAATTCAGTGATGTGAGTGCTGGCTGTTTACTGTCGACATTATTGACTTATGATCGTAAATTTAAAGGTTGCTTAGATTTTATAGCTTGCAATTGCACCACAGATTGTAAAACTTTAAGATGGGGATGCCAACCTGCCAACTTGCAGTCTATGGACCTTTACAAATGTATTCTATATAGTGATCATGAACAGAGAAAAATTTAAAAATAATACATATAATATGATACACACATTTTTTCGCATTTTAGAAAGACAATTATGAAATCTGGCTGCCCGCAATTTGAATCGCTATTTTTATCGTTATTCAAATGCGCTTGCCTTGAAAGTAAAACATTTGTACAGTTGTATACATAATAAACAAATCACGTTTTTCTTTACATGCGTAAGAATATTAATCGGAAGTACAATTCGCCTACTAAAAGTAAAGTTTATTTATGCCTTGCTATTTCGGAAATCAACAAAACGGTGCGATTTATCTCACTAGTATTTATCATGTTTATTTAATGTACCGTTATGCTCTCGCATTACATTTACAAAGCTGACCAATGATATTACATGCCGATCATTCCTTTAAAAGGATTACTTGTTTTAAATTATGACCAAGCAATCAGTACAAAAATGCTTAATACAAATAAATTTCGAACATATATATAATGCAACAATACGTTATACATACATATCTGTGCTGCTTCAGCAGTTCCTATTTTACATACAAGAACAAATTCAGTAATGATAATTTATTGAATAGCAATGATTTCTCAAATTAGCCAAAACTTAGTAGCAGCATTTTCTAAATTTCCAGTCTTGTACCCGATACTATTCGGACCGTCTGTTCTGCAGTAGGGAAAAACAGTTGCCGTGATCCCGTAGTATGTGCCTGCAGAGTCCTCTGCGGCATCATAACCCCAATACACACGCTTGTCACGACTGCACTTGGAAGCCAGAAATTTCTTCCAGGTACATTCACAAGCTCTCAGTTTACAGTTGCCTCTGGTCGATTAAACGTAGTACGCAACGGCTTTCAGATGACCACACGCTTTGTCGAAAGTTGCTCCTTAAAATTTAAAACTTTTTGTAAGACACATTTTGTACAAGACTAATAGACCAATCCACACTTTACAAAAGTTATATCCCTTGGCCGCTATCTTTGAGGATAAACCCACATTTCTCACAGTAGCCTTTGTAGTTTAGAGGTTTGTAATGACATGTGGTGATAACGAACAGTGTTCAAATTCAAAAGTCCAAAGGGAAATTACAAAACAGGAGCAAACACGGACCACTTAAAAATAAAAACAGAGGTAGGATTAGGTGCTATGGAGGAGTGAGCATGCTCTTTGTCGTAATCGGGAAAAAACGGAAATGTCCGTAGACAATTAGGTGATTAATTATGATCTAAAAATTAGATGAAAAAACGTCAGTCAGCATGCGACCCAGTGGAAGATTGTATTTGATGACAAGGTCGTTGTATAGACCGTACAACTTACGAAAAGATGACCAAACGTGCCAATATGTTTAATTAAGCTAACTTATTTTTCATTAAATATTGTTTTCAATTATGCACAATGTTCAGACTGAATTGAGAGATTATAAAAAAAATGTATGAAGCTGCACAAATTTGTTCGTAACCTTTTTGCGCTTAAAATAGACAAATTCTATAATAATTACAATTTGATTTGAAATAAAAACCTTTTTGAATATCAAGAATTTTATAAGATTAATCCAGTTTGTCTAGATATGTATTCAGTATTTTTTGATATAATAAAACATGCTGTTCAATGATGTCAAATCTAGATATAGTGCTTTAAAGGTACAATGAAAAAATGACAATAACAAACCGTCAACCATCTCAAAAATCCATAAAACGAAACACAAATTCAAGGCAGAGCAACACAGACCTCCAAAAAGATAGAGGTAGGATCAGGTGCCTAGGACGAGTGAGCATCCTCTGCTGAATTACAATTCTACAATTCTCGCAAATTTTAACTTTAAAAATTCAGACGTTTTCTATATATTTGCATGATTTTATGCTAAGCGTCTATCACATTCTCAAGATTTCATTTTTTACATGTCACACAGAACCTATTGAATATGTTAGAAACCTATCAAATGTTAAAAATGTGCATACTGAATGAAGCATAATAAGAAGAAAAGTATTCTGAAAAATTCATAAAATTGCTTGTTTCTGTCATTTTCTTCTAAAACACCTGACAAAACCCAATGAAATCAAAACGATAGACACCTTAAATTAGTTGTGTTTTCATTAAAAAGCAAACAACCCCCACAGGTTCGGTGAAAAGAAGATAATCTAAAAGCAGATTCATGTAATTCATGAAAAAACTCGAATATGACTCAATTCAGTGCAATTGACTATTTAAATAAACAAGTAAATATTTATACATACTTTTTGAATATTTTTTTTAATTGTTTTTATTTTTTTTTTAATTTTATTTATTTTTGTTTTGCAAATTATCCCAATAGTAAATGTTTTCTTTTGAAAAGCACAATACTCAATTAGGTGATTGACCATTATAACATTGAATGATTTGAAACTACCTTATTGAGCATAAGTGCTAGGTCAACAATTTCAGGTAGCGCCGTGTCCACCAAGTATCCGTGTATTATAACGTGGGTTTCTTTTGTTTTGTCAAAATTGGCCGGTGGTTCAGTTTGCTCTTTAATTTTTTCTGCTCCTTCAATCCACATACTTTTCAGTCCCATATCCTCGGGACTCTCCGGGTGTTTACCGAACCGTTTGTTCATACACATCGTAACAGCCATTATGGCAAAACATAAGCTGGGGGCGCCAGCCATACCTGAAACGGGTTTCGAGCAGCAATTAAAATTCTTATTATCTAATCTTTATATTATGAAATATTTACATGTTTCGGTGTCTTTGTATGTGATAAAACTTAGAATCAAATTTGTAACAAAAAATTCTATACAATTCGTAAATAACCCAAATGACGGACTAATGGGGCGCAAGTGGGGTTTGCATAATTATATGAAATGAAATAATGTAAAAATGTCAATAATATTGTGATTAATCGTATAGTACGTGCTCTTTGAATTTGTCTGCACGGCATGGTGTGTTATAGGGCCGACGATATCCAAACATAAGCATTCAATGCTTATATTCATATTTATTTTGATGTTTATTTGTGTGAAATATTTTGGTATACATGTATTTACATTTTCCAGTGTCTTTGACCATCATAACACAACGAATCAATTTTGTAAATGTGTATTATTGACAATACATTTCACTATGTCTAGTTTGATGTTGAGATATTTTAACATTTTACCATTTTAACAAGACCTTGGACTTTCGGTAGGATGTAACTATCTTTTTCGTGCGTCAAAACAAGTTAAAAATGACGCTGGTTTCAAGTGAAATATACACAGATTGCATAGTCTTAGCTCAAAAGATTAAATCATAATGCTGTTTGTCACAACTACCCAAAGTCCAAGCTCCTGTTAAATTGGTTCTAATCGTAAAATTGCTGAAAATTCGGGCGTGAGCAATGTATAGTCCAATACATTTCACTATGTTTAATTTGAGATTTATTCGTACAATTGCTGAAAATTATATAAATATAAGTAATAAGGAACTATTCTTTTAATATTTTGCAGTGATCAAAAACGTTCGGGCGTGATCAAATAAAACCAAATCTACCATAGAGTCATTCTGGCTACATTAAATTTGATCAACCCCGATCGTATTTGATTACCTCATAATACTCAAAGAATGATTCCATTCATCACCTTCATCACCTGCATATGGTGTTTTTGTCTCTCAGTTAATTCGATACACAAGGTCATGCTCTTCGTATGAACAGTTTCTAAGGCGGGGCAAGCTACTGACAAACAAGTTGATAGAACAGGACTATCAACAGGCTAGTTTGAAGTAATCTTTTCGTAAGTTCTATGGTCGATACAACGACCTTGTCAGCAAATACACTCATCCACTGGGTCGCATGCTGACTGACGTTTTTCATTCTAATTGTTAGACAATAATTATCAACTAATTATCTACGGACTTTTCCGTTTTTTTTTTCCCGATTACGACAAAGAGCACACGGCTCGAATATATTGAACGATATATACCAGAAGATTCTTATCATTTGTTCTTTGGATGCAAGAAATATACCAATGAACAATGAACTGTTTTCAAACCTTTTAAATTTAAATCAAATTAACATTATTAATTGTCATATACTTTTGTGGGGAGATGAATCTCTGACTGTCAATTAAAACCAACGTATTTTTTTTATCTTTCAAAGATTTATCAGAGATTGTGGCAGATTCTCGTAATTTCAGTCTGACTGCTTGGACCAAATTCAAACAGAACTGTTTATAAATACATGTACGTTTGTTCAATGATTTAGCCATTTTAGTAATATCCATTTCTATGTACTTTTATTCTAAATTACTACACAGTTGTAAATTGTTATATTGGTAAGAACCTCGTAAGTTGTTAGAACTTGTAACTATTCGAACCATTTGTATATGTTTATGCAATAAAATATGTTCAAACTAATATTGAACGTCGCTGATTTCAAATACAAGCATAAGAGATGAATGTAAAAATAAAATTCATAAAACACTGAATGTGAAAATAAAATTGAAATAGGTAACAAGAAATCTTTCTTTGAATAATTATGAGGTGATAATTATGGTCGGGGCGTGATCAAATCTATCATAAGCCATTTGTTGTTTTTTTTTTTTTAAATTATTCATTTAAGTTAATAATATTAAACATGTGTAGTTAAAAAAAGAACTTGTTTGTAATACCTACGTCAGATCTTGCAGCAGATTATCAGATGTTGTTTCTCCTAAAACGAATCAATACAAATTCAAATTTGGGCGTATGATCCATTTATGAATCTCAAGTTTATTGCCCCCCACCCCCACCCCTCGACAGCATCTATTTCACAAGGCGGCGCTAAGGGAAAATGTTGCTGTCGAGGGGGACAATAAATTTGCTATAGTCCGAAGAGTAAGTAAATATAAATAAGAAAACTTATGGTAAATAAATTGGTGTGATCGGAGTTTAAAAATAACTAAACGACTTGGATTTCACCAGAGGTGTTCTTAGAATAAAAACGAGGGAAATTGAATGCTGCGGATGAATAGTTTTGAAGACTTTTCACCATGGGTGAGATAGCATTTTCACAGTTAGATTGAAAAGCTTGTCTATTCGTTATTTTACATATAAAATATTCACAGAGGTATAATGATAAGTAATATTTCATGGCAATATGTATGCTGAGCAAAGACGTTACATCTTAAATATTTAAGACACATATTAAAAAGTAACACCAGTCTTATTTGTAATATTCTGAAAGACATGTAAGCACTATTGATGTTAACCAATAAAAAGGAGGAGACTTCGAAAAATGTCGTAACAAGTATATGCTCCGTCTTTCTTTTATAGTAATTGACATAGTTTGAGCAACAAGCAGATGTCCAAGAGTAAATATATACTGTATGTAAAAGATGTATATCAGAAGGTAATATTTTGAAAGTTTCACGTGCAATTTATCTTTATCATCTTTGATAATAATCTTTAATTTTAAATTACAATGTATATATAGCCGATAGAGACTATAGAGTATATATCGGCTGTATATAATTTAAAGATAATTATTAAAGATCATAAAGATAAATTTGCAAATGAAACTTTCTAAACATTACCTTCGAATATACATATTTTATACATATTTACTTTTGGACATCAGCTTGTCGCTCAAACAGTGTCAGTATACTTTCATTGGTTATATTTATGAATGTTTTAGTTCTATAAAGTGCAAGGTGTTCATTTTGTTAACGGATGCTAGTAACTTCTACTCACCTCTGGGAATAATCATAAAACTTTAGTTTCGCTATATTACTGTTTAAAAAAAGGAAATAAGTATTCTAATGTTATTATACAAAATCAGGTTACATTGATTTTATAGTTGAGAATCGATAATTTCTTATTAATTATCATTTTATCTCAATGAACTTTTCTTAATGAATATTTGACAACAACCCCCCCCCCTCTCTCTCTCTCTCTCTCTCTCTCTCTCTCTCTCTCTCTCTCTCTCTCTCTCATCTAACTTTTTTGGCGTTGCCTTTTTGTTCGAATGGGTATTGTCCCCATGGAAAACTTGGATCTGTCCTCATTTCGGCTGAGATTTGGCTCGATCGACAAAATTTTTCGGACTGACGTTTAAAGCATTCAAACATTATTTTTTTTTTTTATATTTAGTCGAGTCGAATCCCAACAGAGAATAATATTAGATTTGTCCATGTAATGTAATTCAAGCAAGTTGCAAAAATGACACTTATATAAGACATTGAAAATGAACTAAATAGATGAATGTTGTTTTCGTCTCAAGTGCGTAACAACTTAATTTATTGAAAATATTCCTAAAATGTATGCATAAAAACACATCGAATAAGTGTTGATATAAAAGAATTGTCTCAAAATATTTCATGAAATAAGTTAAATTTTATCTATATCTTGTTTGCAGTCGGCAAACAATATTCGTTACATGGTTCGTAGTTCACATAATATGGTTTATACGTCGTTAGTAATTTCCATATTTTGGTACACTTCAAACCATGTCTCTAGTACCAGTATCAGTACCAGTAGTATCTAGTTTTCCGAAAAATATATTAAGAAAAGCAATTAAATTGTGAAAATATCTAAAAGCAGGATGGTAGATTGTGTTTAATGTCTATTTTATGAATCATCAAAGAAAATGAACATAAGTTTAAACACTTGGTTTGTTCTGTGACGTCATGTTAGCTACTCGGGCTGATCAGGATTCTATATTGCAAATGCTGATATTGATTAACATGGATAATACGGATTAATCTTTTGAAACTTATGGAACGCCTGGACTGTCTTATCATGGCAAAACTAAATTCGTTATGTGCTTATATCATTGTATTGCGTGCTTTTATCGTTATGTAGTGTGCTTGTATCATGATGTGGCATTATGTGGTGTGCTTTTATCATTATTTGGTGCACTCTTTCATTTATGTGGTGTGCATTTACCAATATATGATGTGCACACATTATTATGGCATGTGCAATTGGTATTATGTGATGTGCATTTGACATTATGTGATGTGCATACATCATTATGTGATGTGCAGTTATCTTTATGACATGTGCTTTTATTATGTGATGTGATTCCGTCTCTACATAATGTGTTTTTAAACATTATTATGTGATATGCTTTCATCTTTACGCAATGTACTTTTTATTCATTATGGCATGTGCAAACATCTGTATGTCATGTACAAACATCATTATGTGGTGTGCAAACTTCGTTATGATGATGTCAAAGTCACATGGCAACTTTTAAAGTTTAAAGATGGCGGACGTAGATCAAGCAGCAAAATTCAAAACGGATGATTTATCTTCATAATTTGTTTGCAAAATTTACGGGCGCAAACGTAAATAATCTAACGATACAAAAGTCTCAATGACACAGACTTAATTTCTTGAAAGAAAGTAACTCTCATCAGCCATGCACCTTAAATCACTTGCCTCGACACTATATTTTAGTGTTTCGGCGGTGTGATACGAGGTTTATGATTAATACAGATTAACATTTTCTTTCATCCAAAAAGCCTTGCATCTGTATGAATGATGTCAACAAACTTAGCGCTTTCTTTGCTGATTGCAAAGTCCGTATCTTCAAACAATGGGCTAGCTGGATCTAATCCTGAAGCGAACATGAGTGTTGATAAATTTCGGTTTATGGCTGATGTTATTACATCTTGTTAAAACATACAAGAATTTCAGATTTCAGAAACGAAACATATATATATATATATATATATATATATATATATATATATATATATATATATATATATATATATGCATAGACCAACTTTTAAAAGCAACTGTGAATATTCGAGCTTATGACGAACGCATTCCTTTAAGAACTAAACACTTTAAAAAGATGCAGTTATACTGTAGCCATGTTTGTTCTTTAGATTGAGTGAATCTCACATTTAAAGAATAAGTAGATGTATCAGACTCTATGAGATCATGAATAGTTTAACATCAGAAGGCTACAATTATTTTAATTATGATAAATCGTGTTTATTTCGTTCATAATAAAAAGAATTAAAACAATCAAACGTAACCAAATAGCGATATGCTAGGATTAATGAAATAAACAGACAGAGGCGTAAGACTAGAATACTACCAGTAATACGGTTGGTTTTCCCCTTGGCGAGTTTCCCTGCTTCTGCCGCTGCACGAGCACCCAGACCTTGACCTATGACATGAATCTTGTCCAAGGGGATCTTGTTCTTGACCAGAATCATGTACACGTATGCCCCCACAGTCTGGACGTTAGAGGCGGACTGACGATAGTTAACTCCGGCTCCCTTACCCCAGTCAATCAGGAGGACGTTATGACCTTTCTGAAAACGAAAAATAATCGGATCATTTTAAAGTATTGCCATTTTTATATTTTGATAATCTAATGTTGTTGGAAACATGTACACTAGTGTTGTTTATGATATAATATGTATGACAAAATATGCAAATATACAAGGGGGTTGATTAGATTTTTGCAAACAATTCATACCTTTCTGAGCAAACTAGCCAGGTCACGTATTTCAGGAAGTGATGTATCGACCAAGTATCCATGAATAATGATGTCGGTTTCTTTTGTTTGGTCAAAATCATCCGGAAGGTTTGTTTGGACTTTAATATTTTCTGCTCCTTCAAACCAGATACTTTTTAGTCCCATATCCACTGGACTCTCTGGTCGTGTATCGAAGCGTTTGCTCATGCACATCTTGACGGCCAAGATGGCGAAGCATAAATTAGTGGCGTTAACCACACCTGATTAAAGAACACAGACATTGAGGTTTATAAAGATTTAATAAAAACGATAAAATCAATTCTCACTTCTTATTTTTGTGAAACAAAAATAAAAAAAATAAAATCATTATCTTAGAAAAAATACTAGTAAATAAAGAAGAAACATAAAACCAATTTAAGTATTCTACTACCTGCGTCAGATCTTAAACTCAGTTCATCAGATGTTGCATCTCCTTTCATTAAAAAAACCCCAAAATATATAATTTTGCAATATTTGCAAATCAACAGAAAATTTCACTTTCAAATTAAATATTTTATTATAAATAAATACTACACCTCAATGTTGGGTTTCGGATGTTCAGTTGATAATTGTTTTACGCACAATGTTTTAATTCTTTTTAAACCACTTTGTTTTCCTTTCTTGGGTACCTTTGATTTTGTCTTAATGATACCGTCACATCTTAATAGTCATTAAGAGTTGTTTTCAGATTTAACAATAGAAGATGATTTAATTTAACATGCAGTGGAACAATCAATATGATATGTAACTCGTGTTTGTGTGTGTGTACAATACAAAATTCACATGAAAATGTTATACCTTAGTTAAGTTCTTATTTATAATTGTTATGTGTTTAATTATTATTCTCATCATAATTGGTCACATGTAAAACAGATATAAAAGTTAAAATTTAAAAGATTTAAATACTATACTTACGTTTTCCTGCACTACCACAGGATACAAAATAATACAAAAGTATTAACATTCTTTGCATTTTAATTCTTTTGTGGTAATATCTGCAAATTGTAAGGAAAGAAAAACATAGTTAGATATTTTCTAAACAAGAGTTCCTAGATAACGAATACATGAATTTAAAAATATATCTTACTTTATCCGCCGTATCAGTTATGACTATGGTGTCCGCCCATTAAGCTTCCTTTAGAAGGTTATTACCTGTCTGTTTTGGCGTGTTATGGGTCTTTCGTTTTATAGAAATTGTCATTGTTTAAACAAGAACCAGATGTACAATAGTAAATGTTTGCAAGTCGAATATTTAACAGAATGTCGTGTTATAAAAGTATCACTTAAAATCATTTATATCAATAGGACCCTATTTACTTTCTTTAAAATTTAAATTTCGTAGAATAAAGTTAAGGGTATTTCATTTTGTGAAAACATTATAGTTACCTCATGTTTCATTACTCTGTTTAAGTGGACATATCAATATCTAAAACGACAGCGTAATTTATATTTTTGAAAGTCTTTTGAACATTTATATTCAAACATGCAATAAACATTTGATGCTGTTAATGTAAGTTCCCGGTAAATTCATTTTGTTAACCAATAAACTTATCGTTTATTGAGTTTTGTTTCTCTGTATAATCACAATAAATCGAATAACGAATCTTTAAAAAGAGTATTACGATATAACGGAAAACACAGAGATCTTCTCTTACAATTTTTATAACACCCGTAGTCGTTTATTTCTATAAGAGTCATCTATCTATTAGAGGATCAGTGAATTTTAATGGTTCTTCAAAATAAGTCCAAGTTTTCAATACATGATAATAAAGCTAAACTTAAATTTATTTCATAATGACTAAAGGTTAAAGATTTTTCAAAAATAAGCAAATGAATACATCATAATGAAAGGAAAAGTCGTTGCTAGATCTGCGGGTGAAAATCTCCTTTCTGAACAACTCTTAAAAAAGCATTTCCCCCTTTTGAATACTTCATACAAACAAAAGTGGAACGATTTACATCATAAAAAATTTGTTTTGCTCAATGCTTATCAAACACAATCTTATCTTTTAAAAACTTAGTAAGCAAGCGCAGTTGGATGTAAATAATCACAGAAAAAATAGGTTGAACCAGAGTGTTTTCAAAACTCACCACTAATGTTTGTCTTTGTTTTATGGGTTTCTAACCTACACAAAATAATAACAATTTATTGCAAGAAAGTAAAAGAAAAGTATGATTTGCACCAAAATATTTCAAAATACTGAGAAAGTTTAAACTTTTAAATTTGTCTTTGTCCAGTGGTGAAAGTCCTTTTAAGGCAAGACCTATATGCAAAGTGTATTGTCTGTGATTTAACATTATTATAAAGACAATGAAATCCGGTCACCATGTAGTTGTCTGCAGTCTACCCAAATAAAGAAGTCAATAACCATTCGCAACTTCTCGCGTCTTGCCGACCCCTCCCTCCCCAACAAAAAAATCTAGTTTTGCCAGGAACGTACTAAGAGATGCGATGACATTAAACACGTGTCGTATTATACTTAGTAGTTAAAAATAGAGTATCATGCAAAATAAAATTACCATGTGCAGGATGAAGCTTAAACAAGCGAATATTAAAAGATAACCAACATACAAATTGGCTAGAGAACGAAAGCATCATTTTACAGAAATCTAACTGATGTTTTTAGCAGAAAGATCAACGTAGATGCCAAAACCTATCCTATAATGGCATTATTTCATATTTCATAACTTTATTTTAAAGCACGTTAGTTAATTTGGAAAATTCATTTTATCCCCCCCCCCTCAAACCGTGGCCTCTCAATGGCTATTAGTTTCTTGAGATTTTTGAAACACTTCGACTTATTGTCACTACTTTTCATTTATTTGTCTATGAAAAAGGAATTTGTCCTCCTTCAAAAAAACAGAAGTGGAAAGCACCTCACAAAAAGATAAGAAGTGGCTCAGTGGTTCTAGAGAATAAGATGGAAATTCCTTCTCTCCCCCAACAGTGGCCTCTCAATGGTCTCATCTGGCTATTAGTTTCTTGAGATTTTTTAAACATATCGACTTATTGTCATTACTTTTTATTAATTTGTCTATGGAAAAGGAATGTGTCCTCCTTCGAAAAAAAAAAAAACTGGACAGAACCTCACAAAAAGATAAGAGGTGGCTCAATGGTTCTAGAGAATATGATGGATTTATAAAAAGGACACGACAATACAAGGCTGACGGCGACAGAAACGTTCTTTGTTTATTAATTAAAACTGAGTCATTTTTAGTACAAAAATTAAAGTTATTGTGGATCTGTACTTCTCAGGAAACAATGTTCGCAATATTTAGCATAGGTATTTTCATTAACATTGTCACCTAATATACTTAATACTACTTAAATATTGAGCTTGAAGACAATTTTAACATGGAATGGGTATATTTCCACGTTGGCAAATTGTTTAAAACTGGTGAGAACTTGATTTGGTTTTGTCAGTAGCTGTATGAATAAAATCAGATTTCTTAAGAAAAGGGACAGAAATTACTCAGCAGAAATCGAAGTAGATATAAATATACGTAATCCAAACGAAGTAGATATAGATATACGTAATCCAAACGAAGTAGATATAGATATACGTAATCCAAACGAAATAGATATAGATATACGTAATCCAAAAATCCCTTTTTCTTATACGCATATAGACATAGTAGAACTGTGTAAGATATTGTGTTTTGAGTATGGTTTCTGTATGAATCAAAGGATGTGTATTGCACACTTTCAACGTCATCGATTCAAATATACATATGCTCTTGATAGAATTAAAATATTGCATGCATATTGTTGACATTCAAAAATTATGTACAGATGCAAGTAATTGAACTGTAAAAAAGTAAATTTAATTTTAGTCCATAAATATTCACAACTGTCCAATATTTGTTCACGTGTTATAGATTAATTTAAATATAAATCCTGCAACAAATGCCTTTCTGGCATTAGGTAAACCAATGTCATACAACAACAGTCACTCGTCTTCCTGTCAATGATTAGTACGATTATCATAATTATTTTACTGTGGCATGGTAAGTCATTATAATTACCTTAAAACATTTGATTCAAGTTAATGATTTGGCCTTAGATGATATTGTGAATGAAATGACTGTATCTTATAGACAGTCTTAAAAATGCACTTTAAATCTCTTGCTGATTTGATCTTATATAGATTCCATTTGTTATAAGTTTGATATATGCTAGGTAGATGAAATATTTATTAAAATAAAAAAAATATTGCTACCTTATTAATGATAATTTAGATGTTGTTAGCTTATAATTTACGCTTGCTATGTGTACCGTCAGCTATAAGATTTTAATTGAAGTTTCTTTTTACCAGTACTTGTATAAGAGGAAAAGACCATGTCATTAAAATTTAAGATAATTTAATATTTTGACATCTTCAAATCGTCGTTTTACAAGTTTTTTTTCTTTTGAATAATAATGGGTTTGTTTTTCATATCAGTTGCGTAGCTGTCTTAAATTAAACATGATATTATAGAGGAACAACAGTGTTGATTAATTATGAATAACGTATAAAAACTGAACTTGGCAAATTTTATTTCTTCGAGAAAACAATCTTAAGCAAAATTATCATGCAAATACATGTGAACAATAGGCTTCCATTAATTTGGCACTTCGCTGGCCATTATAATTTATATCACATGGAATGGAATATATAATATTCAGGGAACGTTTCATTGTCTTACAGACACAGATGTTGTTTGAAGTCGTTTTCATAGGTAGGGGTCATTACATTTTCTTGAATCTCCATAGAATAATGAGGAGGCCCACTTTTTTACTGACTTAATACATAGTCAGCGCATGTTTGTCTATTGTTCTCCTTTTAACGGTAGGTGTATATTTATAAATGTAAGCTTATGTTAAAAGGAGATCAATAGAGAAACATGCGCTTATGGTCAAACAGACAAAAACTGTTCCTTCTTGCGACCGCGTTCTCTGTTGTTAACGGTATACTTTGACCTGATGAATATGATAATTCACCACGTGATTTATACCCCAGGTAACTTTGTGAATATAAGACGCCCGTCATGTGACGTGTTAGGTATCACGCATTCTGCTAGGCGATATTATTTGTCCATATATATTTCAATTCATTCCAATCGAGTGATATTTACTTCATTTCTCTGAGATATCTTTAAGAAATTATCGGTTCTGTGCATTACTGATTAATGTACTTGTTTAATTTATTTTCAAACACGTTAATTGTTGACATCAGTGACTGGTTTATGATCATCAATGGCTACTTGTGCTGGCCGATATTTTATGTTATATATTTTTCAAAAATGGCAACATGCAGAGTGAGAGAGAGAGAGAGAGAGAGAGAGAGAGAGAGAGAGAGAGAGAGAGACAGAGAGAGAGAGAATGTTCAATTATAGTACCGCTATTCTAATCTTAGACTATCCATTACAATATTAGATCAACCCTCCAAGCATATTTATAAGTCTTGTCATCAATCAAGGGCAGATAAGTATAAATTCAAGATATTTGCAGAGCAGTGAGGGTAAGAAAACAACAAATTATTTTATTGCAACGCAGTTTAAAACCATTATGACAATATATTTCGATTGGAAATTGACCAAACTATATAATATATGACTTGAAGTAAAATTGAGCGAGAAATAAACGTAACAATAGTGCCCGAAAAAGGGCCCAAAATACGGCATTAAGGATATAGAAATCAATAGAAATCAAAATTCACTTATAACATACAACATGATTAAAAATGCATTGAAATTATTTTTTCTTATACCGGATTGATGTTCTGCAGCCTAAGGACTTATGACATCATTTTGTGTACAATTTTAAAAATATGCTTAGAAATTTTTATTTTAGAAGAGATTAAAAGTTAGAATAACATCTCCATAATTTTGGTCTTATTGAAAATATATCAAGTTTCAGGGCATCATACGCCTCTAAATAAACTATTTCGTCTTGTAGAGGGCGTGAATGTTTTGCAAAACAAAAACAGATTCAGAGTTAAACAAATTTATTGATGGTCAATACTTGCTAATCATGGAATATTCTTAGTCTCTAACAAAAATAATGACTTTTTTTAGGCAAGTCATGTATGTATTTGAATTTATTCAGATCCATCAGTTCTGCAGTAGGGAGAAGCGGTTGCCGTTACCCCATAGTATGTGCCTGTAGAACCTTCTTTGGTGTCGAATCCCCAGTACACACACTTGTCACGACTGCATTTGGAAGCCAGAAATTTCTTCCAGTTACACTCACAAGCTCTCATTTTACAGTTGTCTCTGGCTGACTCTACATAGTAGGCAACGGCTTTCAAATGACCACATGCTTTGTCGAACGTTGCTCCTTAAAACATAAAACTTGGTTATATATAGTATAAATGAACAAAATAGTTGCATTTATATCACACTTAAAAAAATACAGAATTTCATTACTTAAAACTCACTTTTAAGAGTGTGGATGTTGACAGGTTTTTTCGGGTTATAAGTACAACCTGGTTGTCTCCTTCCTCCATTAACATAGATGTCCAGATGACCGCATGGTTTTTTCATTCCGTAACCTGTAATTATTTAGAATATATACCAGGAAAAGCAAAGTTAAAGTATCTCATTTTGATTCTCATTATTGCATTATTATTTAATTTTAGGTACTATTTGGACTCGAATAAAGTGAAAAGTTTTAAAATCAACTTTGCTCTTGTGCCAGTAATGTTGATTTAATACCAAAGGGTCTGGCGTCTGTGTGAATGATATCAACAAATTTAGCGCTTTTTTTGTTGATTGCGAACTCAGAATTTTCAAACAATGGACTAGCTGGATCAAGACCTGAAGCGAAGATGAATTATTTATTGATATGAATTAGTTTAATTAAATTTCATTAAGAAATGTAAACCTTTCGTCATATTATAGATAACAACTACTTGATTTTTTAAATTACATAATCGAAAAAAGGTAGCACAATTTCAAAAAAATATTTATTACATCATACGTTTATGGATTTAGCATATTTTATATGCTTTTTACTAAAGAATTTGAATGTTTCTTAAGTTAAATAATATTTAATTGTATGGATCAAATTATGAAAAATCTCCCCAAAAACACGTAATTTAGAAGCAAAAAACAAAACTGAGATAAAACAAGAGACATGTTAACTACCAGTAATGCGGTTGATTTTCCCCTTGGCGAGTTTCCCTGCTTCTGCCGCAGCTTGGGCACCCAAACCTTGACCTATGACATGAACCTTGTCCCAGGGGATTTTGTTCTTGACTATAACCATGTACACGTATGCCCCCACAGTTTGGACGTTGGAGGCGGACTGACGGTAGTTCACTCCGGATCCCTTACCCCAGTCAATCAACAGGACGTTATTACCTTTCTTAAAAAAAATAATCGGATCATTTTAAAGTATTTAATTTTTATATATTGATTTTTATTTTTATTTTTATATTTTGATAAGCTAATGTTGTTGGAAACGTATACACTAGTGTTGTTTATGATATGATATAAATGACAAAATATACATGGGGGGGGGAGGTAATTATTTATTTTGCAAACAGTTCGTACCTTTCTGAGCAAACTAGCCAAGTCACGTATTTCAGGAAGTGATGTATCCACCAAGTATCCATGAATAATGATGTCGGTTTCTTTTGTTTGGCCAAAATTGTCCGGTATTTTCGTCTGGACTTTGATATTGTCTGCTCCATCAAACCAGATACTTTTTAGTCCCATATCCACTGGACTCTCTGGTCGTTTACCGAAGCGTTTGTTCATGCACATCTTGACGGCCAAGATGGCAAAGCATAAACTAGTGGCGTTAACCATACCTGATTAAAGAACAAGGACATTTAGATATTTCAAGATTTAATAAAAACGCTATAATCAATTCTCACTTCTCTTTTATTGTAAAAAAAAAAATAAAAACAATGAAAGCATTACATTAGATAATTATATAAAGATGAAAAATAAAACAAATTATTTAAGTTTTCTACTACCTGCGTCAGATCTTAAACTCAGTTCATCAGATGTTGCATCTCCTTTGATTTAAAAAAAAACCATAATGTATAATTTTGCAATATTTGTAGATCAACAGATAATTTCACTTTCAATTTTAATCTTTTATAAAATATAAATACTACATCACACTGTTGGGTTTAGAATGTTCAGTTGATTGTTGCTTTACGCACCATATATCCTTTTAATTCTTTTAAAACTACTTTGTTTTTCTTGCGTATTTTTGATTTTGTCCTAATGATACTGTACATCATAATATTATTGAGAGTTGTTTTCAGATTTAACAACAACAAAATTTAATATAGAACCTGCGTGGAACAATCAACATGACACGTACATGTAAGTGTAAAAAGGTTTATGGTGTGGGTGGATGGGTGGGTGTGCGTTTTATATAAAAATCACATGAAAATGTTATACCTTAGTTAAGTGCTAGTTTTAATTATTGCTCTTTACTTAATGTGGTTTTATCATCATCATTAGTTACATGTAAAACAGATTTAAAAGTTAAAATTTAAAGATTTAAATATTATACTCACTTTTCCCACCACTAGCACAGTCTACAAATAAATCAAAAGCATAAACATTCTTTGCATTTTAATTCTTTTCTGGTAATATCTGCAAATTGTGCGGGAAAAAACCTAGTTAGATATTTTCTAAACAGGAGTTCCTAGATAACGAATAAATTTATTAAAAAATATATCTTACTTGATCCGCCGTAGCAGTTATGACTATGGTGTCCGCCCATTAAGCTTCCTTTTAGAAGGTTATTACCTGTCTGTTTTGATGTGTTAGGGTCTTTCTTTTTATAGAAATTGTCATTGTTTAAACAAGAACCAGATGTACAATAGTAAATGTTTGCAAGTTGAATATTTAACAAAATGTCGTGTTACAAAAGTATCACTTACAATCATATATGTCAATAGGACTATTTTTACATACATTATATAATAACATTTATAGAATAAAGTATTTCATTTTGTGAAAAAAATTATAGTTACTTAATCTTTCTTCACTCTGTTTAAGCATTAACTTTTTTTTCTTTTTGGATAATAAATTGCCAAGAAAATTAAAGAATGTTGTTTATTATAAAAATAAGAACATTGCAACAATCTTGCTGGAAAAATATGACAAAAATTATTTCTTTAAAACGAGGAAACTTTATCAAAGATAAAAAGTTGACATTTTTGATGTTGATAAAAGTTTTTTTTTTATTACAAAACTACTAAACTAGATTGCCTTTTAACAGTAAACTCTGTTTAAGCTAAGTTTTCCCGTACATCTGGATTTTACTCGATTTATCGGTTACTCTTTATTTTCGTATAACGAATAACAAAGCGCTTTATACATAAACCGGACACCCCTCGCTGTTTTTGTTCTCATGTTTATTTAATGTACATAATGTAGGAGCAATAAATTTATATGATATTTATTTTCATAAAATTGTATTTTAGAATTCACACACAAAACGTTAGGGGGCATGTACATCATATGTAACAACTTGCTTTAAGTATATAAATATTTGTTTTGAACTTGATGACGTTGCAAAATCTAGCATGTTTTATGTCCTAATATTCAAGCACGGAAATTGTAAAATGTTAAAAGGACAATCTAAGGCCATAAAAGCAAAGCAGAAGAAAGAGATATTGTTTTAATTGTACTTCCTGACCAACTATTGCACTTAACAAGGCTAATTATTTCTCTCCTAGATATTTAGATGAAATTTCTTTCTACTACATCAAATATTGTTAGATAAAAAATCAAATATTAAACATACCACATTGTTTCAATGGTTATAAATTTTTATATGGACTCTATAAGAAATTTGTTAAGAATGTGCAAAAGTTACACAATTTTCCCATTTGTTTTATTTTTTTTGGTCTTCCTGCCCTGGAGAATTAAGACTGGTTTCTTGCCTATAATGTTCGAATGATATAATCAAGGTTGCCTCAAATATGCACGCATGTCATACATTTTCCTTTAGCTTCATGTTATTTGACTGTCTGGAAAACTGTGACGTCGCAAGCGCCATCTTAGCACTTTGCCCAATTAATGTAAAATTACGTTTCATAAACAAAGGAAAGTCATTAATTACGATTATTTTGCATAAAAATTATTTTTATAATTTTAAATAACCATGTCTTTACTTTCTTCAACTTATTGAAAATATTTTTTTTTGTCATTAAAAAGTGAAAATCTAAGCCCGAGTTGTTACCTTTTAGCACCGGTTGTTATGATAGGATGGATAAATACTTAACTCTTCATACTAATCTGCCTAAATAAAAATTTAACAGATAATTGGTTCGCTTCACATTGGGGGAAATTTGTTTGTGATAACTCAAACCCCTTTAATAGTACTATCCTATATTACTGGGCTTTATAAACCTTGTAGTACTTACGTTTAATTAAAAACAATTGAAGTGGGAACAATGTATTTAAGAGTTTTTATCATCGTTAATAATATTGAGAATAAACTTAATGGCTGATATTTTCAGGCATAGTGAGATCAAAGCGAATAGGTCACATATACTTCCTGCCTTCCTCCAGATACTGCTTCAACTAACCTAAAACAGAGACGTGAGAATAAATTAAGGGTAAAAAGGATATTGCATTTAATCCTTGATTTTAACAATCAATGTCATTTCTGATGTAATATATTACGTAATATTATATATATATATATATATATATATATATATATATATATATATATATATATATATATATATATATATATATATATATTTTTTTTTTTAATTTATTTTTTTTTTTTTCAGATGGTTGGCAGTTTGTTATTGTCATTTTTCATTAGATAGCTTCATATTGAATAGAGGAACTGTTGTTTTAAAAGGTATGAATGATATGAATTATGTTCATCAAGAATATAAAAAACAATTAAAGCCAATTCTCAGATTGTCTTCTTGGGAATCAAAAACATACGTTTGGATAAAGATCGACTGCTTTTTTGTGGAGTTTAGTTAAAAAGTATACTTTCAATCATTACAATCATAAATTATCGTATTCAAAAGAGTATCATTACAATACGTGAGAAATTTAATTTCGAAAGAGTACCTCCAAATTTTAATTTAGTCGGATTGCATGCAAGGCTTTGGCAAAGCATTTGGGTATATGATATTTCCTACACATAAGTGTTAAATACACGATATCTCCCACCTTTTGTCATCAGGTAATTTCAAGAACCTAAAGAAATTCGGTTGCAGATTCGGTTAAGACGTCTTTGTGAAAGTCCTTTTTTCAGATTGGTTAGACAAATCAAAACACGTTTTTATAACGAAAACTGCATCGGATGTCTTTTCTTTTGATATATATATAGTTAAAAGGGAACTATTAAACAGCAAATAAACTCCACTGATGTGTTTGTCTTGAAGCACTTAAATTGAGAACAATCTCATCAATAATGGTTAGAAATGTCCTTTTTCTTCTCTGATGAGCTAGCAATGTTTGTATTTATTTTAACATTTAATTTAAACTCTTACTAAACAAAAGACTTAATAAAAGGTTCATATTTTTCATAATTGATAAAAAGAGGTTTACAATAAATGCATTCCGTACATACATGAAGTAGTAAATAAATGTGTAAATATCTTACAGTAACAGTTACTATGAAACGTATAGTTTTATCGATTAAAATGAATTTATATACGATGTAATTAAATATTGCTAACAATCATGCACATTGACATTTCAAAAATAAATA
Source organism: Magallana nippona (assembly GCA_033439105.1). Taxonomy (NCBI): domain Eukaryota; kingdom Metazoa; phylum Mollusca; class Bivalvia; order Ostreida; family Ostreidae; genus Magallana; species Magallana nippona. The sequence continues at coordinate 48,773,967 of CM065919.1, forward strand.
CCAACGTGAGAGTTGAAACTGGAGAAAGTTAATGTAATTTTAGCTGATAATGTGAACAACTGTCTAAACCTATACAGATGTTGTTTAGATATTAAAAAAAAGAAGTCGCGATCACGTTCACATTGTATAAATACAACACGCAGAAATTATTACCAATTTCACAACAACAGTGTATTCATCCAGGTCCATGCAAATGGAGAATATACATGCATATTTTGAGTATATTGTATATTGGCAATATAATGAGTGTAGACTATTCTTTACATTTAAGGAATGAATTTAATGTTATTCGTGTATAATATAACTTGGGACACGTTTCATAAACTTGTGTAAAGGACACCAGCCAGGAAAAATGCTCATATAGAATAAAGAGGTGCCTCTCCTACTTAAATTCTCTTTTTTGTAGTTGAACGAAAATAAAAACGGGTTTCATGTAGATACATGTATGTAAGATTATTTGCTCAAAAGACGTCACATGAAAAGACAGACACTAGACTAGTTCTTTATACCGCAAACTATTCCCAAGTATACCTCTTTTATTAGCGTCTGATACCTATGTCTTACTGCTACTTTCATTCAACTCAGAAATATACAGACGCTTACGGATGGTTGCTGGAACCTCTTAAAAACCTATATAACATCGCTGTCCATTCTGATTTGTAGAAATTTTCCCCTCTCTAGGGTAAGATTTTGTACGAATTTGGTTGCATAACAGGCACTGAACGGGTGTGACACAATCAACGTTCTATTTAAACGGTATATTAAAAGAAATCAACCCTTAAAGTGTACAGAGACAACTTCTATAGTATCAGCTGAATGGATGAAGGAAGGAAAAGAAACTAATCAGAAAATAAAAGAATGTAAGAAGTCCGTTTGGTTTGTAAGATGTAAAACCCATGCAAAGCACATTCTTTACTGACACGGTTCGGATCGCTTTATTTGGAAAATATAATAGCCTCTAGAATATACTCACAACTAGTGATGATGAAAAAATAGCACTATACTAGGCAATGTGATACACAAATAAAGGTAAGCTAGCACTGCCATACTCAATTTAGACGAGGAAAATTTCAGTGATGTGAGTGCTGGCTGTTTACTGTCGACATTATTGACTTATGATCCTAAACTTAAAGGTTGCTTAGATTTTATAGCTTGCAATTGCACCACAGATTGTTAAACTTTAAGATAGGGATACCAACTTCCAGTCTATGGACCTTTACAAATGCATACTATATAGTAATCATGAACAGAGAAAGATGTAAAAATAATACATATAATATGATACACACATTTTTCACATTTTAGAAAGACAATTATGAAATCTGGCTGTCCGCAATTTGAATCGCTGTTTTTATCATTATTCAAATGCGCTTGCCTTGAAAGTAAAACATTTATACAGTTGTATACATAATAAACAAATCACGTTTTTCTTTACATTCGTAAGAATATTAACCGGAAGTACAATTAGCCTACTAAAATTAAAGTTTATTTATGCCTTGCTATTTCAGAAATCAACAAAACATTGAGATATATCTTACTAGTATTTATTATGTTAATTTCATGTACCGTTATGCTCTCGCATTACATTTACAAAGCTGACCAATGATATTACATGCCGATCATTCCTTTAAAAGATTACTATTTTTAAATTATGCCCAAAAAATCAGTACAAAAATGCTTAATACAAATAAATTTCGAACATATATATAATGCAACAATACGTTATACATACATATCTGTGCTGCTTCAGCAGTTCCTATTTTACATGCAAGAACAAATTCAGTAATGATAATTTATTGAATAGCAATGATTTCTCAAATTAGCCAAAACTTAGTAGCAGCATTTTCTAAATTTCCAGTCTTGTACCCGATACTATTCGGAACCGTCTATTCTGCAATAGGGAAAAACAGTTGCCGTGATCCCGTAGTATGTGCCTGCAGAGTTCTCTGCGGCATCATAACCCCAATACACACACTTGTCACGGCTGCACTTGGAAGCCAGAAATTTCTTCCAGGTACATTCACAAGCTCTCAGTTTACAGTTGCCTCTGGTCGATTCTACATAGTACGCAACGGCTTTCAGATGACCACACGCTTTGTCGAAAGTTCTCCTTAAAATTTAAAACCTTTTGTAAGACACATTTTGTACAAGACTAATAGACCAATCCACACTTTACAAAAGTTATATCCCTTGGCCGCTATCTTTGGGGATAAACCCATACATTTATCACAGTAACCTTTGTAGTTTAGAGGTTTGTAATGACATGTGGTGATAACGAACAGTGTTCAAATTCAAAAGTCAAAAGGAAAATTACAAAACAGGAGCAAAGCAAACACTGACCACTTAAAAATAAAAACATATCAGGTGCTATGGAGGAGTGAGCATGCTCTTTGTCGTAATCGGGAAAAAACGGAAAAGTCCGTAGACAATTAGGTGATTAATTATGGTCTAACAATTAGATGAAAAAACGTCAGTCAGCATGCGACCCAGTGGAAGATTGTATTTGCTGACAAGGTCGTTGTATAGACCATACAACCTAGATGACCAAACGAGACTGTTGATAGTCCTGTTTTATCAACTTGTTTGTCAGTAGCTTGCCTCGTCTTAGAAACTGTTCATACGAAGAGCATGCCCTTGCGTATCGAATTAACTAAGAGACAAAAACACCATATGCAGGTGATGAAGGTATATTGCTACATAAGTAAGGAAAGTTCACTATAGAAAAATTGAAGTCATCACGTTTGTAACTTTGTAAATAAAATTTGCTTCCGTTGTGTATTTTGATGGCAATCCACATATTGAAGGAACAAATTAAATTCAAAGAGATTTCACCACAGGATGCCCAAATATTTGGTTGCATAAAGAAGGGGAAAGTTGGGTTTTTCCCTTTTGAGCTTTTGATTGACACTACAAAGGGAAACAACTTTTGCAAAGTGTGGATTGGACTAGGTTCTATGGCAAAACACAAAACAGATCTAAATTTAACCTTACTTTAAGATTTAAATTTAAACTTACTTTTAAGATTGTGGATATTGATAGTTTTTTGGGGGGGTTATAAGTACACCCTGGCTGCCTTCTTCCTCCATTCGCATAGACGTCAAGATGACCGCAAGGTTTTTTTCATTCCGTAGCCTGTGGTTTATTTAGACATTATACCGTTGTATAATTTACAAATGAGATAAATTGCAACTGAATGTTAAAAAGATGTCATGCTTTTAATAACACAATTTACAATATTTAGACTGGAGTACGGTTTTAACCCTCCCCCCCCCCCCCCCCCCCCAAATCTTTTGCATTTTACAAGTGATCTGATTTTTACTCATTACCAAAATGTCTTGCGTCTGTGTGAATAATATCAACAAATTTAGCGCTCTCTTTGCTGATTGCAAATTCCGGGGCCACAATGTTGGATGAAATTTTTACATATGAATATATAGAGTAAATCTTTAAAGATCTTCTTCTCAGAAACCAATTGGCCAAGAAAGCTGAAACTTATGTGGAAGCATCCTTACGTAGTGTATTTTCAAAGTTGTGAAAATCATGACCCCCCGAAGGTAGGGTGTGGCCACAATCGGGGGTCAAATTTTTACATAGGAATATATAGAGTAAATCTTTAAAAATCTTCATCTCAGAAACCAAGGAAAGCTGAAATTTATATGGAAGCATCCTCAAATTCAAATTCAAATTCAAAATTCTGAAAATCATAAGCCCCAGGGGTAGGGTGGGGCCACAATGGGGGGGGGGGGGGCAAATATTTACATAGGAATATATAGTGAAAAATCTTTAAAAATCTTCTTCTAAAAAAACCTTTTGCCTAGAAAATCCTTAACTTTAGTGAAGGCAACTTCAGATAGTGTAGATTCAAATTTGTTAAAATCAAAATCCTGAAGAGTAGGGTGGGGCCACATTGGGGATCCAATTGTACAAAGGAAAACGTTTTAATTATTCACAAAAACTGAAGTGTTATCGTGTATGGTTTTACTTATATGCAAGCATTTTGACATATTGCTGATTCTTTAAAATTGTTTGGCTCTGGCCCCTGGACGATTATTGGGCCTCACAAGGGGTTCAGAGTTTGATGTAGGTTTATATCCCATATATAAACAATTGTTTTGGACTGCAATGCTCAACATGTGATATGACTATAAAAATCATCATGTTAGAAAAGAATATCCAGCGGGAAAATGGATTTTTATTTACACAGGATCTACATGTATTATATCACATTGTCCAGATATTTTGTATGATGACTCCATTAAGCTGATTTCATCATGCGTTTTGTTGCTCAGGTGAGCGATGTGGCCCATGGGCCTCTTGTTTTTGTCAAAAGATCTTTCTGTTTTTTGCATTGTATACTAATATAAAAACCCAATGAATGTACAGCTGTATATGTTGGTGATTTTTGAAGTTCAAGATTTCTTGCAGTTTTGATCAGAGATGAATGATTATAGTAGACATTGTTGAAATGATTCATTAACATCACATACAATTTGAATTTGCATTTGTTATTGTGTTTAAAAAATCAACAGTAAAACTGTTCTAACAAGTTACATGACATATTTGTTTGCTCACTTTCTTTAGTCTTGAGATGATCATGACCTTATTATACAGGATGTCAATGGCTGATATTTTACATTTCTATCAACAGCAATAATAAATTGAAATAGTAGATAACTGATTTATTGATATACAATTCAGCATGCATAGACTCACCACACTGAATTTAATGCCATATGAAGAGCTAATTAGGAACAAGTTGTACATCAAAGTTTGATAGCCAGCATGCTACCCTAAACAAGTTTGAGGCCAATGGTGCAAGTAAAAGGGGCAAAACTCTATCAACTACTTCTCTCCACATGGATTCTAAGTTCAGCTATTTCTTGTGTTTCAAAAACCTGATTTGTGGAAACTGCGCAGCGGATCCCATGAAAGGCTTATATTCAAATAACATTTCTTCTCTCTCAGAGCTTCCTGATGGTAAATCCCTTATCTGCCATCACACTGTCATTTGGTTGCAACAAATCCAACAAAGCACTGTTGATAGTTATTTGTTTATCGGAGACACGACCACCCCATCCTTCGAACACAAAAGAGATGACACCTGACGGAGTAATTCCAACAAGGAATTTGAAAGTGTTTTGATGCTTGTAATTAGAGAATGTTACATTTTGATTCACTAAACTGCTTGATCTTTGGACAAAAATTTCAGTACAATCCAATATAACTCTGACAGAGGGATACTTTTTCTTGAAGACTGCCTGCATGATAAGATCTACCAATTCTCTAGATGGAAAAGGGTTCAAAATTTTGAGTTCTTCATGTAAAAGACAGATCCATTTTGTAAAATACTTAGAATACTTTGGTTCCAATGGTTACTCCAACCCTCTTGGCAATGTTCTGAGTAAATAATCCAAGTCTCATCCTTGCTAGGGCTGAAAACAGCTGATCAATTAACTCCAAGGAGCTAGAACTTGCTCTAGTCCTCTCCTGATGAACTGTTTTTGCAGGACCAGTTCAGTACACCATTCGCTCTGCCTTGGGCTTAAAAAAGCTGTAAAACAAATTTTATAAAAACTTTAAACTGACACGCAGTCATGGCCCAAGTTGTCCCCCATTATAAATTTCGGATCAGATATTGTTAGTTGATTATGTGAATTCCAATATTGAAACAAATGATTTCATTGACTCCCTCCTTTTCAAAAGGCAGTTAATACAATATTCAACATTAAAGATTAAGTCAACATTTTAGGTTTAAGGACTTACTTGAACAGCCGCAGGAATACTGCATATGTCGGCAACCCTGTATAAATTTAGTTTTTTCATCATCTTTGAATTTGCCTGCATTAAATCTTGCACTTCTCAAGTCTTTCTTGCATTTCTCCAAGTCTGTCCATATATAGCTGTTCACACTCGCCATACACTGGATCTACATCAGTCTGAGCTTCTACAACAGAATACCTGTACGTGTACGTGTACTGTATGTTGTGTAAAATCCCTAAAATTTAAATTGTAGATTAAATTTAAATGACCCTGCATATTTTTTTAATTGGAGAGAGAGAGAGAGAGAGATAGAGAGAGATTTCAGCTAAGAAAGAGAAAAGTATTGTACAGTATATGATATTCATTTTACCATGATCATGAAATGTTTTTATGTCAGTGTCATCCAAGTTCAAAATCTCTGTAGGTAGGTCAGGTATCTTCTCGGTACATATAGAGTCTCCTTTAGCTGCAGGTGGCAAACTGTAATCATTTACCATCAAAGAAAAGCTATGGTGTTTCTTAAGCAATTCATCCTTGGCTTTCTCTGCCTCAAGCATTTCCTACACCAACTTATAAAGTTTAAAATAAACATGCAATGCATGCTAGTTAAGCTGTTAAGTTCAACTTTTCAAAACTTGATAGTATCACTATACTGAAAATGTTACAAATTAACATTTGTAAACAACACAAGAACAAACCATTGTTGTTATTGACGCTTTCCTCGCCGAAGTATTTATACGCATGCGCGAAAGTAAGGTCCGCAGTTATCGCGAAAAACCTTATTCGGGGTTGCGCACTTTTACAGTGCAGTTATACTTAAGAGCGCAGTAGCAAGCGCTCGCACTCTAGAGAAAAGAAAGGAATACGGTGTAAATAATATTGATTAAAATTTGTGATTGAGAAATATTATTGATGAAAATCTGTAATTGAGAAAATTGAATTATTCTTAATAGCTCAAGTAGAGCAGTCGAATTAAAAAGAACTCAAAAGCTTTACATTAGCTATTTGTTCGTATGAATAAGTTATTTGTTAGGACGAATTAGCTATCTCTTTATTAAAACAGTATTTTTTGAAGAGTAATTTAGACTATCTGATCTAGCAATGATGTAGATGAAGATGTCTGTGATCAAGCCACCCCTTTCTTGGAATGTCGTTTTTCCTTCAAATGATAAATTGCTATATATACACATATATTACGGTCGCATGTTTAGGGAAGTGAGGGGCATAAATAAAGTCATAACAAAACAAATGTTAAACGTACAAATCCTGCCATTTTATTGTATACCGGAAACTGCAATTAATATGAAAAGAAAAACCCAAAACGTGCAAGACATATTAGTTCCCGATTTATGACCTGACTTCACTGACATGAGACTTAATATACAATATCCCCGCCCCTAAATTAAAATTGATCCCAAAGAGCAATTTTAGAACAGGTCAGTAATGTCAGTACACAAAACAGTACATAAAATGCACTCAAAAATTCAAGGCACAATAATATTGGTGTATAGACAATGTGCACAAGATGTAAAATGTGAGAATCAATACATTCATCATTAAAATTAAGGTACTTTCAATGTATTCAAACATTGAACATTGCATACAAAGAGGATATTTTACAAAAGATTCATCTCTGCCTGCATGAAATAACCCGGGGAAATGTTATGTACCTATCAAAGATTGTGCAATCTATAGCATGATATAAACAATGCAGTCAAGCTCAACACAACAAATGTCATCAGGCCTGAATAATGAAATATGTGGAGAATGAACAAGAAAGCACGTCAAAAACATATAGATTCCTCAATACACAATGAACATATTTTCTGGTGTATCCAATCAAAGTATATCAATGAGTGTAAATGATTTATAAAAATGTACCCTGATAAAATGTAATCCTTGTAACTCTCCACATGGTAAAGTGTAAAAGCTCTGACAAGCTGATTAACATCTCATAAAATGAAACAGCATTCTATTTAAATGAATGAAAGCATGAAAAGAGAAGAAAAATAAAGGATATGATTTCACAAATCCAAAACTATAAATTCACAAATTCAAAACCATAAATTCACAAATTGAAAACCATAATGTCATTTCTTTTCTAAAGACATGTAATATACCACAACTAATTACATGTTACAAGTCAATATGTAATGAATAGCACATGCACAGATATCTTAGCTTTGACAACCTATTTTGCATCAACATTCATAAAAAACTGATTTCAAACAGATGCAATAATGTCACAAACAACAGATTGTAATGGGTTTGATTTCACAAATTGTTGTGCAGTATCATTTAAGTCCTCATATCTGACTCATGTAGCTTTTTGAGATGGTCCCCCTACAAAATGAACAAGGTATTCAACATCATGACCAGAACCTCTTTTAGCTAAAATGCGTTTAATCTTGTAAAGAATGGTAGGCGAACAATGATCGGATGAAGAAATATCACCAAGATCTACACTGCTGTCCTGGTAACGGAGGGGTTTCCGTATAGTGCGGCGTGAACGAGAAGACACACTGGGCACGGGATGTGGATCTGGATCCACTGTCAGCGGAACTGATGATTTTGACTGAGCGGCTGAATCTGAATGCGTCTCCTGAGTACATGGTCGTGTGATCGGACAGCATGGAATCATCAGACATCACTTGGGTATGACAAGTCTCATCAGATTTCTGGATCAAATCAGAAGTTTGCACTGCTTGGTCCCTGTAGACTGAATGTGTAATCTGGAAGTAGTTTTCCGGTGTGGTTGCACGTACATAAGCAGGCTTTAATCTGTTAACATGCACTGGTTTGTCCAAGGTTTTCTGGGTAGAAGGGTCAAAGAGCTCAACTAGATGTGTAGAAACAGTCTCCTTGACAACAAATGGTCATTTAAATAACTCTTGGAGCTTCTGGCCTGTCCCAACAGGGGTTGGCTGTAGATACACATAATCTCCTGTAGAAAATGAGATGGATCGACTCTTAGCATTTACTGTGTCAATCATTTTGGTTTGTGAAACCTGGATGTGAGTCAGCATATCTTCATGAATTGTAGCCAATGTGCACTGAAGATTTTGCAGATATCCATGGATGCCTTTGGGTAAGGTTTTCAAGTCTATGGAAACACCGGACAGTGGGAATCGTGGGCGATGTCCATACACAATTTCATATGGACTATATCCATATGTTGAGTTTACTGATGCATTTATTGAGAACACTATGACAGGAAGGAGAACCTCTCAATTGTTCCTTTGGTCATTTATGTATGGTGCGAGTTTTGTAGTAAGGACATGATGACTTCTCTCACAAGCTCCTAAACAGTTATGAGCATAACTTGGAGTAAAATTCTGGTGAATCTGTAACACATTACAAGTTTCTCTTGTAGCTTTAGCAATAAATTCAGATCCTCTATCTGATATGAAGGTGCTACATACTCCAAACTTACATACAAGATGAAAATTAGCAATACCAATAGAGAGTGCGTCCCAGTTTGCAATGGGCACAGTGTACAAGAATTTGGAGAACAAATCAACAGCAGTAAATATATAGGATTTCCCAGATGGCGTAACTGGAAGTGGTCCATAGATATCCAACTCCCATACATCAAATGGTCTTGCAGGTGTTGGAAATGCTGTGATATTCGGTTTAGCAGGTTGTCCACTTGACATTTTGAACAAGATTTCACATATTCTGATATTAATATGTTCTACGGTGTGACCGATGGGGCAAGCGCAGAAGGAACTACACATCCTTCGTCATTAGGTCTTTCCACCTTTCAGGTGAAAGACCTTTTGTAACAATTAGTCTACTAGTTTTTTTTCTTCTCTTTTTTTCCAGGGACAGCTTTTTTATTTGTAGAGATATTGAAACAATTTTTCCTTTATGTAATTGGCCATCAAAAGTTAAGGTATCAAATGACCCTTTGCTTGATAACTCCCAGAACTTACAAAGTTATTGCCCTTGTGTACGAAAAGCTTGTTATCGCTACTCCTCTGACACCATAAGAGATAGAGACTTGTAAATTTTACCAATGTCTCTAGTACACTTAGTGGGTTCTTCAATCTATTCATACCAAAAGGATCTGAGACCCCCTTCTAGTAGTTATTGCCCCTAAAAGTACTTAAATTTCTATAAATCACTTCCAACTTTTTTATCATTTATCAAAGAGACTTCGGATCATTGGGATGGAAGCATCTACCTTGGCCGAACAAAATGACATAAAGGTCAAAGGTCAAGGTCATTTGGAAATCTGTTAATGAATAAGTTTTTATATCTCTTTTGTTTAGAGTGGTACAGAATTTTTTTTCATGGATTTAGTAGGACATCTAAAAACATTTTAAAATAGATGCTTTCATTAGACAGTAATACCCACACCAAGTGTTTGCCTCTAAATAACACTCTCTTGTACTAGTTTTAGTCAAAAAGAAGGCCACATGCAATATTTTACAATTAAATGATCTTTGTCTGAAGTTACGTACACAACACAGGTGTACAGGTTGCATCGGGTACTAGTTTTACCCAGCTCTTTGGTTAGATGGGTTTCACGTGGTGTACATGCATATGTTTTCTTGATATGCAGAATAGGATTAATTAACATGAACAAACGTTTCTTTTGTGGTGATCAGCTAAAGGAATTCGTATTGTGCTAATTCGATTATCATTATGATGTTGACCAATATAGGTAAGTATAATACATGTAGTGGCGCAATATTATGAGAACTGGTATACAAAACAGTTAAGTTTTACTTTCACTTTCTAAAATGTGATCTCCCTTTGCCAGCATACTGTATCATCATCTTTATTTAAATAAGCTTATCTACAGTTTCTGTCATTCTAATTGCAGAATTTTTTTATTTTTTCATTTGTCAGACTTACACTATTGAGTTGACTCCATATTGACCCTATTTTGTATTAAATTTGGGTATTAAATATCATGTTTATATGAGTTATAATAGGGAGGAAGGGGAAGGGGCCTTAACTGTTCCCCATCCCCAGGATGTGTGGATTAGATATACATTTTTAGTGAGAATGAAGGCATGCTGCAGCTTTTTTCCCCATTATACCCCCTACCCCATCATCATACACCAGTAATAGAAAAAGAGTTAATGACTACTTTTCTCTTATTTTAAATTGCTTATTCTTTTTTGTCAAGATTTATGACTCATGAAAATTTGTGCATTTTAATCCTGATTGTTAACATACATGTATAATTATATATATAAAAAAAAATACATGTGATATTATGCTAGGGGTCTTGCAATGAATTGCAGAATTGCCAATCGGTTATTTATAACTCATTTTGACTGATTAATTTGTTAATCATTTTGAAAATAAAGGCATTTCTAAATACATGTATAAAATATTATCAATATTTTTTGTAGATTGATTTTGTAACTATTTAGGGCCCCACTCTGCAGATGCCCTTTGTTGATCATTCTGTCCAATTCTGCTGATCATGTCAAGATACATTTAAGACAAATTGGCTCCTGCCCCTTGGGTCATTCCCCCACCCCCCGGAGTTGTTTTTAAACAACCATCTCCTCCTCCTAAATAGGAAATGATAATACATTTCAATAACTGTTGAGATCCCCACCCCTAGACCATATTTATTCTTCTTCTTTGTGTCATTGCACATCAATTGGTACATGTATATAGTTTATGCCCCCTTTGAGATGCCCAGTGACTTTCCAGAGTTGGAACTAATCAAGTAACCTATCTTATTCATATGTAGTGTAATTCTTAGCCCTAACCCAATGTTGATCCTGGTTTGTTTTTTACAGCAAGCTCTAGGTTTTTTGTTGACTGACTTTATAATTTCTACAATTACATATAACATTTTGTTTATCTTAAGATTAAAAAGCAATTTCCAAAATCTCTTTATGTACATCGGACATCATACAGAAAAATGCCAATCAAGAAATGATTTTGCTACTGTAGAAATGTGAGAAGAGACTCTGAATCCCCCCCCCCCCCCCCGAAAACATGAATAGTTGAATATTTTTGAAATATCCTCAAAATCATCGAAATCCCCACTTCTAAACCATATATATTTTTGTTTCTTGAACCATGACCATGTCAAGGCAAATCTTTTTGTGGTATTAGTAGGTCATGGCCTCTGGGGGTCACCTTAACCCCACCCCACCCTTCCAAAATCAGAAATGATCAAATAACTTGAAAAAATGCTTGTGATCCCCACCCCTAAAGCATAATTTAATATATTCTTCCTCCTTATGCATCTTATGGTATGTTATTTCAATCACAAGATATAAAAGGAGGTCCTGGAATGAGGTTTTTTTTTATGGGACGGAACATCATTTTGCAGATAGCATTGGCCCTCAGAATCAAATTTATATTTTTAAAACCTTATTGCATATCTATGGCTCAGCCCCTGCTATATCCCTATAGATGATGTGGCTATTCATTAAATCATGAGAGGAGTTCTGGGAAGTAGGTTTTTTTTTAGGAGTGATAAACGTCAATTTTCAGCTACTATTAGACTCCCTGGATGAAATTTAAATGTTTAAAACCTTATTGCACAACTAAAGGACAGCCCCTTTCATACCCCAAGATACGATATGGCTATTCATTAAATCATGAGAGGAGTTCTGGAAAGTAGGTGTTTTTTAGGAGTGATAAACGTCAGTTTTCTGCTACTATTTGACTCCCTGGATGAAATTCAAATTTTTAAAACCTTATTGCACACCTATAGGACAGCCCCTATCATATCTCAAGAGATGACAAAGCTACTGCATAAATTGTAAAAATAGTTCTGGTAACCATATTTTTTGGGCAAAAAACGTCATTTTTTGATGACCACAGACCCATATGATAAAAACAAAAATTCTGAAACATGAATTCACATCAACGTGACACCCTGAATCATATTCTAGAAGATAATTTGGCTACTGCAAAAAAGAAACTGACGTTTTTTGAAACCAGACTTTTTATAAAAAAAAAACACGTCATTTTTCAGCCATTTAATGACCCCTAGGACAAAATTAAATTTCCGAAACCTTATTACGCATCTATAAGACACCCCAAAACATATTCCAAGAGATGATTTGTCTACTGTTGAAAATGTAAAGAGTGTTCGAGGAAGAAGGTTTTTTGTTAAAAAACGTCATTTTTTAACCAATTATTTGACCCCCAGGACTACCAGAGAATTTTTAAAACCTTTTTACAAAACAACATGACACACCAAATCAAACTCCAAGAGTTCAGTTTGCTGGTTTATAAGATGTAAGAGCAGTTTGAGAAAGTAAAACGTGACAGACGGACGGACGGACGGACAGTCAGACGGAACAGGGTAACTGTAACATTTCCAGTAAAATATCCAAATATGAAACAGATGACGCAGACTCTGTGGTATCTTTTATTTCAAGTTCACTTGGATATATCGAGTCGACGTAAGTATGGAAATAACAATTGTTAATTGATAATACGTCGTCGATATACCTGAATGTTGAGTTGAAGGCCACAGCGAGTGATTTATTTCTTTCACGTACAAGTTTTTGAATAAATTCTGCTTCATAAGAATACAAAAATAGGTCTGCTAACAATGGGGCACAATTGGTACCCATGGGGATTCCAACAGATTGTTGGAAGACTTGATTTCCAGAAACTACATAGATGTTGTCTATCAGAAACTCAAGATCGTTTTAATGTCAACTTCAGAGTATTTGTGTGTGCAATCAGAATGGTTTTTAACAAAATAATTTTTTAGATTTCCAATGACAAGTTAAGCATTTTTACGACTTTCATTTTTATTGAAGAAACAACTGTCGATGATATCAAAAAGCTTAGATTTTAATTTGTCATGGGGAATGGTTGTATAAAGCGTTGAGAAATCGTACGTTTTGATGCTATTGATTTTGGTAAGATTTTGTGACCTCAAAGTTTCTAATAATTCTTTAGAGTTTTTTAGTATCCAGATCTGATTCACACCACTTCTGGGGTATATTGTTGTACAGTACTCTTGAAGTTTCTCCTTCACTACTGTAAGAATTTTAGTAAGGAGTAAAGGGAGAGGTTTGGTAGAACATTTACTGGAACCTGCTATATATCTCTGTTTGTAAGGACTTTTGTGAAGCTTATTTTCAAATTTGAACAATTCATTAAATCTAACAATACTATATCTATTCAAAAAGAGTGAAGACGTTGACGTGTGGTATTTAATATTGAACAATATATACCAGAAGATTCTTATCATTTGTTTTTTGGATGCAAGAAATATACCAATGCACGAAATGAAGTTTTCAAACCTTTTAAATTTAAATCAAATTAACATTATTAATTGTCTTATACTTTTGTGGGGAGATGAATCTCTGACTGTCAATTTAAACCAACGTATTTTTTTAGCTGTTCAAAGATTTATCAGAGATTGTGACAGATTCTCGTAATTTCAGTCTTACTGCCTAGACCAAATTCAAACAGAAATGTTTATAAATACATATACGTTTGTTCAATGATTTAGCCATTTTAGTAATATCCATTTCTATGTACTTTTATTCTAAACTACTACACAGTTGTAAATTGTTATATTGGTAAGAACCTTGTAAGTTGTTAGAACTTGTATTCGAACCATTTGTATATGTCTATGCAATAAAATATGTTCAAACTAATATTGAACGTCGCTGATTTCAAATATAAGCATAAGGGATGAATGTGAAAATAAAATTCATAAAACACTGAATGTGAAAATAAAATTGAAATAGGTAACAAGAAATCTTTCTTTGAATAATTATGAGGTGATAATTATGGTCGGGGCGTGATCAAATCTATCATAAGCAATTTGTTTTTGTTTTTTTTTAATAATTCATCTAAGTTAATAATATTAAACATGTGTAGTTAGATCTTACAGCCAGAATATCAGCTGTGGTTTCTCCTAAAACGAATCAATACAAATTCAAATTATATATATATATATATATATATATATATATATATATATATATATATATATATAATCCGTAGCAAGATATCAAGTTACATTGATTTTATAGTTGAGATTTGATTATTTCTTATAAATTATCATTTTATCTGAATGAACTTTATATGAAGACAAACCCACATTACTGCAACAATGCATACTACAAATAAACTCAAGGTGTCAAAAAACCCAACAAATAAAACGTCAAACTATTTTAAGAGTTGCTTGGTTTTTAGCTGTAAGATTTCTTTATGAATATTTGACAACAACCCCCCCCTCTCTCTCTCTCTCTCTCTCTCTCTCTCTCTCTCTCTCTCTCTCTCTCTCTCATCTAACTTTTTTGGCGTTGCCTTTTTGTTGGAATTGGTATTGTCCCCATGTAAAACTTGGATCTGTTCTCATTTCGGCTGAGATTTGGCTCGATCGACAAAATTTTTCGGACTGACGTTTAAAGCATTCAAACATTAATTCTTTTTTATATTTAGTCGAGTCGAATCCCAACAGAGAATAATATCAGATTTGTCCATGTAATGTAATTCAAACAAGTTGCATAAATGACACTTATATAAGACATTGAAAAACAAACTAAATAGATGGATGTTGTTTTCGTCTCAAGTGTGAAACAACTTAATTTATTGAAAATATTCCTAAAATGTAAGCATAAAAACACATCAAATAGGTGTTGATATAAAAGAATTGTCTCAAAATATTTCATGAAATAAGATAAATTTTATCTATATATTGTTTGCAGTCGGCAAACAATATTCGTTACATGGTTCGTAGTTCACCTAATATGGTTTATACGTCGTTAGTAATTTCCATATTTTGTTACACTTCAAACCATGTCTCTAATACCATTTTCCGAAAAATATATTAAGAAAAGCAATTAAATTGTAAAAATATATAAAAGCAGGATGGTAGATTGTGTTTAATGTCTATTTTATGAATCATCAAAGAAAATGAACATAAGTTTAAACACTTGGTTTGTTCTGTGGCGTCATGTTAGCTACTCGGGCTGATCCGGATTCTATATTGCAAATGCTGATATTGATTAACAGGAATAATACGGATTAATCTTTTGAAACTCCTGTAATTTGCCATGGTTAGATGCTTCTGTCGTATACCTGCAGTCGATTTAGTGATAGATACCGCATATAGTTTCCTCAAAATCAATATGTGATAAAACGTTCTAAAATTTTAACCACAATTTTTCAGGTACCGATATACATTTAATTAGACATTGAAAGTTATCTGATCTTAAAATAACGACAAATAACGTACCGTTGGGTTCATAATTGTGTTTTCGGTCTGAACAGGATGTGTATGGAAAACGGGAAAGATTGATTTTCATTTAAATGATACATATAAATTGTTCAAACATATTTAATGGTATTGACATATCAAAAAATAAATACAGATGTGAGAACTGGAAAAGGATTGATTAGATTTAATCTTGAATGTAAACATCCGTCTAAAATTTATTCAGATGTTGTACTCTGTAAATGAATTGAAGATAATCTCTATTGATTTTAATTGTCCTGTTAGTACATCATTGCTAAAAAAGAAGTGCTCGTGTATATATACATTTTCTATTTCTATTGTCATTGTGTCCACGTCCCGGCTGGCAACTATTATTTCAATGCGATATGGTCCGATGTTACTACCGTTAGATATTAGTTCTAATAATTTTTTAGGTCTTTGGTAGGTTTCAAAATCATACATTTTTTTCATAACAACAAATGGAATTTGATTTCATAATCCAACGGAACTTTCACATTTTTTTTTTTAATTTGATTTGATGTGTCTTACATTGGTGCTGAAACAAAACTGACTCTGAGTATAAAAAAGAAACATTCCACAGCACAAATACAGTTAGAATATACTGTACTGTATTTGCTCGAAGTATTGCAACATTGTAAGAATACGAAACTTTATGAAACTTTAGTAAATAGTAAAATGCATTTCCGTTTATGTTATGCATATAATATCAAATATAATAATATTAATTTCATATATTTGCAAAGTATTAAAATACGCTACATGAAAATTATATTAGATTTATTTCCTCTTACTATTTCATATTACCACATTGAGTCATATTTCCTTTTCAATAGACAATAATATCTTTTATTTTCATATAAACATGCAATCAAACTTGAAAAATGATGTAATTTCATATGCATGCAATCATTATGAAAAAAAACCCAGTTCTTAAATCATTATTGTGATGGAGATCAAACAAATATTAGGATCAGTCAAATTAAGAAATAAGAGAATTTTTGTTAATCAAAATTTTAATATCATTTATTATAATATAATAAAAAATATTTATTATATAATTATGGCTTGGTTATCTATCTATGATCAGATCAGAATTAGACGTAAAGACTTACATGCAGGTTATGTAACTATACTGGTACCAGTTATCGGCCAGTTATCGGCTAAACTGAGAGTTCGGGTTTATAGCACGCGACTATCCGAGATTTTTTAATTCAGTCGTCTGTTTCGAATAAAGAAAAGTAAGTTTGCTTGAAAACTTTCTTGAATATGATTTAACCATGAGCTTAAACGATCATTGTTTACCGCTGATTTACATCTTTGCACTTTCAGCAGTTGGGGAAGTGACGTAATAAGTTAAAAATAGAATATGACCTCTTTGTGATACGTTTTTATAATAACCTTTTTGGATATGACATATAATATCAATACATATAACATGTAGAAACAAAATGAATTCATTAAATTTTGAGAGATTCGTAGCGCAGTTGAACGCCTGATTCACAATATTATGTATTGAATAGTCTAAGATTTTGTGTATTACCGTATGATAACAAACGAATAATTCTATGAGTTTTGTTTATGTATCATAACCCCTACGACCTTTAGTCTGACCCCAAAAGGGGCATAATTCAAATTACATTATGCAGAGTATTAAATCAACATGTACAGGGATTTTACTATGTTATTATTGCGAAGCCGATAACTGGTACAGTAAATCGTAAAACTCGGCAAATTCGGGGCGTGCTAAAAAGCACAAAAACAAGATGCTTTGAGTTCTTGATAATAATATAATCTAACAGATGGATAAACAAGGAAATCACCATTTAATCTTGTCAAATTTTATCCAAAAATATCAAGAAATAAGGAAATACGAAAAGAAAACGTTAAATCTTAGCCGATAACTGGTACAGTGCCAGTATAGCAAAGAATATGGTTCATTTTCATTTAATGATAACCACATTTTAAATTTGTTTTATCTTTTGATTATTATCAGTCGATTCAGTTCATGTTGTATATGATAATGGCCTCTGCAATCTACTTTCGATTTAAAACAGTGGAATGATGGTGAGTTTTAGCTTCATTCTTCATCTCTTATGTCACTTTTGCATTGCATGCTGATCAAATATACAAATGTCGATATTCCTACAAAATTAACACACATAGTGGTTTAATGTGGCGTGGATAAAATTGTGTAGACTATCTCATAAATTTGATTGAACCCTTAATCGTATGTTGAGGAGGTAACACAATCATATGATTGTACTATATGTACATATTCATAGACATGAACGATGTCTCTGGGTATCTGAAATACTATTAATAGATTTTGAACAATACCACCGGACTATTTAAACATGCAGCAAGACTCCCTAACTAGATTTATATTTATATGAATCAGGCTCCATCATATTTAATCAAAGTACTGCTAGTATTGATAGACGGTGGCGTGAACTGTGAGATATATACTGCAGCTTAAGGTGGGACACTTCCATATTATGACATACTCTCTATCAGAATAATCAATAAAACCAGGCATAATTTCATACATTTTTTTTTTACCAAAACATAGGTAGGGTAAACTGCTGCTTCAACACAAGTTACACTAACAAGTTACACTAACTTGTGTAGAAATTGAGTTCAATTCTCATAAATAAATTTAATTGTTTGCAGCTGAAGGTGAAATGTACAAATGTACCTTCTAATGGGGAAGTGTACGCAGGCATCCATTCGAAAAGCCTTTAGTTTTGTTAAAATGATTATATCGACTACATCATTCAACAAACTCCATAACAGATTGGTTAAGGTATTGGACTTGTGAACGGTTACCGCACATCCCGAGTTCGAATCGTGCTTGGGATTTTGTTTTCATTTACTGAATTATTTTTGGCGTTATTGCTATTATGGCATAGGCAAAACAAGTAATAAAATTAACCTTCTTTTGTTAATCAATGCAACTTAAACCAGAATTATATTATTTGAACTTAGCCTTAGGCTGGTATGGGACACTTCCATATTGTGACATACTTCCTATCGAAATAAACAATGAAAATATGTAAAATCTGACACTATTTTCTTGTTAAATACATGTACGAAATGTCAACGTTCATCAGTGAAATATTCAATGTTTTATGGTTTTCTTAATAATGAGGCGTAAATAACATAATGATGAAAAATAAAGGAAATGTATTCATTTATTTACAATGATAAGCGCAGAGCAAGTCTGAAAGACACAAAATAGTTTGTTATAAATGAAACGATGTCGGCAAAAAGTAATAATTTGGGACATCATGATTTAATTTTGTTTTGAAAATGATGCACCACATTTTATTGTTTTGCCTAGAATTAATAATACTAGGAAATTGATGAACTTAAAAATATCAACAGGAAAAGGTGAGCATATAAAATTTTTTTAAAAAGTCTTTTAATAGCTTAACCTTAGTACATGTAGTTGCTAAAATGCTAAAATATTTACAATGAAAACATTCAATCACAAAAGTAAATATTGAACACCACTAATGTAAGTAGATAATAGAAAGATAAAACTGATTATAAACATTGCAGTATTTTGCAGATTCTTTTGATGCATCATGAATATTCATGAATATTCATGAAATAAAAAAATTATTGATACACGGTCTGTCTCTATCAACAAATATATATCTATATATTTATTTATTTATTTATTTATAATACTTAAAATATCTGATACGATGTTAATTAGTTCTCAAACTGAAACTGACACATAGGTTAAACAGTGTCTGTAACACCACAGGTGCTTGAGGACAGGAACCCCCCCCCCCCCCCCCCCCGATTTAGTCCCCCGGGGTAGTTGTCGCTTTTTTTATAGAAATTCTTTTAAAGTCATTTACACAACATGTTACATATCAAATATCTGGAAATTAATGGAAAATAAACTATTTATTTAAAACTACCCCTGCCTGCATATAAAAAGAGGAAAGGTATGCCACTCCGCTGGGTAACTGTGACGGAAGTAAACAACTCTCAGTCACTTTGGTAGGATAACATCCGAGAAAATCGATTTAATTCTATTGGCGCGCAAAAAGACTCCTCGGATTTTATCGTTCACGAGTGTACATTACGTCACTGAAAGATGTTGACTTCCGTCACAGTTACCTAGCTTGTCTTCGAAAAACTCGTTTAACGTGATATAGCAGGTTTACAGAAAAACGTACATTCATTTTAAAAGCATAATGAGGAAGAGATATATTTACTGCGATAATATCATCCCGTGCTTGTTGGATATATAAAGCGGATACATGTTTTATAGTCCTAAAATGACGAAGGGGTAGTAATGTAAACAAACCGGAGTGGCATACCTTTCCTCTTTTTATATGCAAGAAGGGGGGGGGGGGTTACATTAATCGTTTATTTTCCGTTATTTTTTGGATATTTAAAATGCAACATATTGTGTGCATGACTTTAAAGGAATTTCTTTCAAAAAGTCAACTACCCCGGGGTTTAAATCGGGGGTGGGGTGGGGGTGGAGGGCGTTCGATAGGTCCTGTCCTCAAGCACCTGTGTGTAACACTGCAGTGTAATAGAGGAACCGTTTCTTATCCGCTAGGGTCCCCGTGAGAAACACTCTTCCGGTGAGGACCGTAGCAATAGATCGTGGCTATTTATAGCCACCGTCTAAAAAGTAAACCTATAATTGCGTTCTTAGTTTTACCTTTGAAAGTAGTATTCCACCGAGGGAAGCATTTGTTTGCCATCAGTGAACTATGGCAGTCATTGGTTACCAAGTGCTACTGTTGTAGCAATTTTTACCCGTAGAACGAACTCTGAAATGCTGTTTGTCAAATTCAAACAAAAGGCATTCTAAGGTTACTCTTGGTTACCAACTGTAACCATAAGATCACATGAAATTAGAATTGAGGATAAAATAATACTGTCTTCATAACAATTAAACAATTAACCTTTTTTTCTCAATAACAACTATCAAAATTTACTATCAAACAAAGAGATGACACCCATGATACAAAATTATATAAGAATGGTATTCCCAATAAAATAAGACCCCATTAAGATACTAAACGATCATCTCTTGACCATCTATCCATGAAAGATTTACGATAAACTACATGAGCTAACAGTAGTCTAAGACTTATCATGGACGGACTTCCTTTTGTTTTTCAGTACATAATCAGGCTAAATCAGTCATCGTTTGTCTTTGATCACAAACAAAATTATAGTTTACATAATATTTTTCAATGAGGATTTTTTCATCAGTTCATAAAAATTAATACGCATGATGACATCAACTGCCAAACTTGACCACACTCTTAATACTGTCACGCGGCTGTCCTCATCTTACGATTTATTACCATCTTTTTACTATATATTGCTATTATA
Source organism: Magallana nippona (assembly GCA_033439105.1). NCBI lineage: Eukaryota > Metazoa > Mollusca > Bivalvia > Ostreida > Ostreidae > Magallana > Magallana nippona. The sequence goes on from CM065919.1 coordinate 48,795,298, forward strand.
AATGCCGGTAATATTTACGACTGCTAACCTTTCACATTTCTTGTAGCTGCTAGTAGCTAGTTGATAATCAATTACTTTTCTCAATCATTATGTTAATTTTTCTATTGCTGATCAGTATAGTTACTCTACAAAAACGTATGGTGGAATAAGATAGCTGCAGGCACTTGTTTCTACAATAAAGTGTACCCAATAGTACAAAAGTTACAAAACTATCAGAGGACTCTTTAATACAGACACAATTGCAAGTACCTGTGAACGCAGTTTTGATTTCGTAAGCCAGGAAGTTATATATAGAATCTTCTTTCGTTTTACATTGTACGTACATTGGCAAAGGTAAGTTCTTGAAATATAATGCGCCCATATTTATAAACCTACATGTAGTATAGTTGATATTGCATGCCTTTTAATTATGAAAATGTTAAATATAGATAAAAAGATATATATAATGCAAAACATTCGTACGCATAGACCACCAGCATTTCATAGTATAATTTAAGTTCCCGAGCTAAATCAAAATGGCGTCGCAAGAATACTGATCGTTTAGTGTATATGCAAAGCTGTGTTGGTTGTATACAAAATGTGTGCTGATTCAAACACGATATCTTTGCATTTAGAAATTAGATAACATGTAATTTTGCCTTTTACAACATTTCCATCACTTCACATTTCTGGTCGTTCCTTCAGTCCGTCTTTATGTAATTGTTATTCCAAAAGCCTCGAGTGTGAAAGAAGATAGAAACAGAGGTTTCACTAGAAGATAAGTGAACAATTCATATGCACGTATATATATATATATATATATATATATATATATATATATATATATATATATATATATATATATATATATATATATATCTATTAAAAACGGACACGCCTATACTGGAAATTACAAGTCTTTAAATAGCTAAAAGAAGATATAAAATTTTATATGTATTCGGAAATATTTAAGTGTTTCCCTGTATAACAAGGGTTATTTGAGGTTTGAGGAAGCTAAACAGTAAGACGGTAAAGTAGATGATTATTTTGAAAATGATTTTTACAAAATCTTTATTGTTTTATCATAATTTATTTTACATATATATTAGTAACCCCAATGTGATCGTTTATCTTTAAAAGCACTTATAGAATTCTTTATAAATGTTTTTTGAAATACATTAAAATGTAAAAAAAAAAAAAAAAAAAAAAAAAAAAAAAATAAATAAATAAAAAACAGAAAGAAAGAAAGAAAAAAAAAGATAATTGCAATTTCTTTCAAACAATTATTGTGACATGTAAATAATGTCTTTGTTTTGATGAAAAAAAAATATTTAAAAGTGTAAGCATACACATTCATTCTGTAATCGATCATTCGTGCGCGTGATTTAAAGTTAAAATATCACCTTTACATTCGCTGAATCATCGATATAAATATTGACAACTTTTGAGTTTGTTTTGAGTGTGTGTCTATGGCGCACCTATTAAAAAGATGTTGTCAGGAAGTGCAGTTACGATTATACCTAAATTTATGTGTTCTGTTGCCTTTACTATAGGCAAAGGATACATAAAAAACGGAAACCAAGGGCCTTGGCTAGATAAATGGGTGTACGTGCTCTTATTATTTTCAAGAAGGATGTGGATCTATCACAATAAAAATAAAATAATATAAGGTATTTAGTTTGTTGTTTTTTTTTTATAGGGGGTACTTCCCGCAAGGATGAACATCGGCGATGGGAGTAAAGACGACTTCTGAGATAATTCGGGTCAAAATCTCACTGATGACCTCTCGTTTCACGGATAGGGCGTACGCTCGTACCTCTCTGATTCTGGGTCTGTCCAAGTTCTACGACGATATTCGTTTGTTAAAAAGTGACCAAAGACATTTCATAGTCGATTGTGCTATTGTCATTGACAGTGACATCGAACAGTTCTAAATAAGCAGTTCTAAATATCATAATGCAGATTGATCCTGCCAATAATTGAAATCGTGCAGTGGGTTGTTGTTTTTTGTGGGTTTTTTTTTTTTTATCTAACTCTTTTTTATTAAAAATATCACCATAACAATATCATCATTAGTATTTGAGAAAATCATAGTCTAACAAGTTATAAGAGGCTAACAACACCAATCAAACCAAAATATCCGGTGAAATGGTAACTGAACAAAATCGCACTACTTTGAATGGTCTAGGCAGTCACCAATCTTTCGATGAGTATGGAAATGGTACAGATGGGTACCAGCACACACAGGACTACGTTTTCTACGAGAGGTCAAACTCTCATGCAGCAACCTCCAACCCAAATGCTAGAGAGCAACCTCGAGGGACAGAGAGAGCTAAGAACATCGCCAAAGAGTACGGAATCACAGTCAGCTCACCAAAGTACAGACAGTACGCCATCAAAGATGTCCGCCTCGGTTCTTTTAAGAACTGGCCGAGTTGCTACAGGCAACGTCCTGAAGACCTGGCAGAGGCTGGCTTCTTTTATTCGGGTGAGTACCTTTTGTTCGAGTGAGTACCTAGTTTTTGATTTATCTATGACTTGTTATTAAAAAGTATTCTATCTGTACTTATCATGTGTGTACATTGTATCCTTCTTTTTTTAGTTTAAACAATTTTTCATTATGTAAAAAATATATCATAATACATGTACATTGTATCCTATAGATATTGATATCTTCTTACATTATACATGTGGATATCATAATGCACAGTACACGTAGAATCTTTTCTTTAGGGTTACGGTATATATCGGGCATAGTGTTGTTTTTATTTTTCAACTTTTGATTAAAAAAATGTTGGTTATCATTATACACGTTCATTTTTCAGGGAACTTGGACATTGTTTTCTGTTTTTATTGTGGCCAGGGATTGCAAGATTGGAAGGACGATGACATACCGTGGTGTGAGCATGCGCGATGGTCGTCTGACTGTCCCTTCCTTCTTAACATCAAGGGGCAAGAATTCGTACGCCTGGAACAACTGAAACAAAATGATCCTGTTCAGGTAGAGAGAGAGAGAGACACAGAGAGAGAGAGAGAGAGAGAGAGAGAGAGAGAGAGAGAGAGAGACAGGCTTAGAACCCGAGAAGAGAAAGGGAGATAATGGCTATATGGATAGAGATGGAAAGAAAAAGATTAATGTATATCTCGAATAAATATACATGTATGTACTTGAATCAATTGGTGTAACATATTTCATATATTGATTCATATACTCAATCATTTGTAGTATTTAACCGAAAAATCAAAAGAAGTGACGATCGCAGAAAATCACCGGAAGGTCAAAGGTACATGTAAGATAGATATCAACTTTATAATGGGTAGGAAAACGCCCGTCAACCAGAATTTGTAAACAAATGTATCATCATGTTGATAAAGTATTAAAATCAACAACGAATTAAACTAAGAAAAGGTGCATTATAAATAAAGTGAATCAGAAATATCAAATTTAAAAAGTAAAAGACCCATATATTTACGTTCTTATCAGGAGTTTAAGGATTTCCTTTTTCCTTTAGTTCTAGATAAAAATTCAACTCTTTATTAAGATCTATAAATGACGCTAAGTAATGTCCTAAAATCTTCGTAGGATCGGTCCTATTTCATCATACTTTTTGTGAAATGAATAGCTTGTGGTTAATAACCCACCTACAGGGAGGCATTGACCGCATTTTTAAAATTCCTTGATTTCATAGCGTGTACTAAAGGTTAGTTGTTTGTTATTGTACAAAGGTATACCATTTACTTAGTCATATCGTGGATATAGATAAGATTAAATAATGTGGATGAGAAATTTTGAAGCAAATGTTTTTGTTTGCTATTCAATTTGAACTTCCGAGCCAAATAAAAATTAGAGCTCAATAAATAGATGAGCAAAAGTCCCAGATTTTATTTGCTGTATGCATTTAAAGTCCTTCATTTATGAAGGTTTTACTTCCTAAATAGGAATTATTATTAATCGAATTTCAGCGCTGATAGTGAAACAAATTAAATGCTAAGAAGCAATGTACATTTTTATGTCATGGTGTTAAACAGTATTTTATTGAAATCTTTATGGAACTTATCGAACGGTGTCTTTGTAGGTTTTTTTTTTTTAAAGGTTTTTAAGTTTGCCTCTTACATGCTTCAACAATTGACAAAAAATGCATGAAATATGCCATTCATGAATTAAAAAGTCACTTATCTTTATTGAATGTTAGAATCACAGTATGCAAAAATATCATTTACTTACTACCGGTGTATCAAAAAATTAATTTTATGGTAAATAGAAAATAACACCACCGTTGCAAAAATTATTTGTCATATAATATTCAACGATTTTTGCTAATTTACTACAATACAAATTAGGCAAAATTTAATGCAATCTTTTAATGTTTTATTCTTTGCAAATAAATTTAGACTCATTCAAATACTTTGATTACAAATATTGGGTAAAATTACTTGTAGCGAAAGCTCAAAGCAATACACATCATAAAACTTTTGTGTGATGGTTGATTTGGTTAAGTGAAAAAATTTGGTTGACAAAAAGGTGTATTGTAATGAACACTAATAAATATTCTTAGTTATTCATGCACTAAATAATTGTATTGCTTCGTATGGCGTCTAGGAACCAAAAGACCAGTCTGAGTACAATTTCATGTTTATATATTACCTTCTATTCTCTCATAGGGTCTGATAGCGACACATGGAACAATCCGGCAGTGGAAAGTTTACTTCAGAATGGCTACAGTAAAGAAATGGTGCAGAAAGCCCTTGTTCTTTTCCGCAAAAGAAACGGAGGTTATTTAAAAGTTCCTATGTCTTTGTATTTTATTGTTTGGTCTTCGTTGGGTTCTGTATTAATTCCATTTCCTAAACATACCCAGATGTATCAAGTTATGATAATGTAAATTTCGTCAAAGTTATTTTTTCTTTTAAAGAAAATTCGACACTTTCCGCTCCTGAACTCCTCTCTCTTATTTTCGACTTAGAGGATGGCGTTGTGGAGGAGTGCGAAATAGAGGAAAAGGGAGGTAAGTAGTTGTTTTATAACTCACTGATGAAGCCAATACCAGGCACGTACATTTGTATCATCCAGGCCCGGGGGGTGGGGGCAGGAATTTTTTTATTTTTAGTAAATTAAATTTTGAAGGAGTCCTCCCCCCCACCCCACTTTTTTGTGAGCATGAAAAAAAACTATGCAGGAAATATAATAACTTTTAGGTAGTACGCTTGTCAAGATTTCGGATAAGTCCCCCCACACTTTTAAAAACGATGCTACATGCATAAATACTAAGAAAATCCTTGAAGTCAACTGTGTTGCTTCATATTGTAGAGACTGAGCACCAAGAGGATGTGGCTGAAAAAGAGAACACGCAATTACGGAAGTCAGTATACTGCCGGAAGTGTAAGATCAACCTCGTTTCCGTGGTTTTTCTGCCCTGTGGACACCTGTGCACATGCACGGACTGTGGCCCCTCTGTCAAGTACTGCTTGATTTGTAACCAGTTCATCAAGGGAACCGTCCGCACCTACTTAGTCTGAGAACAACGTGACCACTCTATCGGCATTGTTTTGTCGTTTTTACATTGTTTTTTAATTCAATTCACATTCCGTACGTTAAAACTAAACATCTGTCACTCCTTCTGTCATAGCGATTGTCATGGCGTGATAAATGTTGTGAATGTTCACATTTGTATTTTAAGATTCTCTATCTGCATTCTGTTGTTCTACGATTTGTTTCACGGGAACCTGACGTTAAATATGTTTCTCATAATAAAAATATATACCCTATGCCTAATAATGCATTGTATTATTAGGTATTATTATGAGGAAAATATATAACGTCAGGTGTCTGTGATTTGTTTGTATTCTATTTTCCGCTTTTATTTGATGTTCTCTAATTTTGTTGGTTTATTTGATATGATTTAAAGTATGTGTGTATTCAACTTTTTTTCACCTGCATTGTATATTAACCACGTTTTGTATTCCCGATATTGTTTTCTTTTGTATTCATGCTAAGTAATAAGCAAATGAAATACAAATGAAAAAAATATACTCACTACCACTTAAAACAACTAGGTGTACAATGGCAGTGTTAAATATTGAATACAAGTTAATGGGAAATAAATGTAAATATTTTTATCAAAATTAGACCTCTTATCTCTTTGTTAATCTATTGCCGCTCCTTATACGAGCGACATTAGATAAGAAAGAGAGATATAATTTTTTTAATTTTAATATGATTGGGAAGTTGTCCAATTAAGTGTAGATTGCTGAACAAAAACGGAAAATATGAAATAAAAACGGAATCTAAAAGATACAAATGAAAACTCTATATAATGTGTTTTTAAGAAGATTACACAAGGAAAAGAAAGAACATGATAACGTTTGCCATGTCATACTATAATACATGTACAATAAAGAAAAACCTGTACACGTTAAAATAAATATGTTTTGCTCTGAAGATATAGGGGGAGGGGCTTGCTAATCTGGTTTGCATTTTGAATTATTTTCGTCATATATTTTTATGCAGATACAAATAGAATCAATTGTCTTATGTTTTGTTGGAAGCCGAGTTTGAAGCAAAATATATTCCCACAAAAAGTATTTGAAAAATAAGACAAAAAAAACTTAAAAGTGCTTGTATATAGAATATATGTCCATTATAGTGATTCATAAATGTAACTAATGTAACACGATGTGAATTTAGTGTTTAGTATTTAGATAACGATACTCCCGATTGATCCCCGATTATAGAAGTTTGTAAACTACTTAGATCTATACATAGAACTTTTTTCATTTCAATCACCAGTATAATATTGTTATGCCTTATACATGTATTCAAAATAAAAGTCGTATTTGTATTAATAATATAACGAAGTTCTATTTCTGATCAATTGTTTGCTGTGGTTTACTATTAAAAATAAAAATGGTTGTGACTTCGGATTTTCTTTTATAGACATATTAAGATTTTGCCCATTCTATTCAACTCGGTTATTTAGTCAAATAAATCATATGTTTGAAACTTCAGACTGTTACTTTATACATGTAAGATAACACGGACGCTTTTATCATCTTGGAAACTATCCAAAAGAATTCTTTAAAAAAAAAAAACCCACAAAACCAAACAAACAAAAAACAGGAACTTACTCAGATAACAATCCCTAAATAAACAAATTTTTAACGCTTGCAATAAGAATGATGCAATTAGAATGACGTTTGTATATATTATGATGTGCTGTTTAATAATAGAAAAAGCCCCCAATCTCTATAGTTCAACAGGTTTATAACAACATCTATTTTCATAAAAGGTTACATTAACTCGAAAAATGAATTATCTTACCTTTTGAGTAAGAAAAAAGATACCCTTATTTAGAAAAAGAAAATCAGCCACGTAGATAACATATATTAGTTCTGTGCTTTGAATCTGTAATTCGAACACCCTCAATAACCCCCCCCCCCCTCTCCTTGCCAAAACAAAATTTAAAAACTAAGTCATAAATTTATAAGTTGTGTGGATTTTTTTTAATACGGATCGGGATCGGCGTTACACTAATTCACGATTGCGATATCGGTGAAAAAGAAAGTTGGCGTCATAGAGTCATTGACCGATTTGAGTAGCTGGTTGTATCAAAGAAATAAGGAGATTGAAGGTTTGCTATTTTTTCGACAAAATCTTAACTTGGCCAAATCAGTCGCCTACTTACTTGCGTTGCTTTAATGTGTAATGTCAGCTGTGTATGTATTGATCATTACTGTAACACGGAGTCCTTGTCCTGAAATGAGTTGGCTATAATCTACGAATTGCATTTTGATCATGATCATAATATTAATCAGCATAATTTATGTATTCCAGCTACTCAAGATCATAGGGCGCTCTTATATAAATGTGGAGATGGAAGGGCTTTCTGCGAACATTTTGTTATACTGCAAACCCAGGTCATCAGCGACTAAAATGTTCAGTTAACAAAGGAGTGTTGATTGGTATGTGACTTTTAATGAATATAGGATAAATGTCTTTAAGGAAGCAGGATGTTGTATATGACTCATTGAACTGTAGTTCATTCAACACAATCTCTACAGCAAGACTGCTGTTTAAAAAAGGCAGATCAAGAGTGCTACATATTTTCATTTACTTTATTTTATGCTGTGGAAAAACTCTAGGTATTTGGTATTAGACATCAGTCTTTTCAATATCATCTAACCTCATTTATCAGCTTTTAACGTGTTTAATATGAATCATTTTTTTGTTCCATCTATATAATGAAAGATTGGAGGGGGGAGGGGACAGTTGGGTGTAGAAATATATTTATCTCCTTATAAGTACATGTATATGGAAATGGTCCATTGTTAAAAACGTGTAAGGTCAAGACCCCCTGGAATTATTATGTTTTAGTTATCTAACCTTCAGTGTTTTTAGTTTGTGATAAACTTGATATAACATTGTATAATATTATAAATATGTGTATTTATAAACTAAAACATATGTAATGTATTTTTACAGAATGTTCCAAAAGAGTCCCACTAGTTTCGCATAAAACTCCTGAAATAACAACCATGGCTGATGCTCCTCAAAAGGTTCCTCAGTTCTACAGAAGGGTTCTTCCAGACACCTGTATTTCATTTTACTCGGAGGAGGGCAAAAAAATCTTCCGAGAGGCCCTGGATTCTGGACACATGGAGTGCTACTTTAAGCTAGCAGCCCAGTTCCGGACCCAAGATGAGCCAGCATTCTGTGGACTGACCACTCTTGTGATAGCACTAAACGCTCTGGAGGTGGATCCAGGGGCTGTCTGGAAAGGTGAACAGGATTTTGGGAAATTTTCTCTAGAAAGAATGTAAAAAAATCTGTCTTCAAAGTCTGTCCTCCTAAGAGTTTTTTCTAGTAAGCTTCTGTGTCTCTTATTCTGTGTAATTAACCAGTCGAAGTATTGAAGACTATAGCTAATATTCTTTTACCATTGTTAGGAAGGGTAAATAGTTTTACAATATAGAGTATATTTAGCTTTGTTGTTTATTTACTTCAAAATGAATGTCAAAGAAAAAAATAGATAATGAAAATAAATTAATAGACATGAAGTAAACCTACTGAGAGCTCAAAATAAGAGGTTGGTTTCTGCACTGCTTGTTTCTGTTTTCAGAAACAACCTATATTTATCATTTTTGGATAACGTTAATAACATGGCTTGATAACCAACCATTTAATGAGTGTTTATGATCTATGTTCACCAAGTGCTTACATTTTATCATGGTGCTTTTACAGTGCTCTGCTGTCATCATTTACTTTATGATCAGTTTATAACACATTTAATTTCATCTTTATTTTGTTGCAGCTTTTCTCTGAATTCTTTTCTTGTGTTATAGAACTGCATCTTATTCTGCTTCACTTTGTTTTCATTCACACAGTGCATTAACTGCGTTTTCACCTGCTTTCACACTGATGTTCCTCATTTACTCCTCTAACATTAAACATTGCAATGGTCAGTATTTATTCAGTGCTCAATCACTATTCATTCAACACTCATTCATTGTGTAAGTATAAAAATAGAATATATTAATGACAATAGCGTATGGAATAATTGAATATGAAAGAAAATTTGTCAGTACATGCATAATGGTAAAATGAATAAAGTAATGAAATCTACAAAGAGCATCCAGAGAAAGGACTCAATGTAGCCTCTATGTTGGTTTCTTCAACTGACATACAATACAACTAAATATAGACTTTATGATAAGTAAGGGCATTCTGAGGTGACCTCGTACGAAGTGTTGTTAGATCTTGTTGCGTATTGTAGAGGAGTCTAATTTCAATTGGATTGGAATATTTGTATAGACAGGAGTTATCTTTCTTACTCCAACATGAAACTATGACAAAATAAATTCATGAATGCTTGTGTGTGTGTGGCAGTGGAGGGGGTCAAAAAGGGCAAAAATAACTTTATCAAATACAGTCAAACTTCGTTATCTCGAACTAGATGGGGCTGTTTAAAAACTTTGAGATATCAGAGTATTCGAGATATCGAGGGTAAAATACTTAAAAAATAAATGGTTGGGACTTACAAATCACTTCGACATATCCATTGTAATCAAGATATCAGTGTTCGAGATATCAAAGTTCAACTGTATCTAATTTGGAGATATGACAAGTCCTGTTATTTAGTAGACATTAAGTGCTAGCAGAGTGACGTTAACTTCTATACTTGTATAATTGCAAGAGTGTACATTAACTCTAACATGAATTGTTCCAAAATTAGGGCCTTGGAGATGGTACCATGAGAGAATGCTGGATTGCTGTGTTCCGATCAGCCTAGTGGAACATGAAGGGATCACTTTCAACCAGTTTGTCTGTCTTGCCGAGTGTAACTCTCTGGAGACACAGGCCACAAAATCCGGAACTGGGGGAACCCTGGAACAGTTCCGTGAGAAAGTTGTGGAATACTCCAAGAGGGATGATGCTTTCCTGATCCTCAGCTACTCCCGGAAAACTGTTAATCAAACAGGCAAGCATGTTAAAAAATAGATTAAAAGTTAAATGTGCTCATAATACACATCTTGCCCAATATACACGTAAAACACATTTGTGGATGCCAGCACAGATTTGCATGTAAACCATTTCAAATAATATTTATGAAACACTGAGGATGACAAACTTCAATAAAAGAAATTTTGACCTTTCATTCTGATGATGACACTGCATGACCTTCATTTAATGACATCAGCTTCTGACCTTGACTTTTCTTTTTTTACTATACACTTTGATGAAGTCAGTATCTTGTGTGGTTCAAAGAATACGGCCAAAGTTAAGGTGTGCTGGCAGATAGATAAAGGCAGAAAATTAGACAAAAAAACGTAATATATATGCTGATAAAAACAAGTTCTACAAAAATAATACAGTTGAACTTTGATATCTCAAACATTGATATCTCGAATGCAATGGATATTTCTAAGTGATTTGTATGTCCCAACCACTTTTTTTCTTTAAAAGTATTTTAACCTCAATATCTCGAATACTCAGATATCTCAAAGTTTTCAAACATTTGCATCTAGTTCGAAATAATGAACATTTACTTGTAGGAGATGGCCATTTTTCTCCGGTTGGTGGCTACCATCCCAAGAGAGACCTCATTTTGATTTTGGACACCGCCAGGTTTAAATACCCACCTCACTGGATACCACTCGAACTACTCTGGGAAGCCATGCATGCTCTGGACAAGACTACAGGCAAGTTGACAAGCTGATTGTTTTATGGTTTTTTTTTTTTAAGAAAAAAAGACATATAGCTTATGCATGCACATGTATCAGATGATGGTGATGCATCGGAAATGTTTTTGGTGGCAAATAGAATAAAAATTAATTCAGAATCAAATCACATTGCATTGAAAGATTTATAACATTTATTTTTTTAGCTCACCTGAGCTGAAAGCTCAAGTGAGCTTTTCTGATCACATTTTGTCTGTCGTCCGTCTGTCCGTCTGTCCATCCGTCTGTAAACTTTCACATTTTGAACTTCTTCTCTAAAACCACCAGACCAATTTCAACCAAATTTGGCACAAAGCTTCCTTATGGTAAGATGAATATAAATTGCAGAAACGAAAGTCCCATCTTTATTTAAAGCGGAGAAAACCTCGAAACTGTAGAAAAAGGGGGGTGGATTTTTAAAAATCTTCTTCTCAAGAACTACTGAGTCAAATTCAACGTAATTTAGCATAATTAATCCTTATGTAAAGGAAAATATAAATTGCAAAAATTATGGGCTAATTCTGTTTCAAATTTGAGTAATTTACGAAAATAACAATAAGACAGAGAGAATGGGGGTCAATCAGTTTAACTTCGGGCTCGATATTTCATATATCGAAAACCAGGTTCATTGTTAGAAGCCATGTTGCTACTCAGCAATAAGCTGCTCAGCAATAACGAAATTTGTTTACATTTATCGACTATATAAACTGAATTTTCCGATCCCGATTGAAAAAAAATAATCGAAACAGGGCGCCTAGCGCCCAAACTAGGACTTGGGCCACCCAGGTGGCACCGGATTCATGGGGACACGGGTGTCCCCTCGGGATCCCCGGCCCCAAAAGGGGCAATATTAGCGCCGATTTCTGGCGCCAGGGCGCTGACTTGACCCTATCATACTGTTAAATAGGGACTCTAAACAGGGCGCCTTGCGCCCAAACTAGGACTTGTGCCACCCAGGTGGCACCGGATTCATGGGGGCACGGGTGTCCCCTCGGGATCCCCGGCCCCAAAAGGGACAATATTAGCGCCGATTTCTGGCGCCAGGGCGCTGACTTGACCCTATCATACTGTTAAATAGGGACTCTAAACAGGGCGCCTAGCGCCCAAACTAGGACTTGTGCCACCCAGGTGGCACCGGATTCATGGGGGCACGGGTGTCCCCTCGGGATCCCCGGCCCCAAAAGGGGCAATATTAGCACCGATTTCTGGCGCCAGGGCGCTGACTTGACCCTATCATACTGTTAAATAGGGACTCTAAACAGGGCGCCTAGCGCCCAAACTAGGACTTGTGCCACCCAGGTGGCACCGGATTCATGGGGGCACGGGTGTCCCCTCGGGATCCCCGGCCCCAAAAGGGGCAATATTAGCACCGATTTCTGGCGCCAGGGCACTGACTTGACCCTATCATACTGTTAAATAGGGACTCTAAACAGGGCGCCTAGCGCCCAAACTAGGACGTGTGCCACCCAGGTGGCACCGGATTCATGGGGGCACGGGTGTCCCCTCGGGATCCCCGGCCCCAAAAGGGGCAATATTAGCACCGATTTCTGACGCCAGGGCGCTGACTTGACCCTATCACACTGTTAAATAGGGACTCTAAACAGGGCGCCTAGCGCCCAAACTATGACTTGTGCCACTCCGGTGACACTGGATTCTTTGTGGGACGGGTGTCCGCTCGGAATCCCCGGCCCCAGAGTTGATCCTATCATAGTGTTAAATAGGGAATCTAAACAGGGCGCCTAGCGCCCAAACTAGGACTTTCATGTGACACTGGATTCTTAGGTGCACGAGGTCCTTTTGGACCTTTGTGTACTTACTGATACTTCAACACTTTTTACTGTATTAATGTAATTGAGTTTTTAAGATGTGTTCGTTTATATCACGATTTCTATTAAGAACAGCAATAAGTTTTTCGCTTACTGTGTTTTTGAAACATTAAAAGGTGTATGTCATTCATAAAATACTAATTACCTAACAATCCTTCTCAGGAACGTAGCTTTTTTGAAACTGTTGATGAACAACAAAAAAACCCACGCAAACTACAAAAAAACCACACACCCCCTCCAAAAAAAATAAATAAACAAATCCCGATTATCGTCTATTATCTGTGATCTGGGAGGGGCTGTTGCAACCACTATTGAAATACAACTATTGCATGAAATAATTATTTCAAAAGTTGTTGGGAATGTATTTCATTATAAGAGTCATTTTGTAACCACTATTGAAATACAACCACTATTGAAATTATCATTTCGATAGTAGTTGGGAATAAATTTCATTATAAATATCACTTTGCAACTACTATTGAAATAAATATCCCTCTCTTTCGACTAAAGTGGGGAATATTGATTTGGGCCTGTCGGTCCGTCTGTCAGTCTACCATTTTGTCTGTGTCTCATTATTTTATCTACTGAGTTTTTTAAAACTATATGTAAAGTCTGTACCCATTTTACCTTATACCTTGCATTCATATTGATAAGATCAGTCTTAGAATATGGAGACATTGTATGGGATATTTCTTCCGATCAAAGTTGCAAATTATTAGAAGATGTCCAGATTGAAGCTGGAAGAATTATTACAGGCGTTAGTTGTAGTTCTCCTTCGATCAAAATTGTTTAAAGAACTGGATTGGGAACTACTTACAGAACGTCGTAAAAAATATAAATTAGTCTTGTTTTACAAAATTATTTTTCGATATGCACCTCAGTATCTTAGAGATATGGTTGAATCTTGTACGTTGAGAACAAGTAATATGACATATAGAATTCCTATTTTAAGAGGGCTCGATGGTAATGGCCATGTTTAAACTATATTGATCTCTTTTAAAAGAAGAGCTCTATATAAAAATATAGTAAAATGCCCCCAAAGAGTTCAAATATATAGAATTTTTCTTTACTAAATAATTGTTTGTAGCAAAACAAATCAAACTTAAAATTTTAAGTAAATTTGATGGTTAATTTGTTGATCATCTAGCCTCCTTAAGAACAACATTGCACTATAACAACTTTTCACCATCTATTATCAAAGCTTGGAATAAATTGCGACAAAACACTAAGGATTGTCCTTTAGTTGCCCCATTTAAATCAAGGCTCAACAAAAATCTTCCAAAGAAAACAAACTGTTTGATTATGGACTCTGAAGAGAAAATTTTATACATTGTCAGTTGAAAAACAGCAAGTAACTTAAATGAACATTTATATGAAGATTTTTTTAATAAAGGCTCATCTTTGCAGTATTGTGGTACTAGTAATTCATATGAAGATACTGAACACTTTTTTTTCTTTTTTGTCCAAAATAAATGTATGCCTTTCAAAGGGAAATACTGTTACACACTCCATACACAATTTTATCATACCAGTATCTGTAGAAATTTTATTACATGGTAGTAATCAATGTAACTTTACTGTTAATACACAAATATTTGATGATGTGCATAACTTTATAAAAAATTCCAAAAGATTCTAACAAAAGTATAATATTAATATCTAGCTGTATTTAATTAGAGCATAGCAAAAGACAGTAGATTGTATTGCGGATTTATTCTATTGCTGTTTTTTTTGGTCTATTTTGTTGCGTTATTTTTCCTTTTTCATTCATTAATTCTTGTTGTCTATGCATGTTTTGTTTGTACAACATTTATTTTTATGCACTATACTTGTATTATTAATCCAATTCAATTAACCAATGTTATATTGATCTTGTTTGTAAAGAGAGGAGTTGCTTTTATCCATTTCAAACAAGCGTTCGATACTGTATGGAGGACCGGCCTGTGGAGTAAGCTTATTTTGAATGGAATTAATGGGGAATGTTTTAGATATATTAAAAACATGTACATGGGTATAAATTAAGTCATTAGTAGAACTAAATGGTATTTCCTCGGTTTTTTTTATACAACGTAGATGTAAGGCAAGGAGAAAACCTTTCCACGTTTTTATTTTCTTTGTACATTAACGACCTAGAAAACTTTTTATTGGAAAATAACATTGTTGGTTTGCAAAGCATAAGTAATGAAATTGAAAACGAGTTATCGCTATATTTGAAACTTTAATTTTACACCGACGATACCGACATAAAGGCAGAATATGCGGATGACCTACAAAATGCCATCAACGAATTTTTTACATAATGTACTCGGTGGAAACTTAATGTTGATGTCAATAAAACAAAAATAATGGTTTTCTCCAAAGGTTCAGCATCGAAAAAGGTTTTTTTATTATAAAGAAGAATTGTTTGAAAATGTTAAAGAATTCAAATACCTGGGTATCGTAATATCAAGAAACCGGGTCATTTACTGAAGAAAAAAAAAACAAAAAACAAAAAACAAAAACTAAAAAACCCCACATTTGTGTGAACGGGCTAAAAAAGTCCAGGTATGGCGTTAAAAGAAAAATTATAAATTTTAATTTGCCAGTAAATTGTCAAGTTGATTTGTTTGATAAGGTTGTTTTACCAGTTTTACTGTACGGCTGTGAAATTTGTGTTTCAATTTATCTTATAATGAGTCTTGTGAATAAATGGGGCAATTATAACTAGTTTACCTGTCCAAATTTTATTAAAATTTATTTTTCGGTCAAATATTGCAAAATTAAAAAAAAATACTAAAAGTATTTGGTTACAAGTACACGTAAAATGTACTTTGATTCACATGAGTATCGCCAGGTGGCCCATACCACCTTAAGATATCGATCCGAAACCAAAGTGTTACACACAGACAGAATGATAGACGGACATTCAGTCTGACGAACAGACGGACCAAATCTATATCCACAACATTCAGTGAAAGCATAGGACAAAATGTATTTCAATAGTGGTTGTGTTTTAATAGTAATTACAATTTGATATTTATGACCAAGTTCATCCATATCCAATATTTAGATAATTTATAGCAATAGTGGTTGTAATGAAATACACCCCAACACTATTGAAATAATTTATTTCAATAGTGGTTGCTAAGTGATTATTATAATGAAATGCACCACTAACCACAAATGAATCAATTAATTTCTTTCAATAGTAGTAAATGAAAGTGTTTCACACAGACAGAATGATAGAAGAACAGACAGTCAGAAGGGCGGATCATATCGGACAGACCCAGTTCAATCAATTCAATATCCCCCACTTTGATTAAAAGCGGAGAACAATAACTACTTCAATAGTAGTTGTGTTTATACGGATTGAATAAATTTAATGCATGTTTCCCATCCTAATTCATGGTACATGTATAAGTTTTGTCAGTCTTGCGGAAGTGCGCCTTAATCCTGTTATCCTGAAATATAACAGAAAATTAACATATTTTCCTTTGTCTAGAATGCTAATATTTATATCAAATAATTATAAAAGTTGATTTAAGAAAATTGACCCGAGGTTAAGCATTTTTCAGCATTGAATATCGAGACCAAATGTTTGAATAAAGACACTAGTCCGTTGAAAATTGACTCGCACCATGGAATTTTGATAATGAAACCAGTTCTAATTCAACAGCAAAATAAACACATTTCAATGAATTGATATTTATATCTTTGATTAATTCAATCAAATAATAACAGTGTACTCATTTATTGTTTGGATTAATATGTTTAAACATGAGCATAAACAGTCTCTTTAAAACATGAAGCGTTTTCATGACTAGGTCTTAAATTATCAGATTAACTCTTAATGTATGCACGTTAACTATTTTAAATATACAATGTACTGAACTTTTAGCGGATGCTCGTTATGTGCTTTGCTGTTTAAATTTCAAAAATATGTCTTTAATAAGAATAATTGTCTATTGGTTTCCATGTTCACACGAAATAAATGTAAGATTACGCCAGAAATACATGTACTCTTTACCATATATTTAATGAAGGGGTACGTGTAGATACAACATTTACAATACGTCATTGTTATTAAATTAATTTTACATTAACACTTATCCAGTAAATTAAAATTGCAATAATTACTGTAAATTTTATTTGAATATTTTTCGTTACAATGGCCTTTTGGGTGTCTGGAGCAAGGGGACAGGAGCTCTAGAGGCCCCTGCATCTCCACGGTTTTAGTATTCATCACCGAGGATACTTTCATCAGCTATTTCAGCAGAACTTTACAAATAATAAAATCGATAAATAAAAACATAAATTGATATGATATTGGTATATTTTGTTATACATTGGTAGTATTGTCAAATTAAAAAAGAGTGTAAAAATTTAAAAAAAAATGGATACGTTAGCCCAAGGTAAAGTCTGCAAGAATGATCGGAAACAAATGTCTATGATTTTATCGTAGTTACAATGTAACTGAACATACGGCAACATCAATGCTTTCAGCCGAGCTTCTGACATAAGACTGTCTTTCTTGGTTTTGACATCTTTCAAGCCCAAATAACCACATTCAACATAGGCTGCTGAAACTGGCATTAAGAGGAGACTTCTCAGGACTGTCGATATGTTGCAAAATTTTAGACATTTTTTTTTATTAACAGTAGATCTTAAATTGTCTGACAGCAAATAAATTTTACTATTACAAACGAAGGATGGGAATGATTTCCACTAGCTGTGTAAGTAGAAAAGTAAGATATGAATGAATTTTCATATTTTTATCCATATGTGCAAACAAAGGTATATTCTAAGACAAAAATTAAACATACATGTATACAAGAGAGAGATTCAGTCTTAAATGACAAATGAAATGATATCGCGTATGTTTAATCAATAGCAAGTAATATCAAATTAAAGAAAGAAAGATGATTATGTAATGTAAAACGGTTATACTTCATAAATGTTAAAATGATACAAATCACTACAGTATTTTTGATAAAAATAAACCATTTTACTTATTTATTTGGGTGCCATTATTTATAAATGTACATGTATATATACATATTAAAACTGTTCAATAATTCATAGCATTAATACATTAGTTTTATTTTGTATTCATCAATATTTGCGGTGAATATGAATAACACTTAAAACAATCCAATTTTTTTTTTATTTTAAAGGTGCCCCAATAATCACACCACATTTGAAAAAAAATCCATGAATCACCGTAAGAATTAGGAAAACCCAAATCTAAAAATAGAATCGGTAGGACAACAAAATAGTCCGCAAAAAACTAAAACGACGAATAATGCAATTATATCATTTAATTTTCAAAGAATCATTAAATATAAACAAAACAAAAACTTACCATTAATATTATATTAAACATTAACAAACCTTTCAAAAAAATCAGACGGACTATATTTTTGTAAAAAAAAATCCTTTCGCCCTGCTTAGAGTCCCTATTTAACAGTATGATAGGGTCAAGTCAGCGCCCTGGCGCCAGAAATCGGTGCTAATATTGCCCCTTTTGGGGCCGGGGATCCCGAGGGGACACCCGTGCCCCCATGAATCCGGTGCCACCTGGGTGGCACAAGTCCTAGTTTGGGCGCTAGGCGCCCTGTTTAGAGTCCCTATTTAACAGTATGATAGGGTCAAGTCAGCGCCCTGGCGCCAGAAATCGGCGCTAATATTGTCCCTTTTGGGGCCGGGGATCCCGAGGGGACACCCGTGCCCCCATGAATCCGGTGCCACCTGGGTGGCACAAGTCCTAGTTTGGGCGCTAGGCGCCCTGTTTCGATTATTTTTTTTCAATCGGGATCGGAAAATTTAGTTTATATAGTCGATAAATGTAAACAAATTTCGTTATTGCTGAGCAGCTTATTGCTGAGTAGCTTGACTTTGGTCATGTTGGACGCATGATAAACGGGTCAAACTGACAAAGATGAATTTGCTTGTTTTGCAACAGTTTACGTGCGAAGGGAATATTTGAAAAATCCAAAATATATTTGTGCCGTTTTTGTGAAGTAAATTGAGGTTAAATATTTCAATGCGTTGACATTTTCACTTCTGACGGTGGTTTTAGCTTGTTTCGATTTTCGTTTCGCTTCTTTTTAACTTGAAGGGAACTATCGCCTGTATTTTGGAATTTTTACGTATCGAATCAAATATAGACTTCGGTAAATCAGACAGCTAATTTTTACTAAAATGAGCAAAATCTGATGCACTACTATTGGTACATTTAATTCGGTACGATCTCTACATAATGGTTGATTAATGCTACATGTTTTGTTAAAATGCTTATCATTTTCAGTCTAAACGGAGATTATTTTCGCTGCTAGAAATATATAAGTATATATATGATGAAAAATAAATTGTGTTCTTTCTTTGTTGTAGTACATTTTTCTTTTCTTTCAATTGTTTACAATTTTATATTTACTAACCGTATCTGAGAGTCAAGCTTCGAGTTATAAGCAAAATACAGAGCTTTGCGCACAATGCTATGTTTGTACACAGAGCTGAGGTCATGCTTTAGTTTGTTTATATTTTATATATTTTAAATGCAGCTATGCTGAATAGGAAATACCAAAATCTTAAGTTGAATGTAATAAACTCGTGTGAACAAAAACATGACTCAAACCTAACTATGTATCTTGTTTATAATTCTACGATTGAAGCTGAAATTTTAGTTGATCATTAGAAATGTCTTGCTAAAAGGCATCTTCACAACGTCAAGGCTTTGTAGTCACAAAGCCTTGACGTCGTGAAGATGGCTAAAAGGATGATGTGCTGTAACTACTTTCTGGGGCCCCTCCTTATTCGATAAATTATATGGAATCTACACCAATTTTGATAGTTTTTCAGACACAAGTAAATAAAAACGACATCTTTAAAACAGTTTCCATAGTTCTGACACATTACTGTTACGGGGATAAATGCACTATCGCTATTCTTGAGAAAATATTGCAGCGGAAAATCATCTTGGTTTGTAACCATTTGTTGTTTTTTTTAATAAAGATGAAAATAATGGATTGGCCTTAGTAAAATAGAGTGATATGCCTGTCAATACATTGATTATAATAGCTCTTAACATATCACGTGACAACATTTTTCATTCGAGTGTATTCATCGATCGAGTAAGGTTATGTCACATGAGTTCACGCCAGGTAAACAACAATCGTTTATTAATGAGGAAGACCAATTAGATTTTTAATTTTTAATTTGAGCGCATTGAGGTACAATTTCTTCTTTCACATATAGGAATTTTTTAAGTAAGACACAATAACTAGTAAGTAGTTGATGAAGAAAATGTATCTATATGCTCATATATTTTGATCACTTTATGAATTGTGGGTGGTGGGGGGGGGGGGGGGGGGCAGAACTAAAATAAAGGGAATTGGAAGTTAACAGTGTACCCCTACCAAAAATTTAGTTTAATATCTTGCATAGGATCTTCTTGTAGTAAAAATGGTATTTCATAAAGGTACAATGTCAAAGATTAAGTGTATGCAAAAATAAGTGTAAAATTCGGATACTTTACGGTATTTATTTTTTGTTATTCTACTGAGGGCCATATGGCACAATATCCTTTGAACGCCCATACATGAATAAAGCTATTGTTGCTCAGGTGAGCGATGTGGCCCCATGGGCCTCTTGTTTAAATTTTTGTCAATTAAATTTAAAAATCCAAGGATTTCTTAATGATTGTATGCGTTATTTCCATCAAATAAATGATAAATGATTGGGGGGGGGGGGGCAAATCTTTTCTTTTCATGCCCCCCTTCAAAGAAGAGAGGGCACATTGCTTTGCTGTCTGTCAGTCGGTCAGTCGGTCCACCAACAGTGTTAGTTCATTTTCTTGGGAGAGGTTGACCCCTATTGATTTTAAGTTTAAAAGGTCAATTTTATTTCATGTATACTGCCAATAATAAAGGCTTGTGCACTCTATAATGTATGTCCTAGGGAGGGGGCATAAGTGTTTCACAAACAACTGTTATTCTTTGTTTACTTTAGATATATTCTATTGCAGGGCTTTTTCTATAATGTCATTATCTTAAACACATTTTATTTCATTTTTTCAGGAGAACCAAGAGGCTATCTTTCAATGAGGAAGAAGACATCATCCCACACTGAACAGAAGGATATCCTGACCCTGTTTAAGATATCCCCGTCCTTTGATGTAGCCAATGTCAATGTCCTCAGCCCTGGGATATCCCCACTCATCTCCCAGTGGCAGGACTGGTTAATGGAGGAATACTCGGAACAGGAAGACAAAGAGAAAACCCTGGAGTACGTGGTCAGGAGTCTCAACAATTGTGCCAGTGCAGCTGCAGATGGTGAAACTGTGCTGACAACACAGATTGATGTGAAGTGTGTGGGAGATCTGTCCAAAGCCCATGCCTGTGTGGTTCATCAGCTGCTTACAAACATTGAGAAAATCCCTTTCTATGAAGCTGTGACCAAATTTCTTACCCAGAATGTTAACGACCACCATCTTACCAGTTTTGGACGTGTCACAAGCAATTTGTCTGAAGGACAGGAAAAGTGTCTGTCATCGAAACTCACCATTGCCCACTTTGTAGTCATATTTCTGATATCTTGGCCTTATGAGGCTGTTGACTCCAAGGTCGTGAGAAACGGGGACATGCTTGTTCGACTGGTTATGAAGATAAAATCAGAATGTTGGGAAAACATACTGAATGGGGAATCAAATATACTGAGAAAACAGTTCTCTAGTCTATTGAAACTTCAAAAGGAGAAACAATCAAAACGAAAAAAGTGTACCTGCCATAACTAGAGCATGGCTATATATACTGGAAAGGAAGCTTGAAAATGAACGGCAGTTTTGGTGCAGTTTGCATTTTTACTTTGTCTTATAGAATGTTATGAAGAAAGCAAACTATCTTTTTTTTTTACATGTTCTAGATAGTTAAAATTACTCATCTTAGAATCTCCTTGGACTTGATCATATACTATTTGTTTATTCTACATATATCAATATCACATGTAAATATACTTAAAACAAATTACCTCCAGTACCTTAGATATTTGATACACACATGTATGAATACTTGAATGCTATTTGTTTAAAGAATATTTTATTATAGAGTTTTTGTGGGTTTGTTTTTGTTTTTGACATATAAAAACAATATGGTGCTCTAATTATTACACTTCCTTTCTTTCATTTATTTTGAACAATATTATGAAATAGTTTGTTAGAACACACAGGATCACAGAGAGATTTTTAAAAACTCCAGCATTTTTTTTATTCTGGTCTTCTAATGTTTATCTTGTTGCCCCCTCCCCTTTAAAATCGCAGCTGAATGCTTCTGTGGTTGAAGATCTTTGATTTAGGTCAACTGAAACAATTTTTCACAAGGAATTACACAAATCATGAACAAAACCTTTCTTGTATTGAAAAAATCTCCCTGTGAGTGCAATATGAAATAAATTGGCTAAATAATTTTATTTTCTGCCCACATTGTGTGAACTACATCCTATTAGACCCATGTAAGTAGTAATAAATTGAGACATTCAACAGTAATTAGGATGTGCATTGTTAAAAGTTACCTTTTTTAAGACATGACATTTGTGATATTTACATCATCGTCGCAAACCACGGCTAATAGGTAGGATCGTCTTCCATCTGAGAGAGCTATGCAGAATCCGGACCATGGCTTGAGACAATTGTTTGTATGGTTAACATGTATGTTAAGAATTTTACTACACTGTGATGTAAAAAATAAAAATACAACACACATAGCTGCTGAATTGCAAACTTTGAAATATCTCAATACGCCACATTTAAATATCTCTTAACAGGTGCAGATCTGTCCAGAATCTGTTTACGGCGGAGGTTCCTACATGTACATATACCCCCCCCCCCCCCCCAAAAAAAAAAAAAAAAAAAATTAAATTACAAAGTACGACAGAGGAAATTTGTTGATTACCTTTCACCCCCCTTCACCCCAAACCCTTCTAAAAAGGAATTTTTTCGAGCTCATTTTTTTTTTCACATTGCCTGAAAAAAGCCCCAAAATGGAACATACACGTAGACGGCGCAATCACATTCTAAAGACCATCCCCGCATTTCTGATATAAGAAATTCTTTAATAAGAATAGAGCAAATTTTATGCATTTAGTAATCGAGTAAAAAGTCAATAGTGGTAATATTGTAGTTTATTAATTTTTCTCTGGTGTCAATTAGAAGAGATTGGTCAAAATTCATTTCGTATAATGTAGGACTGGTGTTTTGTACTTAACCATACGAGTTGTATATTTGTCGCATATTTTGATACCTTTTATAAGTATTAAGAAAAAAACTAACTACCCTGAATAAAAGTCTAGTTTAAATCTAAATGGATCAGTTAAATTTGTTTAAAATTCTTTTATTTGTGCAATTTCCAACTTTACAGAAAAATAGACACATTTTCTGCCAAGAGTAACATCAACATATACATATATATATATATATTTTGATACACATGGATAACAAGAAGCTCACATTGATATGATGAACACAAACGCAGTCACCATAGCGACAACAACCATTGAACGGTATATCCAATCGAAATTGACAGGGACACATTCAGTATCACAATGAAACCAAGGCAAGTAATGGTACATGTAACACTAATACACAAAGACATCGTTAACGAGTGACGTAGGCCTAATACTTTGGCGAGATTGGGAGTACACAATACATCCTCCTACTCCTTAAAGCACTTTTATACATGGATGTATAATTAAAACATAAAATAATCACGTGACACATGACGTGTTTATCGTCTATACAAGTGCTGCCACATAGCCATTGATTTCCGGTGGTTGTTAAGCATGTCATTCCAGTGTTTACCCTCGGCATCGGGTCGGTTTGGACCTATAATGCACCGTCCTACGAATTCACCGTGACCTATAAGGTCATGGTCAAGCACAGTGACCTCAAGGTTACACTTTGGCAGAAGGTCGGAGGAAATGTTGAAGGTCAGAGCCTCGTTCCAAACTGGCGAGGTCGTGCTCCTTTTTACTGATGTTTTCTTCCTTTTCACTTTCTTTCCATCAACAACGAGAGAAATTCTCACATATGGATCTGAAAAATGAAGTTATAAATAGTAGTGCTACTAGTGCAACGTCTGATATCATCTCTTGGTTCACGAACTTGTATACATAACTTATTACCTAATTTACTTTTATCGCTGGAATGTTAAAACTTTTTAAACATGACATATTATAGTAATGTAAGCTCTCGAGTACGATTTTCTGGATACTTGTATGAAACAAAGAATCTAATACGGGTAACAATTTATTTGCCCCCTCACCACAAGATCCTCCTGCAGCTGTCATAACCAGTTCCTTCGCCTTCAGCACGACTACGGTCAGTCTCTCCGCTGTGGGAAGGTAGCTCAGAGACAGCAGAAGTTCTCCCATGTCGTTATGCTATTGAAATAGATTTTAAAACCTCTGTTAAGTACATTTGATTTATTTTGCAGTAAAGGGAATATTTAAATCAAATAAATGCCTCGACATGTGCAACATATATATTAAATTTTGTCGACAATAAATCACGTGAGAAGGAAACGCACCGAGACCGAAAAACTGCAACATCAAAGTATGTACACATGTACTAATAAAGATGATGTGATTGCAGTGGTTGTATACTTGTAATCAATTATCGTTTACCTGGCTTTGCTTTTGAATATCGCACCACATTTCTACACTATTTGTCACGTCAACTTGACCAAGATCGACACTGACTTCTCCCATTGTTTTATGGCGGGAAAATTTATCATAGTCAAAAACCTGGAAAATCAATGTCCGCTCTTTCACTTCATCAAGTGTCACCGGGAACTTAAAATATTCATTGTAAAACGGATTATGGGTCCTGCGTTTGACTGATGATTGTCGTATTCTCTCGTCGACTTCCGGAATCATACTGATCCGGATATATGGATCGCCAAATCCTCCTTCCGGATCACGTGATCTGTCAACCACAAGTTCTTGAGCTGAAAAGAAAACAAGATTATTTGAGCGCTGAAAAAGCAAAACAAACTGAGTGTGTCAGTAACAAATAACTAGGCAGATGGTTCTGCAATTAAGGGAATGATTCAAAAACTCATATTCACTTTGCTTCTCTTTGGTAATATCAAGAATATTGACATCAATGTAATTTGATTTAACTATTCACCTTCGATAAGATGAACGAGGACATCTGAAGTCCGAAAGTCGTATTTGATCCGGATGTGAAGTTTACCCTGACTCTGTTCAAGTGACGACTGCTGAAGAACAGCATCCTTCCGGGGATACAGATCCGGTCGTATAGCACCTAATAAATCACATAAATGTACGCTAATGTGCCAAATTACATAACGGAAGTTGCTGCTTATCACTTTGTTAATGTTTTTTGATGGTAAGAAAATGTGCTAAATATATAATTACTATAAAATTTATAGGTCAAATAACATATATTTACTATAGAATTTTTACTATCAAATATGTTAAATACATAAGTATCACAAAATATTAGTTTACATTTTTCAGTGTCTTTGCCTGTGATAACACTATACGTACAGATTTTGTTATATACAGTCCAATAAATTCAAATGACGTATAATTGGGGCGCAAAAGGGGTTTGCTTATTTATATTCAAATATTTAATCGTACAATTACTGAAAATTATATAAATAAAAAGAATAGGGAATCATTCTTTGAATATTATGAGGTGATAATTTCGGTCAGGGCGTTATCGGACTTTATTGGATTTGATCACGCCCCGACCGAAATTATCACCTCACAATACTCAAAGAATGATTCCTTGTTACTTAATGAAGATCTATCAGTCCGATATCCAAGCACACAGCAACATAATCATCGTGTTTCATTGAATAAATGGTTAACATATGACTGAGCTTTTCAAAACATCCCACCTTCGTCCACCAAATTGGTTGGACAATAGTGGACATTGGTATATCAGTAGACCTGTCGTACATTTAAGCATTGAATGCTTATTTTTGGATGTCGGTCCTGTAACACACCAAGAGGTGCAGACAAATTGAATATGTATGATAATTTGTCTGCACCGCTTGGTGTGTTACAGGACCGACGACATCCCAAAAAAAACATTCAATGCTTATATTTATATTCATACTGACGTCTATTTTTATGAAATATATGTGTCTCAGTCAGAAATGGAACAGCCATATTAATGTTATTCAGTTCGCTTCTGCGACTAGAAATATAGTACCAGAAATTTGTAGAGAAAAATCTTCTTTTTTATCTATTCGAGTGACAACCAATGAGATTCATGCAGCTGCTACGGAGTGTGATAAATGTTTAGCAAACTGGTTTCATTTGGTACACTGTAAAAAGTGGTTGGCCATTGAATAAAGACCGAATCTGTAATTGTATTAAAAGGATTACGTATGGTCGTGGCCATTTTTAGACTATGCATATCTTCTTTTGAAGGAGAGGTTTTTATAAAGATCTACGAAATTTTCTGTAAAGCTCAAATATTAAGGAATTTTCTTTACTAAATAATAGTTTATAGCTTACTAAATCATATCTAAAAGTCTATTAGTAGTTGATTCGTCGACCACCCAGCCTGCTTAAGTGCAAGACAAAATATAATGTAAACCAATTGCTCACCAAAGTTGGGATCAAATATGAGACTGTCTGCACTGGTGTCACTCCTAGCGCTAATACTGCTGGTTTCCTCGGTGAACGGGTCGCTCTTGATACTTCCCCTGGACATCGTGGAGATGCTCCCTCTAGAGGTGGACGGAAGTGACGACGGCTGGACAGACCGGTGCTCTTTGGTCAAAAAAGCTTCCTGTAAACAGCAAGGGGATTGTGTTAAAGCAACTTTAAGGTCGGGTTTTTCATAATTCGCTTAAACTTCTAAATTATATTTTTGAATTTTGTTACTTAGGCTTGTTCTCTCACCATCGTGACAGATTATTAATATTATAATAGATTAACTTCTTACCAGTATTTTATTCACAAAATGTATAATTTTCATGTAAATAGAATTTAAACAGGGATTAATTGCTGGCAGCTGCCATTAAAAATAGGGAAAATATTGTAAACTGAATTTCTTCTTCAAGTTGACGGTGTTATTTACAATTTCTATAAAACTTACTCTTCAACACCGCAATCTAAGATTTAATCTAAATTTGCCCTGAATATGACAGAACAAAAAATGTTCTTAAAAGTTTAAAGTATGACAGTATAATTTATCCCCTTAACAATGAATTGAACGTTTGTGGGTTTTTCTTTTTAATTTTAATTTTTTTTTTTTTTTTACAAATCAACATAATTTATCACGTGATCTATGATGTATACACGACGTCTGCAATGTTTCTTTTTCAAACATAATTAAAATTTTTTTTTTCATTATATCAAGTGCGATATGAAATCATCTAGAGCCACTTGTTAATATCCAGTTTCCATTTATATACCAATGTGCTTCTTTGACCTAAAAGTATTTTCCGTTGACGCGTTAGTATCTGATAAATGAATAGGGTGTTGACACTTATTACCGAAAAACACCATGCAGGTCTAGAAACACGATATCGACCTTCATCATATACGTGTACTTGGTTTAGATTAAAAGATTTATCAGTGCATTTTCCATTATGTTTTCTATATCAACAACCCAAAACCACACGGCATTACCACAAATGAAAATGAAGCGCAATCGATTAAGACCTGGCTTTGCCTTTGCCAGGTATTTCTTACCTATAGTGGGTCAGCAATCCAGGCTTTTGTTCATAAAATCGGTTTATTTTTCATTAAACATATATTGGACCATGACAAAAAATATGAGACACAGATCCACTTTATAAAATAATTGAATTTATTAAAACAATGGCGTTCTCTTATATTGTTATACTCGTCTAATACACTCATCTTCAAACATTAAAACATTTTCGGACCTGACTTTAGCTCACCAAGACTTCGTGTCAAGGAAACAACCGAACAAGGTCAAGGTCAAATCTTTATTGTCTCTATAACACCATCACCCGAACGAAAGGGCGGATGTTGCCGAATAATGTGACCGCTTTTATACGCAGCAATCAGCATAAAATGCCCATAGACAGATGCCAATTGTCTACCATTAAACTGATAACAGGCAATGTAAAATGGCCAATTCCGGAACGATGTACATGAATATTGTTGTAGACTAAAAGCGTTCGTTAATCTTATAGGACATTTACTAGAATCAGACATGACTTATATCTAAGCACAGCTCAATATTTTCCAAAATCAGTATGTTAGTATGATAATAATTTTATTGTATATTAAGAGTCCAATACAAGATATAAAGCATACATATTCATGAAACATGGAATAATAAGTTAATGACAAATATGAAACATAGATGCATATACACCTATATTTCATATTTTCTTTATTATAATACATGTATATTTTAGTTAATATATTTAAGAAATAAACAGCAATTTAAAAAGTTCACCGGGATATGATCTTGGTTGGTCACGTGATCAAATCCTGTGAAGCCCAAAGGGCTTCTCTGAAGATTTGATCACGTGACCAACCAAGTTCATATCCCGGTGAACTTTTTAAAATTGCTGTTTATTACTTATATTGACGTTTGAGGAAGGCAAATCGTTCAGAACCTTTACTATAACGGTGTTTTTACGTGTACAAAAATGTAACCGTCAAAGGATAAGCGTGTGCGATTATCATCGTGACGTCATGAAAAAGTTCACACAGAATTAAACGTTTTCGTTATTCTATAGGTTCATATAAGGAAGCACATTTGCAAATGTAAATATTCTTGTATATGCAAATATAACATACGATACAACCAATAATCAATCATATACATGTATATATAGTTGTAAAATTAAAAGAATGTCGTCGATAAACAAAAGAAGCGAGAAAGAAATAACGTTATAATTATAGATTCCTGACTTGAATGATCATATCTGGCGTTTTATTGTATTATCCTTTGAACTGTAAATGTACTCACAAATCGGAAAGTCTAGTGCTGCTGCCATTCTTTGGCCGATTCTCGATTTAGCATCTCTTAATAACACACGAGTTTCATTTTCATGAAAATTTATTCTTTGTTTATTAACTCCATCAAAACCTATTCATGCCAAAGAATTCAGGGTACATTCACAGGCTATTTTTGATCTTTTTTTTGATCTGATTTTTGTTAGATCTACAATTCTTTAAAATAGTTTCCTTATTTAATCATGCAAAATGCAATTGAATGATTATAACTAAAGTAAGATATATGCACATATTTTATCAGTTCTGGTTTTTAATTTAAAATCTGTCTGTCTGTCTGCCAGTCTCTCTCTGTCTGTCTGTCTCACTGTCTCTCTCTGTCTGTCTCTCTCTCCCCCTCTCTGTCCCTCTCTCTCTCTCTTTCTTTCTCTCTCTCTCTACATACCTTCCGCCAACTTGTCTTTTTAATATCCGTTTGGACAACCTGACTTAGTTGGGAGCCCATGTTTTCACTTTACAAAATAGACTTATGCCATGCGGATATTGAAGAGCTCTATTTACATACATATGTGTGCAATTGACTATATAATTGGAATATACCGTGTGACTGCGCATGTCAACCTAGATTTATGAAAAAAAATCAATATCAGTCTACAGGCGCTGACAATTTTATTAACACTACTGCTACATGTATTTTTATTTTTGTCGCAAGAAACGCAACAGGGTTTTTGTTTAACCTTTCCTCATCATTTGTTCGGTAAAGATATATATACAGTGTAGGGTTTTTGTACCATCTGAAATTGAAAAAACCTCCCAAAAATCTTTGTTACATGAATTCCAGGCATTTTTTAAATTGTTTTTATTATCTGTTTTCTAACAGTAGTTTACAAATTGGAATCCTCGGCCGCTACAGGTCCAAGTTGTTGAGATTATTGTAAGTTTGCTCCTTCGTCAAGGGTTCGATACAAGGCAAACGTGTCGCTTGCAATCACCCTGAAACCTACTATACGTAATTCAATTTTATTTATCATTATTGACATCTTGTCACACTAAACGAAAGCTTCATATTTGAAAACCATTGATTTAAATTCATCAAAAGCTACTGTGTCCGAAGGTAGAAAAGATAATAATGAAATAGTCCCATCGCAGTTTCTCGAGTCTTTCCGGCATATCTTGGGAAACATGTTTACTGCCTACTGGAAAGGCCCGAGAAGTTACGATTAAAGACAGGTTTACGTAAAAGGTGTTCATTTGACTGCATATTAAAGTTGCATGGGACACCCGTCGATATTAATGTGGATAAAATATGTTATAAACAAAATACTTTTACCGGTTTAGAATTTTCAAAATTTACAATATTTGTCCAAAAAATATGTTTTAAATTTTTTTTGAAAGGAAAAAATTATAAAAGCCCCAGCGGATTCGAACTCATAACTTACAGATTCGTAGTTAACGCTCTAAACCATTACCACTGCATGGAAAGTGCTAATCGAAAATACGGTTGATTTGGATCACCGGCTATACTTTTGTCGGGTATCTCTAATTTACCGTCTGCACATTTAGACAAAAATGTAATATTAGACACTTTTAATCAACTTTGATTAAAATTACATCAAACTATCTGAACAGTACTATTGTTATTTTTAAAGTTTATTATATTTTTTCTTTTGTTTTCATTTTTTGTCACTTATGGCAGGCGTTTATCATCAGTCTGATTGTTAATATTTGACTATTTATCCATTTAAATGACCTTTGGAAGTTATCAATGAAAGATGTTTATTGCTGTATATTCCACGAATATATATTTAAAAGCATTTACAATTATATTCGATCACTGGTTCTTCTCCATGCCTTGAGAATTACACCAATTATATACCTATCCTCGTTTTTGAAAGCTAATTTTTGTTTGCGTAGTAATTTTTTGAATGCGACTCTTTGTTGTCATGTCAGCTATACTTTTTTCGGGTATATCTCGTGTATTGTATTGCGTATTGTCCATTTGATATTCAGTACTAAAATTATGTAAGGATATTAAATTTTACACTCCAACGATACTACTTAATTCATATAAAGACGTCATTAAGTAAATGTTTCAGGAACAGTATTCTTATAAAAGACGTTACAATACAGAAGTCTGATTCAGCAATATAGTGATTGTATAGCGTTTTTGTTTCGTTAAGAGCTTTTTTCCAGTTTTTTAGGGGGGGGGGGGGGGGGCTAACCAAACCAAAGTACTGAAGTACTGAAAGGTCAGCTCTTTTGATGTTTCTTTATGCATTTAGTGTAGTAAAGACCGTCTCTCTCTCTCTCTCTCTCTCTCTCTCTCTCTCTCTCTCTCTCTCTCTCTCTCTCTCTCTCTCTCTCTCTCTCCTGTGTTTGTTATAACATCGCACATGTATGCGCATACCACACTCTATAGCAAATCGTGCAATGACCCCATGCATTTTAGAAACGGGGTGTCTGTGTTTTAAGTCTTCAAAAATATGCAGACGATATGCACTCTGCATGAACGACACACGTGTTCGATGTGCAGGTGAAGTAAGGCAGAACTATCTGTGCAAAATAATACGGATACCTTTGAAATTCTTTGAAATCCCTGCAACCTGAATGCCTCCATCGGAAAGCAACCGACCGTAACTTTCTTGACCGGTATATACACCCCAGTGGCAGTTGAAGAGTGATCAAAACTAATATGGCGACAAAATGCTATTGTGAATTAATGTCAGCTTTAATAAGAAAACAGAGAAAAAATACACTCTTCGCTAAATTTATTCCCGAACAAAAGGAAACTAATGTATTTGACAAAATAAGGCTCTCTGTGAAACTATTTGGTCTACTGAAAGCTGTGTAGCGTGTTGTGTTATTTACAGTAACTTTGAAGATTTGCCTGCCCACAGCCAGGAATTTACTTTCAGCAGAGCCCGGCTAAATATCACGACAAATATATGAACTTTTGATAACTATTACAATCAAACTGTTTATAATGTTCATATTAGATTCGTGATACTTTTTAACATAAATAGCGACACCTGATATTGTATGTTCATTTATTTAAGCATTGAATGCTTATTTTTGAATGTCATCGGTCCTATACTACACCACGCGGTGCAGACAAATTGAATACCACGCGTTAGCTCTGTAGAAACTTACAGGACTGAAATCTACAAACTCCGTTTGTCGATTGGTTGACACCTTCAACAACCTAAGAAATATCACGGGCTGCACGAAATACTCATGATAATGTCAGACTATTTGGCTGTTTTATCTAACATACTGATGTACTTTAACAATAATTTAGTTAATTTTCTTAATTTTTACGATCAAGTAGAGATGTAAATATAAACAATAAAATGCGATGATTCATGCGAGCTATGAACGTAGCGATCATTGCAGAATGCAATGTCGCCACCTTCTTATCACGCATGAATCACCAAAGAAAGCATTTTATTGTTTAAGAAGAACGTAACTTGTCATTAATTAAAAAAATTGTGATAGTATTAACTGTGATACAATGTGTTACTGAAGTAGAATAGTTGCAATTGGTACATGTACATTTGGAAATATTCCTTACATTGTTTAAGATCTCAGTAAGTATAATATAACACTAACTGGTAAATACCCAAATCAATCATAACATTTCCATTGAACGCAACTCAATCAGAACAAGAACGCAAATCAAGCATCGCATGTACACAACAAAGAGAAGTCATGAAATCAAATTCTACGATTACTTACACTGCGAACACGTTACATGGACGGAAAGATTTGTAGAAACGCGTTTTGAAAACAAAATATGCCAACCACTGCACTGGTAATGAATATCCAATGAAAGACAAAACAGACTGAAATCCAGGAACACAATTTTTAGGAAATCCTCGATCATTGTAGAA
Source organism: Magallana nippona (assembly GCA_033439105.1). Taxonomy (NCBI): domain Eukaryota; kingdom Metazoa; phylum Mollusca; class Bivalvia; order Ostreida; family Ostreidae; genus Magallana; species Magallana nippona. Next base: position 48,828,155 of record CM065919.1, read on the forward strand.
CGTTTCCACGTGTCGTACTGTTATATCATCACACATGCGCAAACCATACACTGAGTCCCATTTGGTGGTTTAATACCATTCCAGCATTTAACCACCAAATGGGACTCAAACCACCAACGGGGGGTGGGGGGGGGGATGGCCAACCGGGGGGGGGGGGGGGGGGGGGTGGTGCCCTGTGTAAGAACGACATGTACACACTTGTTCGTTGTGCAATCGAAGTAAGACAGCACTATCTGTGCAAGATAATGCGGATACCTTGAAAATACTTTCAAAGAATATACCGTGGATCATCCCAATATTTTTATTTCATTTTTGATTGTAACCTCTTTTATATCATTTTTTCATTCATTTTACTAATTAAAGTGTAGTTCATGCCGCAACCTTAATGCCTCAAACGACTGTAACTTTCTCGACAGGTTTATATACCCTAGTAGCAGTTGAGGAGCGATCGCAAATAATATGGCGACCAAACATGTTTATGAAATCATGTCAGCTTAAATGAAGGCGATCTGAAAATTTTCGAAGATAACTTAAAAGATAACTTAAAAGCATCGGACTCTAAAGTTGTAATTCAACTCGGAATTTTGTTAAAAAGATCAATTATAAGGTCATTTTCCCGAAATTGCGACTTCTTTTTGTACACGTTAGAAAATCATTCTTCAAAGGTTTTAAAAGAAATACATGTAATCTAATTTATCTCGAATCGTTCATTTTCTTTAGTACTTACAGGTAAAGGCCTTTGTGACGTCTCCATGGTAGACAAACCAGTATAAACAATCAATGAATCACATGTTTGATTTTGGCACTTTGGAAAAGCGGTTTTCTTATGTCATGTGTCAACGCCTGTTTAGGGTGCAACACCCTTATATCAACTCATAAAATTTTTGCTTTAATGGTAACCAATTTTCAAAAAGAAATCTATATAACACACGTTTTTGAAATGTTCATAATTTGATGTACAGTATCATAATTAATAATACCGTGTATGCAAACGTGACTACATTAAACAAGTCAATGAATAATACTTGTAATCGCGTTTGCCATGCAAGAGTTATCTTTCTTATTAAATTGTCAATATGCCTTAAATTATCAGATGTTATTAGGTCTGAACACGGGTTCATCTCTGTGTGATTTTGATAGTAATCGAGCAATTATTATAACATAACAAAAAGTAGTAGTCCTGAAAAACGTTTACACCCCTGAGAAAGATACACAGAACCTTTGAAGGTAAAGTATAAAATCCTGCCTTGGTTATATTCCCATACAATTAGTAAGTAAGTAAGAAATATTTGTCTTTTTCAATATTTTGAATTCTATGATTTACATAGAAAAACCTGATCCAAGTCGTATCAAGAAAGACTTTTATTATTTTGTCCATCCCCACCTCTAACCCCCTTCCCCTTTCCCATCAATATGTTCATATCCTACAATCTTGGTTTCAAAAGTAATTCGTCGTAGTATATTAAATCATCGCTGCTGAAATTCGACTCAGACTTGAAGCGTTTGATATTTAGGTTGTTACTACGGTCCCTTGTTGCTGTTGAAAGCGGGACGTCCGTGTGTCTTCTCCGATTCAGTTTTGCAGCTCGAATATTCTTTCTGTTAATAAGTTAATACTGAATATTCATATCTCGCCATTTTGTTATCTTTTTTGCTCGAAATAATTTTCATTGTTTTAACATAACTCATTATTTCCGGTGACGATATCAGTATAAGAAAATGGAGGCAAAGTGAGAACAAATTAAATAGCTGAATAAGTTCTGCAAGTATCACTTCATAAAGATGAGAAATGCACCAACTGAAAGCGTCGGATCAATCCAAACCGAATCCCAGTTGAGATTAGTTTACATCGTAGGCCTTTGCATTTTTCTGTTGAGATGTGTTGCTATGAAGGAGAAACATCCGCAGTATACCATCGTATCTTTCTGCTCTAACTTCTTGAATGAAACCCTTCGCTCATGACGTCAGACCCTTAACCGGTCATCCACAAACCTGATATTGAGGCGATAACGAGGCGACATTCGTAATCAATTGATACTGGTCTCAATTTCTGAGGGACACAACATAGAAATTATATGCCCAGTGCAATGTTTGCTTAGCTTGATCCATTATTTGTACTTTATGACGTATTAGAATCTTTAGAAAAGCGCATCGAAGGTATAATTGTAAATGGTTTAAGACGAAAATTCAACTCATTCTGCTAACATACAAGGATCATTTTATGCCGGGCTTTATATCCATGACCAGCGGATGAAATGTCTTACTTCAATTTATCTTAAATATATGAACAAATCATGATAGTTTTAAAATGTAATATTATCCTTCTGAATTGAACTCTTTATTTTAAACACAATGCGTATAAAAGTACTCGGGAGAGATCTGAAACGTGTAAAGTGTCTGAATCAAGACAAAGCCTAGTTTTATTGTGTTACGTGGGAGTATGATCGAAATCTGTAATCTGATCCTATTTGTATTAACGAAAGTCAACGAACATTTTTATTAGCCCCCCCCCTCTCTCTCTCTCTCTCTCTCTCTCTCTCTCTCTCTCTCTCTCTCTCTCTCTCGTTTGTGTAACAAGTGTTTTAAAAATCTGAATAAACTGTAAAGTTACTTAGACGGTATTTTTTGTGACAAACGAGGATGATTTAATTATATCTAGGACTATCAGCGGCAGCTGTTGAGGAGTTGACAGCATCCGCCTGCTTCTGTCACTCTTAGTTTCTATCGCGTTGCTCTTTCGTAGAAAATCAATGTCTTTCTGTAGCCTTTGGTCAATTATTGTTATTATAACCGAAAATTGCGCCAGTATATAAATCAGAAAATTATCAGGCGCCAGTTTCATGAAGCTGTCTTAGGCTTTAGTTAGAATTCGTTTGCTATATGTTTTATTTTTACATAAAAATAAAATTCACAATGTAATTTAAATTTGATTCCAAATTTTGTCATTATCTGCACATCTGACAATCTGTTATTGCTTAGAATTGGGCCGATGACTGAAATTTTGACTTTAAACACTACAACCTGTTAGCATTGCGTTTATCTGTTACCTGTGAAGCTGTTGAAATTGACATCAAAGATGGCGGTTTGTAGTCACCAACTGCATCATATCCGGTATACGAAGGAATGTTATGTCTGTGTTTCCGCTTCCGGTAAACTTTACAGAGAATAAAACAGACGAATCCCCCAATAACACCGGCAAGGCTAAGAGTTATCCCGATGATGGCGGCATTCGTCATCATTCTACTTCCTGAAAATAAGAAGACAGCCACTGAAAAAACAGGAAAACAGTCAATGAATTCTTATTGGACTTTTACATGGATATCAAAATATAACAAATGCATTTTGATAGTTCTGCCTTTCTTTAATAATATAACAAGTTTTGAAATAACTTTTACTCCTTTTTTATAAAGACACTATAGATTTTTACTCTCTCCTTACAATCAATTAATTAGATTTTCAGAAAATCAGATATTGTTTCCTATCTGCATCACTACTTGAGGTAGTATTCATTCCATATACCGCCTTGAAATTGGAAATAAAAGGAATATGATACAGCACAGATTACGAAAGAAATGATTGATTCTGATTGAAAAAAAATCCTTCTCTCGTAATTCCAATAAATAGATTCGAAGAATTTCTCTGGAAGGCTTTACTTGAAGTCTTCTATGAAAAAAAAATCTCTAAATACTAGTAGCGTATCTGCGAAAGTAGACTAAGTAATTTCGTCGTATAAAAACACTTTTCAAAGAGGGTAAAATTGCTACGCATTTATGTGCTAACGTTTGTATTACGCAAAAGCTCTTTGAAAAGATTGAAGTCGTGGTGGTAAAGACATTGACCCTTACCTATATAATTAGAACGAGGATTCATTTAAAGTCATGTACCTTGAATACAAAATTTGACGTACGTCGAGGAAAGTAAAATGTAACAATCGCCGTTTTACGTCCCATCCGGCTTTGGTATATATAAAGCTTGTTATAACAAATGCTTCTGTAACACAGATAACAATGTTAGATTTTAAATTCCAAACATATTTTGATATCATTGAATATGAATTCTGATTGTAGAATTATACTATCACTTTTTAAGAGACCACCACGTTAATCTTAAATATAAGTAAATCACACAAATTTTAAATTCTAATCAGTTGTTTACTTCACACAGCTATTTAAAAAACATGAACCAAAATAGAAATTCAAATAAATTTTTGATTTTAAAAATAGTTATTTCAATTTCAAATTTGTTTCAATTCTATCCTCAGTTTACGGTCAAATGACCATCACGTACAACTGTACCATCTAAAGGATATTACTTTTACTTTCTATTAGGTGCTATACATTGATTATTTATTCATAAAATATCACAAATGTAATTTTCATAATCATGCATTTTCGTCTTCATAAATAACCTTGAAATTATACAGTAAAATGAAGTACACAGCTGTTGAATCATATCCATCATTCTCTGTTTATATCGAACACCAAAACACGAATCTGTTTTTATCAGTTTATAATGATAAATATAACTTTGCAATTTCAATTTCAAGGTTATCAGTAATACAGCGTAAAATTACAATGAAACGCATTTACAGAATTTGAATCTCAATTTTACCAGTAACGTATGAAAGAGGACGTGTATTTCGGGAAGAAATTCTGTACAGCTTTTATCAGATATCAGCTTTACCAGAAAATGTAATGTCACCATATATCGCAATTGAGTTTTAAAGGGACGTTGTCACAATTCGAAAGTTTTATTTTTCCGTTTTTTATGTTCATAATTTGATACTAACCTAAAGGTAGTTCTAACGATTAGCCACAATGAGGGTTGACTTTTCGGGCAAGATGAACGAGTCACAATTCCTTCATTAAAACAAAGCTTGTGCAATGTTTTTGTTTACATTGTTTAAATATTCTCGTAAAAACTTCTTCAAGCAGATTTTTTTCTATTTGCTAGTTCGTTATAAACGGAAAAATAGTTTCTTTTGTTTGTCACATTCAGTTTTGTTTGGAACCATATAATTATATATTTTTCCTATTCAACACTCAAAATGTAAACACATGGCCCATTCTTTATAACCTTTTTATTTAAATAACGAAGAAAATTGTAAGCTATGTATCTGGCTTTAAACTCGGCAACTGACACTCAAAATGTGATTGATCATCAGAAACCTCAAGCACTCTTAACATCAAAAAATGGATATTTGAATGAAATTTGAAAATGCTCAGCTCAAGTCGATACCATGCCCCTTTTAGTTATAGATCTATATGCTCACTTATTAGCAAAGGTAACAATTTCTTCTGTTACAATCGTCATGCTAAGAAAACCTATAAATATATAATTTATAATATGGTGTACATGTATGTATATTATTATAATTGTCTTTACAGAAGGTGTTACATAATGGCACTATTTGACACGCCTTTAAGAATTAATATACCCACGGGCTGAAGATAAAATTGAACGACTGTAGGATAGTAATAGTGCCGAAAATGATAGAAATATGACACAGACACAGTCTTTTGACCTTAAGGTCAAGGTCTTCGTTTGACCTGAGGGTAGTAAAAGTCACTCAGAGTTTCAGATGGTTCGCGACACATCATCTAAATAAGGATATGGTATTTATCTATTCCAAGAGAACGGAAAGTTTAAACTAATAAACCAAAGGATATCAATTTAAGGAAGGTGGTCTACGTAATATAACAAGGTACACGTACTGTATGAACATCGGGAGAAGTTTGTATATTAAAAAAAAAGTAAATCCATGTTTAAAGCCCTTAGACTCATGTATTGACTTGATATGAATTAGAGATGTTTTATCAAAACAAAATTGGGAGCTCTTCACTCAGGGCGACATTGTTCGAGATCTATTTGTCTCGGTGTTTCTTGAAAAGATACATTACTGGGCAAACAGGGAATTTATTAATCCTACCCCTTGGTTCACGTGAGCTAAACCCAGAGACTCCATCTTCAGCAATGAAAGCATACACTGAGAATAAATAAACACTACATTCAATATCTCCTATCAAAGGTTAATATCTTGTAACGCAGTGTTCGGCTGATTGATTAGGAATCTCTCTAACGTCAATCAGTACCATAATGCAGTTTCTACCACAAATAGACCGTTAAATGGCGCCACTAACTTCCGGTCCAACGATTCAATCAAGTTGTGCCTTTAATGTTTTCTTTTTGCGTGTCAGGATTGTCGAGATATTGATCCCGTTTATTTTTCATGACACCAATCTTCTGGTGTTTTCACCTAGTCTAAAGAACGCATTCCGTTTTGTTGGTTAATTGTAATTTGTTTCTAGAATGCTGAACCCCATGAAATATAAAAATAACCCATTGTACTCCAAATAGTTTCAAAAGCTGCAAATACATTGCAACAACAATCTCTTAATTCTTTGTTTTTGTTTATGTTTATAAACTTCACAGTGACTTCATTTCTATCTTTTTTAAAGAAGAATGTTATTGCAAATTGTTTTCATATGAGAAATAAATAAAATAACAAAAATAGCCCAAACCAAGATGCGAACGTATATTTATACGTCATTTAAATCTTGTTTTACTAAACCTGAAATTCGTTTTATGAACATGGTCGATGCTATTAAATTAATAAGTTGGAGCAATAAAGATAATGCGGCGGCCCACACTGCACACTACATATAATGTTTACGACTATGTTTTTTTCCTTTTTCTATTCAATGCTGGCTATCAAATGACCGAGATTTTTTCTTTATACAAATTGAATCTCTTTATTCTTAAGTGTCTTTAGAAGGGTATCGATATTAAACTGACATCTTTAATCAACAAGTCTCCCCTTTATAATACATGTACATTGCTGACTGAAAATCAATAAACGACATCTGTATACTACAAAACTTTTATTTATAGAAATTACTCCAATGAAACTGGTATATAATATCTCATATATCATTGAATCAGATGTTCTGAGATCTGATAAATGGCCCACTCGGAGTTGTGTTACATAGTACTGATTGAACAACACAATGCACGGTAACATGTCGATCGTGCATTCATAACTTTCAATGTCATATTCTACTGATAAAGACTAAAAATAAACTTTCGTTTATTTTGAAAGGAGAAATGAATGAATGAATGAATGAATGAATAAATTAAATAAATAAATAAATAAATAAATAAATAAAAAGAATTTAAGGGAGAAATGAAATAATATAACTAATTAAGGAAAAATTTAGGTAAGGATTGAAATGTTCACTTTGTAATCCAAAAGCTTGTACTGTCATTAGTGTAATGAAACCCACACCTGACAGGGAGCTTCTACAAAGTGATGTTCTAATCCTTTTACAGAATGTAGTTTCTTGTGTGAAGCTATTATCCGTCAAGCAGATTGATTAGGCTTGGCACGGTCGATCAGGCTCTTTACACACATATAGTTGCGCTATGTAGGATAATATCCCCTGCAGGTTATCAATGTACAACGGCCAGCAATTTGAACTAGCTTTTGATAATCCTTAGTATCAAGATGCGCGAGTAAAAAAAAAATCATTCAGCCGACACGGCGAAGTTGACAAACAAATTGGATGAGAATAGAAAAAGCAATTGAGCAAACCCCAATAGAAATCAAATTTTCACCAACAACAGTATGTAAATACTCAGATTTTGTAATTCTTATACATCGAAATAGAATAATGAGGAAAAAATCGGAGAAGGATTTGAGGAAATCTTAAACAAACTGTTCTTACCTGTGTACACCTGGATAAATTCTTTGAGCCATTTTCATCTCGAAGACACACAACAGAGGATTCTGAATATATCAGCTCTCCTTAAGAATTCATTATCACATAAACAAACGGTGAAGCGGGTGCGGAAACAGGTGTCAATTAAACGACTCTTTCTTCAGAGCCTCGCTTAATCCCAGTTAAGTTCTGTGACATTGTTTCCGAGAGCTTCTAATCCAGTGCGAGAGGCAGACAAGAAAAATCTCCAGAGAAAGAAAGAAAAAAATACTTCTACTGAACCCGAGGCTGTGACGCCGCCCTGGTCGACTATCAACCTTACTAACACTGCCTTTAGACCAATATGTTAGTGAGTGGGCACCAAATCAATGGAAATGCTTTGTACGGATCGACAGCTGAGACTTCATGACAGCAGCACCTCCGATATAGCAGCAACACTTTATCTCGGTTCTCCTATACCGCTGCCTTCATCAGATTCAATCCGTTATAACATATCAGTGAGATTGACCTTATATCACAATTTGTCCAACAATTCTCTCACTTGACCAACTTTGTGATTTTTTACCCTCATGAGAGGTTTAAAAATCCAGACCTAAATTCACACCTGTAGAATTGTAAATTTTTTTTTTTTTTTTTTTAAATAGTATATCCTTATAAATGCGATTAAAACGATTTACATTCAACTTTACATTAACGTTGCATGAATTGAACCGATGAAATGGAAGATATGTTCCTTCAAGTGGCACAAGAAGGTTTACCCACACCAGCAATTCCACCTTTTGTATCCATCTCTGAGAGCCTCCGCTGGTCGATCAGCAATCACGGCTTCTAACGGTCGAGCCTTATTATTATCAGCGCCAACTTGTTGCTACAAAACGGGGGCCATCGTTACATCTTTATTCGATTACAATAGCATCGAAATTATCACGAAATATCACGTCAACTCATGAGGCAACCTTTTGCTGTTATCTGAACAGAGTCAAATTGGTTTCAATGGAATTAATGCTGTAGAATCATAATGCATTCTTATTTGACATTGTTTTCTAAATTACTTTCAATTACATGTATATTAACCCAATCAGAGTCTGATTTATTCCGATGAGAGCAAATGGCGGTGTAGTGAGAAAATCATATTGGCTTTCTTTCTGTTATAAACCATCATGTACAATCTGCTTTCTTGCAGTATGTTTTCATCAGTATAACCTAGTATGTAGAAAGTCAGATTAATAATTTTTACATGAACACATAATGGTGTGCCATTTTCGCATGGTTCTATAGATAAGGGAAATGATAGATATTCACGTACATGCATATTGGCTTGGCAGTATGACATATATTAATATTACATCATTTTGTAAATTGATATTGATTGGCTTTTTTCAAGGTGTAAACGAGAACGATATCACGTGACCACTGCTTCATGTGCTATGACAACCTAAGTGTTGCCCGAGGCCTTCCGATACGCGACAATTGGAAGACAATAAATCTCGAAGAGACTTATGACAGAGATTGTTAAAAAGATGATTGTGAGTAGTAGTTAAAACAAGTAAAATTTAAATAGTAACACATTAACATCTTTTCAAAAAATGATTTTTACACCAACAAGAGGTTGATATGCATTATCTTCACATCAATATCATTAGCAAAACCTGATTATTTGGCGCGGATAATCTGGCTTATGTATATTGACAGTAATAACTGGAGTATTTTTTCATGACAATCTTATATAGAGTAATACTATTTTTTTCCCTGTCAAAATATCTAAATCAATACTATGGGAGGCGGTTTTGATTTCCGTGTTGACATGTACTAAGGTAATAAACATCTTGCGAGGTCAGTCAACACAGTTAATTTCTTCTTCAAATCATTATTATAATTCTGGAAGAGTAATATGCTAAATTATTCAATTTTTATAAAAAATAATAAACAGCATACCGTATCTAAGGGGGTCGATATTTTCATATTCTAAGTGAACCACCTTTAGATGAGCAAGTTAATGAGGTAGCTTTATTTTGCCGATGTTTTTATTCAATGGTTCCTGGCAGGCTTTACGTAAGTGAAGCACGCGACCTTTTTGTTATCCTAGTTCCCAACCACTCCTAGCTCGGAACTTATTAATTGTAACGTTGAAGCATTGTCGGAACAAAAGTAAATTAATTTGAGGCAAATCGATTGGGAATTAGAGGTTGTCATGAGTAATCGTGCAGTGAATTACAAAATGGAGTTTGATTGAATGGATTTGTCTCCATTAAATATACAGGTTACTTAACATTGTGATGTAAGGGTCATGGTAAGAAGCAGGAAGCCCCGGATTGTGGAGTGACTATTTACGAACAAAAACAGTCAATTTATTTCCAACATCACCGCTCCAAAATGCCAAATGTTAGAACAAAGAAGAACTTTGCATCGTAATCCAAAACAACCTATATAGGGTTATGGACCAATGATTTGGTTATTTAAAAAATTGGAATTATCCTTAGCACACTAAGTTTACATTCAGAACAAATGATTATTTATTTGCCATCTTTCTTGTGTATTTCACGTAAAATAAGAAACGTGCCAAACAGTTTAAATGAAATCGACATGGCATATTGTACATAATAAACACAAACTTGAAGGGTTTATGATCTATCATAATGGTCCTTTACACTTTTCTTTTCTACTTAAACGTGATGCTACACGTGATCAGTGACGCAATTTCTTCACACGTTTAATGAGGATCAATCTTTAAGCATGGCAGTTTACCGCGACACTACGATTTATCTTATGTAGAATTAGGATTTCGTGCACCCGTTCATAAATAGTTACTGTATCAGATTATTTCTCAATAATTGCAGTGCTGCTGCTCTATTGCAAGCGATCTGTAGCATCGTTTGAAAGTCGCGACAGATTATAAAGTAGTAAAATGCAACCATGACAAGCTTTGTTTATTATTGTTATTCTGTTCCTCAAATTACTTGAACGAATTATAAAAGAAATGTTTTCAACGTCAAATGTCTGTATTGCGGACGTACACTCGCGTGCCAAAAGTATGTAATTTTTTTCTTTTTCCCTATATATTTCATTGAAAACACGACTTATTTTAAAACGGTTTTCTGTTATTATTTTTTGTCAGATTTTGAAGAAATTTATATTGATTAAAGTAGATTCAATTTGCATTTTTTGACATATATTGAAACAGTTTTTTGATGAATCATTTGTAAAATTTGATAGTTCAAACACAACACAAAGATATTTTTTTAAGAGCTCTACTATATATCTATTGCAATATGAAAGCTGAAAAATCTTCCTATGGATTGTGAATATCAAATCTCAGGAACTGGAGATTGGAAAAATATTTAAATATGGTGCAAAAAAAGCTAGAGAAATTCTGAATTTATCAATCCAGTCTTTTAGAAATCGGTCCATGGGTTACTTTTAAATAATTCTTTGACAAATGTTGGTTTTTAATGAAATATATAGTGAAAAGAAAAAAGTTGACATACTTTTAGCACCTGAGTGTACGTATGTGAGGTGGACGATTTTTGCTATATTTATACTAGACAAAATATTGTACCTAATATCAGTTCGTTAAACAAAACGATTTAGCATCTATGTCCTACGTATAAAGGAATACGATGCTGTTATCGAAGTAGTGCAAATATAGTTGTTGCCCCTTGCTGGGAGTTAATTACTTCCCTTGGGTATATTTAAATCGTGCGCACTCAATACAAACCCCCTTTTCTGTCTAACCACTGCAACAGTGAGGTTGGTGCTATTATTCAAACCAATTTTTTTCCTCAGAAAATCTAAGTTTTTAACCCAAATGTAGCCACCCTTTATTCTTCCTTGCTTGTTTTACCTCATAACCAATTCAAGTACCCTTTTTTCAGCGCTGTATCAACGATCTTTTAATGCAAATATTAAATATTTTCTTTTAAATTTTGTGTTAACGCAGAGCAGGTGTACTGCATATGCGGTGAAGTGCATACTGCATGATATCGGATCACTTTGAAAACAGTCACTGCATGCAAATGAAAAGAATACTTACGATGAACTTCAAGAATATTATATTTTATATGTCTAATACAGATGTACGCGTATTCTTCATAAATTTACTTATAACAATAAGGGAAAACCTTTCAGGAAACTACAAATACCTTGTACAATATATTTTTAAAACAACAAACTAAAAGAACATGCATTGTGTATGGTCGAAAAAGTATAAACACTATTCTAGTATCCAGTCAAGATAGTGATTTCCATAGCATTATTTTCATTAAGATTTGTGAAAGAAAATATATGTTATCCACTGAAATGTTACGGAGGAGTTAGTAAAGTAAAGAGTATGTATGTCTGTAGTATGCTGCAAATTCCGTATACTGTAAAAATTGTTAGCTTCTTAGAACAGGAAAATTTGAAAATCTAAACAGCATACATTTGACCCAGAAGCAGAGCATACATCTAGGGGAGGACGATCACAAGGTAATACTTTTCAGTGTATTGTATCTAGGTCACCTGAGTGACTAATGTGAACTAATTTCCTTTGTTTAGTCCCTAAATTGATATTGCGCCAACGTCGTTGTTGATTGTAATTTAAGATGAGAATCAGCTAATTTGTTATTTACTTCCTTGATGATAAAACCCACTGTTTTCTGATAATGGTATTACGTGTACGTATCCGGAAATTATACTACAAGAAGCTGTTTGATGTAATTTTTGAAGAATATCGACGTCATAATAACAGATGATTCCTCGAATTATCCAATCAGTGCATAGCACAGTGAGGGTTCGAACGCAGCCTGTAAAATGAGACAGCGATTCTCAAAATGCCACTTTAGTACAACAAATGGCAATACGTTGGAAAACGTGATGTATATTTTTTGGAGCATTTCGAAACTAGAATGAATTTTAAAGCGGTCGTATAATAAATTTCCCATCAGATCTTTCTAATAATTGGATTGTTATTAAGAAAAGAAATAATTGTATTTTCATAAACTATGTTAAGTAAAGAAAATTTCCAACAGCCTCGAAATTTGAAGCTTTAACTCCTTCATTTTCAGGATGTTAAACAAGTCTAAAAATTTAAATGTGGTCACACAGACGAGGTCTTGCAGTTGAGTGCAAATGGCGCGATTGGATAACTTTGAAAACAATCACTACACACTGATGAATATAATATTTGAGAAAAACTTCATTTTGTATGTCTTTTCTTCCTAAAACTACTAAAAATATAGGAAAAACCTTTCAGGAAAGTTCACTTACCGTACAAAATAACAATGGTGGTTTTACGGTAGTCGTAAAGTTAGTGTTAAAGCTTGAAGGAAAGTTGTTTTTAAGAAATAACCGAACAGCTTTAGCTAAACTAAACCGAAAGTTCAAATGGGCTTTTCTAATCGTCTGTTCTTGACGCCCGTCTAATTGTTTTTCCGTATGAATACCATTTTTTTTTAGTTTAGCTTCGACTTCTTCTCTAGAACCACGTGTCTAGCCTATTTTTAGCGAAATTTGAAACAAAGTATCGTTATGCATATTAAAATTGAAGGCCAAACCCTTTACCAATTAAAGAAGAAATATAAAACTTCTATGAAAAAAAACCGTTAATTTCTAAAAAAAAAAAAAATCATCTCTAGAACCATCGCACCAGAAATGTCAAAATTTTTAACGGAACTTAAAATTATAGTTTTGCTTTTTCAATACCAATTTTAAAGCCTCCTGTGAAGATGTGTAAACTCTTAAATATTCAACCCGTTACCGACCCAATAGTGGTTTAACATGAAAAAATCTATATAGTTACGAGGGCCATTCAAAAAATACGAAGACAATGTTGCTTTCTCTCATATATTTTTCATAATAGTCATAGTTTACAAATTAATTTATGCACCACCACTTATTTTATTGGTTTACGAAGTTTCATTCCATTTGATGAAAAGTTATTTTTGTTACCCAATTTTAAAAACAACATGTTTCGTCACCACGGCGCATGGTAACGTTGAAAACATGACGTCAAGATGACGCACGCACAGTTTATAGAAATACCCAATCTTTATATCACATTATCATATCATATTATATATAGTCTTTTGTGCTTTTCACAATACAATTGAAATCGACACTATATCACTTGACATCTAAATTGTTCACATTTGTTCGAGAATCATAAGTTAGTTCCTCGAAGTTTTCATTTTTTACCGCATGTCTCTTCGATTACTGTTAGAAAAACCCTGAACGTCAGATGATGTTGTTTATTCTTTTGACCAAATATTTACAGATATTCTACTCTCTTTTGTACTCTTGGTGTTCAAAATACAAATACCACCACCCCCAAAAATGTAATACAGTTAAACACAAACGTGCAAATAATTTTTGACTTATTTTTTCCACCATTGAGCATTTTCACAGTTTGTATCAGCTTTTTCATGAGTTAAATGCATACTCTTTATACTTTTTGTTGCGCCGTGACGTCCGGCGACGTCAATGTTTTTAGTCAATTTTAAAGAGGACTATCTGTCTTTATCTATTGATATCTGTTCAACAAAACTATACATCCCGTCGTTATTTGGTACATAGAATATCATGATAATTGTTAATTTGAGGTTTCAATATTATTTGGTTTTAAGCCTAATTTATAAATATATTGCTTTCAACATAATTTGGTTTACTGTTGACATAACACAAATTTTGACCGTGCGCCGTGACCTCATTTTTGCAGAATTAGATTCTAAATAATTCTTACAAATAAAGAAATATACATGTATTAACTTTTTGGATTTCAAATTGTTTGAAACTATTGCTAAATAATGTCTACTAAATTTAATATTAATATGACGTTAAGTAACATAGCTATGGCAAAAGTCTTCGTATTTTTTGATTGACCCTCGTATTTCTAGTCACAGTAACATAGTATGTCTTAGGACGTAGATATAATTAATTGCAATCAAACCTTCACCATAATTTTTCTGCGGTATAAAACACGCGTGTTCAGTGTTTGTTTGGATACATAAAATGTTCAAATCATAACCCCCAAACTTATGATGGGGCTCCAGGCGTCTAAGTTATGGTTTATTTTTCAAACGTCGTTCAAAATTTTCTCCCTTCTCCTTATATTCCCCGAATTCAGAGTTGTATAAGAAAAAAAAAATAAAAAAAAAAAACAAAAATTTTTATTTAGCTAATGTGAAACAAGCTCACTTAATAAAACATTCTTGCTCAAACGTTAACGACCTTCATGTTTGTTTAATTCATTGAAGGAACATATTTCCCTCAAAAGAAAGAAAATTAGGAAATATACATTACACTAGGTCCTCTTCTAAAAACAAAATACCAAAAATAACAAAGCTTAAAGTTAGATTCTTTAAATATGTTTGTATTTTATTAACATTAAACGTATTCAAGCCATGACCCTATCGGGTCATGATAGGGGTTTTACATGTAAATGTGACCCAAAGTTCATCATAGAAATGAATAAAAGAAAAGTTGTCAATGCCCACTTCTTATGGACGCAAAGGATACATCATGAGATACTATTAACAAAGTTGGTCAGGTAAGACATAGTAAGAAACAACCACAGATGAAAAAATCTTTAAAAAATGAAGGAATCTTAGTATAAACACTTTTCATAATACTATACCCCTGCTGATCAGAGAGAAATATTTTAATGTCCTTTCAGTTTGAAATGATATCTCTTCTGGTAGGTGAGGGAAAATTAAGAATGGCGAGCAACTGTATTGTGTTGCAAAAAGTAAGATTTGTTTTTTTCACAATACCTTGATTTTCATATTTTAATTTTATTCTATATCTAAAAGATACCACAGAGTCTGAGGCATCTGTTTCATATTTAGATATTTTACTAGACAAATGGTAACCTAACGACAAAACTTTATGATAAACGTGATGACTTCATTTTTTCTATCGTCAACTTTCCCTACTTATGAAGCAATATACCTTCATCACCTGCAAATGGAGTATTTGTCTCTCAATTGATTCGATACGCAAGGGCATGCTAAACGTATGAACAGTTTCTAAAAAGAGGCAACCCACTGACAAACAGGTTGATAAAACAAGATTATCAACAGTCTCGATTGAAGTAATCTTTTCGTAAGTTCTATATGGTCGATACAACGACCTTGTCAGCAAATACAATCTTCCGTTAGGTCGAATACTGACTGACGTTTTTAATTCTTTTAGGCTATTATTAATCACCGAATTGTCTCTGTGTTTGCATTGCTCATGTTTTGTAATTTTACTTTGGACTCTGGACATTTTTTATCGATATGACATTGGGCGCACGGCGGATGTGGCCGGTCGGCAGAGGATGCTTACTCCTCCATGGCATCTGATCCTGCCTCTATTTAAGAGGTCCGTGTTTGCTCTGCTCCTGTTTTGTAATTTTCTTTTGGACTTTTGAATTTGAACACCGTTCGTTATCCCTTTACTGTTTTATTACCATATTTCATTTACTATATGATTGTGATGCATATAGTATGTGTTTTTTGTTGCTGCAACATTACCGACCAAACATTGTGTCAGGAAAATTAAGTGTAATTAATGTGACGTAAATGTTTTTAATTTTTTGTAAACCTTCGCACTAAGGTTTAATATTTCTGTCGACAAACTTGAAAAAGAGACATTGTGTACAAGAGTTAAATCACTATTTACTTTCATATCATATAATTGACTGCCATTAGGCGGCCGGTTATTACAGGCCGCGCAAGAGCACGGTCTGGCTTTATATGGGTTTTCAGTTTGTACATGCGTTTCTGCGGGATTAATACATTTATGTACATACGTTTCTGCGGGATTAATTTTACAGTAACGATTGTCTTATAAAATATAAATATATTAGTTTTGATCATATTTTTTAATATGGAAAATTACAATTGAATATAACAATTCAAGAAAAATGAGCTGGACTTTGTCAGCTAAAGTTTTCTATTTATCTATTCTATACATAGACTACGCAGATAGAAAGTAAATTTGATCACCCGAAGATGGAAACTTGTACGGTGTTTGTTTCGGGTTAGGTAATAAATCGTTTATCTATGTGTTTATATTAAATAAATTTATTCAAATGTAATTTATTTCATTCCTGATGTAATTCATAAAGGATATTTTCTCTGCAGAGGCCAGGCCAGCTAACAGCTGATTGTAAAATGCCAGTGGCCTCAAGATATAAATGTCAAACAACTAGCCGATGGACAATTGCATTTGAGAACACGGTCAATGATTTAAACAAGATTGGCGCATATGAAGACACCTCAGTCCTTGCAAAGAAGAAGGTACAGTTTCTTTTAATATTTGCCCTAAAATTCAAAAGTTGTTTAAATTGCATGAAAATATGCGTACAACATCTTGAATGCATGAGTATATAAAGTACCAAGTTATACACCTTTATTTTGTTTACAAAAAAAGAATAATGACTTCAACATTTTGTCATATTTCTAAGATGTACTAATATGATGAAAAATAGCAGATTTTCTCATAGTTTTTTGAAGAGGAAAATGTGTCCGCAGCCGTCGCCCAGATCGAAACTAATATATTCATAATGTGAGTTTCATCGTAGGCGACGGCTGCGGACATAGTTTTCTATTCGAATAACCATTGAAAAATTGGTGTCTCTGCTTAGTTTTACAAAAATACGGGGAAATGCACTGTTTATGACGTCACAATTACCATTGAGAAAGTCTAATCAGGTAACTATTTATAGATTCTTAATCTATGGGTATTCTTGTGTAAATAAATGTTACATTTCAATTTTTCGTGATATTTTTAAAAGTCACGTAAAAACAGGGCAAAATATGACTGAAACTGTACCTATAGTTCTTTTGTATTTGGAATTAACATATACATATAGTAAAATTCACATTTGCAACTTCAATGAATTGTACTAATTTAACAAAAATAAACATAAAAAAAGAATTCTGAAAGTCTAAAAAATATTCCTCATCAGTGCTCAAATAGTCTTTAAAGGTTTTGCGGCCTGATATCTCTGACACTTGCGCCAAGATTCTTTTCTTGTGATATTTTATGAATGACAAGATCAAATGCTGAATAGCACTGTAGAGTAAATGTTTGAAAAGATAATGTGAACAGCAAACATATGTCCCTGGAACACACCGTGTCTTTAGGAGAGGACGAACAAATAACACATTCCAGGGTATTGTATTTTTTTGGGTCACCTGAGTGACCAACATGACCTATTTTTCTCTGTTCAGTTCATATGTGTTGCACGCTATTGGTTGAGCTGTCAGTACGTTGATAATTATGATGTGTTTATCTTATTTAATTTTATTTCCTTCGACGAATGACAACACTACAAGAAGTTTTGCAGATATTTTAATGTCAGAATACGTACACAAACAACACTGTAGGTGACATTTTAATTAGACCATTAATAATCTAACCATTAATATTCTAATAGATAATATCTAACTACGTCATAATTTTAAATGATAACATATACTTAAAGCAACAGAGATGTATAGAACAGTGAGTTTTCGAATACGACTTGAAATGAGACCGCGATCTTCAAAATGTCACCCTACGTTTCCAATGACAACCGACGTCACTCCATTTCCGGAAAAAGTGTATCGAATTAACCAAGATTTTAGTTTTCAAAAAAGTTATGAGTTATGCGTACATTATTACCTGGCCCTAACCCAATACAAAACGTGTTGAATATCTTAATAAGATTTTTATGTTGTTATGACATCAAATCGTAACTGATTGTTGCCGTGGGTGTATACGTACGTTTGTACGTAGATAAATAAACCTTTGATCGAAACTTTAAGTCTTTGGATCTTCATTTGTGAAAATATTTATAATATTTATGAAGTTTTTGAAATTAGGATTAATATCTAAATAGACATGATTTTAGTTCAAAACATTTTGAAATTCTGAATTGCATTTTTAACGTTAAGAATGGTTAACTTTGGCATTTTGAATGATTGACTAAAATTTGAATATCAGAAGTCTATTTTTCATGCGAGATAGAAACATGTAGCTTATACTTCTTTGTTATGTCTACAATAATGTGTAAATTGTTTAATGTTACAAATACATGTAATGCACTATATAGAAATGACCATGATACCAAAAGAAAAAAGATTCGTGCCAAACAAGATCCCATGCTTTATTTTTTAAGAAACAACTTAATAAATGGAAAAGGCGAGATTTGAATAAACTTTAAACAAGTTAACACATGCGAGGGATGCTCGATATGTAATGTGTATTTTACGATATCTCAAAAACATTCGACTCAAATAGTGAAATGAACATTACAACCATTTCCTTCAAAGTATTCTCCGCGGTTTGAAATGTATGATTTCAATTTCTGAATCCAATTCTAAAATGCGTCCTGGTACGCTGATTTAGGTAGACTTCTGAGGCACTGACCGATGGCTGAGCCAAGGGCTTGTCGGGACTTGTAGCGACGACCAGATAAGAACTTTTTAAGTCATGGAAAAAGAAAAAAGGTGCATACATGTAGAAAGTATGGTGGGTGTGGCAAGACTGTAACCTTCTCCGACTTAAAAAATTGCTTCACAAGCTCAGATGTGTGTGATGGACCATTATAAAAAAGTAGACAAACATGCCTTTAAGTAAATCCTGACACAGGGCGTCGTTTTGATCATATGTCTTGAGCTTTTTTTAGTTTAACATCTCGCTAATACCGATCTGTAACACTTTTGCCCTTTGGCATCGGAATTTGTATGGATATGATTTAATCACATAAGAAAAATATGCAATAAAAACCTTCTTTGTGTCTATGGTTCTTTTGGCAACTACAGGCCTTCTACCGTTTTAGTTAACCATATTTTGTTTCCAATTTTTCTTACTGGTTCGAATTAGTGAACTTATGTTTCGTCACTAGTAACAATATTTGCAAACTGTCTTTAAATGAAGCTGGGAAACATTTTTAGCAATTTCTTAGCTGTTTGTATTCGTAACTGGCTTTGGTCATCTGTTGATATATGCGGTATCCATCTGACAAAAATCTTTCGTACTTTCAAAATAGGCTTCAAAAAGAAATGCACCCGCGATAGTGATATGCCAACAGCTTTGACAATACAACAAATTGTGTATCTGCCATCACTTTCAATTATTTATTTGACTTTTGAGATATTTGCCCTGCCTGTTACAGTTACAGGTCGGTCAGATTTTGCTGCATCTTTGACGGACTCTGTGCTGGTCAGGCATTTATTTCTCCATCTACGAACTCTCATAAGATACGTTATCACCCATACCCCCCCCCCCCCCCCCCCTCAGTTCAGTAAAAATCTGCATTGTCGAATGAACAAGTCTTGTGCAAGCTTTTATATAAGTTCTTTTTTCTTCAATATTCTCAACCCGTTTCCCAATCATTTTTACAACAGTGGTAAACGACTGGCTCTATTGAAGAGCCTGTAAATTTAATACTATGTTGAGCTGAAGACTCGTGATTATACCATTTGAATGGTATTGAATAGTAAGAGCTATTAAAGAGTTTCATCATCCACGAAATCGTGCAAAGCGTTATCGCGCTGTGCTAAATTACACATAACATATTTAATAGCCTTCCTATTTACGTAAACAAATATTGTTTTCAATATAAACATTTCCGAAATCTCCATCTTGCTTGAAACTCGACTATACTGGTAGATTAAACGAGATGTCAAGTTTAAAGAATTCGTTCTTTATGACCTGACTTTAACAGGATTTAAATACAGTGTATCTTAACAAGATGTTAAAAACTTTGTTTCATAAAATACTTTTTTTTACTTTTTTTTTTTTTTTTTACTTTTGTCTATTTGTTTGTAGCATCTATAATATTCCGCAAGTTCTACTCAAAACAAACAAAAAACGGAACAACGTTTTGTACTTTATGGCATTGATAACGTTTGTTGACATTGGCTTCTCTACAAATATGAAATCTAACGAGTCAAAGACAGATACCCAAAACAACAGACGTGAAACGTTCAGTACAGTCCACCTCAGCTTTTGTCTCTGCCAAAATAAAATGATTTTTATTTTGACGTTATGAAATTTTTCTGCAAACTCTACAACAGAAGTAGATTTGAAGAGCAATACATGTCGCCCACACATTTAATTGTTCTCACTTCTAGCTGGAGATTTGCGATTGTCTGTTTAAAAATATATTTGCAACACAAAAAATCGCTTCCTTGCTATGCGTGGGAACACTATTTCAGGATGTTTATGAGAATAACGCTCACTCGGGAAGGTCCCCCTGAGAGAACCAAAATCAAATGTGAAAAAGGACGCATGAATTGAATGACATTAATAAACCTAGCATAAACCATGAGATGTTTGCCTATTTTTAAAAGAAAAACAACAGGATTAAAATTATTAGTATTAAGCGTGACAAATCACAAAGGGGGGAAAGAAGTTTAATAATCTACAGAAGCAAAACAAGGAAAGTTGCATAATGCAAACTCTGATACTCGATGGGCAATAAATATGTCTAATGACACAAAGAAACTACAGTAATAGAGTTGAATATAACAATTAACAGAACAAAATTAATATTAGAGCATCCATCCATCCATCCATCTATTTTAGCATCTACCTGGCTATCAATCCTTCTATCATTCTCCCACAATAGCTTGTCAATATATTGCAGAATGGGAATAAAACACCTTTCTCGTATTTATGTGGTACGTTCCTCTAACGTATGAATTCACCAGTAAAATCAACTTATTTTTAAATAATACATTTTAAACTTTTAACTCGTACTTTTTTTGTGTTGGCTATTTCAATAAATGAATGATTTAAGTTCGCGAAGCAGACAAGAAAAGACTAGTGTAATGTGTTTATTCTGTGTGAAATGTTCGTTGCATTTTTTTTTCAATATTTTAAACAGTTCCCCTTTGATAATTTGAAAATACAGTATAATACATAACTAAGTTATTATTAATTGTATAAGATAGCAAAATCTAAGATACTGTTTAAAGAAGTAAAATATATTATGAATTATGTAAAGAGCAAGAATCTATTTTATTTATTACTCCCTTCATTCAATATGCATGTGGCGTGATTGTTCATCATCTCTTACCCGATATAATGATATTGTTATACCTAAACAGGAGCAAACTTGACACGGTATAAAAAATCATATCATCTGCAGAATCTATTATCAGCTCCGCCATTATGTATCCAATAGACAAAAAACACGCATGGTTATAATAGCACAATGAATCACTTCGGAATATAAAGACACTGGTCAGCGAAGAAAAAGACACTTATAGGAAAGCCCATAGAACCTTTCAATGGGAACATTGTGTGATCAACAGTTTCTATGGCAAAAACAAAGAAAAGCAATTACGGCAAAATCAATATTGTCAATGTCAGGAAAGCGCTCTTCAAAAACAAGTCGAACTATGGCTGCATTGACGCTCAAATCGACAACCGGTACATATATTTATTCTGAAGGACTAAAGAACTGTTGTTTTCGTGCATCAGGGTCTATGAACTCGCTATCAAAGAGATACAGATGAATTTTTCACGAAAATGGACCACGGAAAATTGATATGAAAATATCGATTGAACAGTCTTTCTCGCAATTTCGTTCAGCTTTAATTGCACTTGTAGAAGCGCGTCCTGTTTTGATTGTTTTTTAGATAAAACAAACATGAAATTATGTGCTGATCCATAGATATTTTTATACTTTTTTTTTTAAATTTATTGTTTACTCATTTTTTTATTGAAACCCTCATACATGTATAAAAAGATCACGTTAAACAATTGCTGTGTACAAATCTTGCCTTTTATAATTATGAAATCATGTTTTCGAAGAGATCAAAACAGAATGTCTATTTCTATATTTTAGATTACAATAAGAGCAAATTCTGAAATTGAGATAGCAGCAGCCAATACAAAATAAAAAGAATAACCCGCTTGATCGGTAAATGTTTACACTGACATGTTGTTTTTTTATCGTTCTAATATCTATATAAAGTGACTTTAAATTCTGTACTAACAATAAGTATGTTTCACACACGGAATAGCCGTCAGGCCGTGTTATCTTTTGTTTCCAATGTTGCTTAAGTCATATTGATTTTATATGTATTTGAATAAACAATTGATAAAAAATAACTTTTTTGTCTTGCATCTATTGGCAGGGGATTGTTTGGTGACCTACATATGGTCTATCGCTTTTATGTGGGCAAAATGCGTTTAAGAATTGTCGTTCATCAGACTGGTTTTGATTTTTCAAAGCTTTCTGGCGGCTTCTTAAATAATAAAAATACTCAAATGATGTAAACATAATACTATGACCTTTACAGTGTAATATAAACCTAAGAACCTCTTGATTAAGAAAAGGAGAATTCAGTGAGTAATTTAATGTACTCTTTGTTGCAAAATAAATAAAAAAAAATTAATTGGACATGATAGAGAAAAGATCAAGACAAAAATGTATTGAAGAGGATAATTGGCATTATCTACATTCAAACTTGGTAGATCATAAGGAGGGCATAGCAATTACCTGCTATATCGTTCGACATAATAATGGAGACTTATCTTGTGCAATCGTTGCTTTCGGTTCCAATTCCTATGTGTGCAAGTGTGTCTTTTATCTATACCAATTCATATTAATATTTACACAAAAAGTAGACAAATCAAACTAATAATAACAAAAATCTTACACCGGATTGAACCTGATCAGAATACCAAATGTATAAAACGATAAGACAAAAATGCTCGACACACAATCCATTTCTCTCAACCTACCCAAGTAGTGAGCCCTCGAAGCAATACCGTGGAATCAGTAAACTTTGTGTCCACCTTGGTTCATTTTCGTGAATTTCGTGGGTATCCTACATCAACAAAGTTATGTCCTTAGCGAATTTAATATTAAGAAACACAATCTTTATTCATTGCTTATCGACACATATATACAAAACGACAGGTCCCCATTTTTCAAAACTTTACATTTAAAATGTATCTAACAAAATTAATGTATTCCATATCAAATATACAGATAGGTTCATATTGTTTGGTACATTTCTGTTACCCTGTAAACAATTACAAGCTACAAGAAAATAAACCCCAATATAAGTATTCTTTAAAAAAATGAGAATCGAAGGTTATATAGACTTCAAGAACAATGGAATGACATCACAACACAACAGGTTTTTTTTTTAAATGTATTACCATAATATCTAAACATTCCCATTTGCAACACACCTATTCTTATAAGATGAAACGATTTGTTACTGTATATTTTTCTTGGGTGCCAACTGCTGGCCAAATCAACGTTTTCTTTGTCCCCAATAATGGTAATACTTAACATTATGCGTATTGGATTCTCTATTCCACATTTAGACAAATAACTCTTGATATCTTGTTGAATGCCCTGAAGGAGTTATATTTGCAGTGTGAAATTATCTGGACTTTGGCACAAGTGCTCAAAAGATGATGTATTACGTCTGTCATTATGTTAATTGTTCGGAACGTGAACTTAAAGATAGGAATAATATTTTTAGGATAAAAATGGCCCCAGGGCCACGAGTAATTTTACAATATTAGAAGGACCCAAACTTCTCAATTGTAATTTAAAAAAAAAACCCACACGTTTCTACGACAAAGAGAAGCACAAGGGCAGGATTGTCCATGTTTTTTGTGTTTTGTCTGAGATACTCATACCTTATTATACCCGCACTTTCTAAAGAAAGTTCGGGTATATTGTTGTTACCCTGTTCCGTCTGCCTGTCCGTCCGGCCGTCCGTCCGTCTGTCACGTTTTACTTTCTCAAACTGCTCTTACATCTTATAAATCAGCAAACTGAACTCTTGGAGTATGATTTGGGGTGTCATGTTGTTTGTTAAACAGGTTTCAAAAATTCTCTGGTAGTCCTGGGGGTCAAATAATTGGTAAAAAAATGACGTTTTTTGACCAAAAAACCTTCTTCCTCGAACTCCTTTTACATTTTCAACAGTAGACAAATCATCTCTTGGAATATGTTTTGGGGTGTCTTATAGATGCGCAATAAGGTTTCAGAAATTTCAATTTTGTCCTGGGGGTCATTAAATGGCTGAAAAATGACGTTTTTTTTTTTTTTACTAAAAGTCTGGTTTCAAAAAACGTCAATTTCTTTTTGCAGTAGCCAAATGATCTTCTAGAATATGATTCGGGGTGTCATGTTGATGTGTAATCATGTTTCAGAATTTTCGTTTTTATCACATGAGTCTGTGGTCATAAAAATATGACGTTTTTTTGCCAAAAAAATATGGTTCCCAGAACTCTTCTTACAATTTATGCAGTAGCTTTGTCATCTTTTGAGATATGATAGGGGCTGTCCTATAGGCGTGCAATAAGGTTTTAAAAATTTAAATTTCATCCAGGGAGTCAAATAGTAGCAGAAAACTGACGTTTATCACTCCTAAAAAAAACCTACTTTCCAGAACTCCTCTCATGATTTAATGAATAGCCATATCATATCTTGGGGTATGATAGGGGCTGTCCTTTAGTTGTGCAATAAGGTTTTAAAAATTTAAATTTCATCCAGGGAGTCAAATAGTAGCTGAAAATTGACGTTTATCACTCCTAAAAACAAGAGGCCCATGGGCCACATCGCTCACCTGAGCAACAATAGGCATGATAAAATCAGCTTAATGGAGTCATTATACAAAAATATCTGGACAAAGTGGTATAATACATGTAAATTCTGTATAAAAAAAAATCCATCCCCCCCCCTAGTCATAACACATGTTGAGCATTGCAGTTCTCAAAAAGATCCTAAACAATTGTTTATAACGGGATATAAACTTACATCAAACTCTAAACCCCTTGTGAGGCCCAAGAATCGTCCAGGGGCCATGCAAAGTCTAAACAATTCTAAAGAATCAGCAATATGTAAAAATGCTTGCATATAAGTAAAACTATATACGGTATAATAACATTTCAGTTTTTGTGATTTATTAAAATGTTTTCCTTTGTAAAACTGGATCCCCAATGTGGCCCCACCCTACTCCTCAAGATTTTGATTTTAACGACTTTGAATCTACACTATCTGAAGATGTTTTCACAAAAGTTACGGCTTTTCTAGGCAAATGGTTTTTTAGAAAAAAGATTTTAGGATTTTTCTCTATATATATTCCTATGTAAAAATTTGTCCCCCCCTCGT
>CM065919.1:48858972-48966472 GCA_033439105.1 Magallana nippona
TTGTGAGGACAACATACAGCAACACAAGGATGAGCTTAAAAAATAACAAACAAAAATATAAACCGAATTGATTTATTTCATATTAGCATCGCAAGTTTCCGATTTTTATTACGTTTTCTCAAGTTTATATCCCATTTATGTAGAGGTGATGTTATGTACAAATTTTCATTTTACTGAATCTAAATTTTTGTAAGTGACAGTGCATTTATCGAAAAAGATACAAGAATTGATGTTTTTTTTAAATATTAGCGATATATGTGACAATGACAGACACTTTATTTTCCCTCAAAGTTGTCCTAGTTGATTATCTGTACTTTTTTAAAATAGTTTTTATATAAGAAATTAGTTACCAATTTAGTTTCTATATATACACCTTTGTTCGAAGAATTGTTTAGAACATTTCATCCTTTTGTTAGATCAATAACCTAATAATCATGAGCATGTCAACGATCTTTGAGAAACCATCATACCCAATCATTTGACCTTTATATCAGTTATACAAATCACGACTCTTCATATAAAAGGCCCTATATCTCATGATGTACATCGATTTGTCACTCTAACCCGTGGGAGTTTGTCAAAGCTCATCTGATTTGGGATTTTCGGTCTTCTTTTTTTATAATGGAAAGTTGAGAATATAAAACTGATAACTATTTTGCAATTACCTATGCATCTGATGTAAAAACAATTGTTATTTGGTTTCAAAGAGACGTTCAAGAATTATTGAGTGATTTTCCCGATTTTGACATTTGCCTCGATTGTGGCATGCTCGGTTGTGACAAGGAGCACACGGCGGGTGCGACCGGTCAGCAGAGGATGCTCACTCCTCCTAGGCACCTGATCCTACCTCTATCTTTTTGGAGGTCCGTGTTGCTCTGCTTTGAATTTGTATTTCGTTTTATGGATTTTTGAGATGGTTGACGGTTTGTTATTGTAATTTTTTCATTGATACTATAAGCACAATGTGAGTAAGGAAACAATAAGAGTAATACATACTAAAACCTTTTTAAACTACATTTTTAAACTTGTATGATCGTTTATGCAAAACAGATTATAAATTGAGTTTCGATATATATTTTTCTTGGTGGTTGACTATATCAGCTATACATTAGCGTAAAAAGAAAGATTACAATGAAAATATGATAATTTTTGATGCAACGAATCAATCGATTCTTTGAATTCAAACAAATTCATGTTTACTTCAAAAATGGTATTCAAAATAATCAAATTAATTATTTCTCATGTGTGTATATCTTGTACGGTATTTATAACAAATTTTCATTTGCGTCTTGGTAATATCTTTACTAAGCGAGAATACAATTTATTCGACTTCCCGTCTATTATTTTTTACTTACTAGTTGACAATATTTTAACACTTTTTTCCCCTTAACATCACAGTTTTTCTGTTTTAGATGCAAAAGCTCATTGGAAGTTCCCACTTTGTATAAATGGACATGTAAGTACATGTACATTCAAATATGTTATAAACGATATCTGAATTTCTATGCAATAATTGTCATAAGATTAAGTATTAATGACAGGCATTTCATCAGATGATTTACGTTATTTTGAACTACTTTTTATGTTTAAAAATTAATTTCGAATTCGCTTTAAACGTATATGTAGGAATCACGGGAACGGCGTTTTTCTGGTGTCCTCTGAATTTTGCCACATATATTAACCGAGTTTAGCTGGTATGGAAAATCTCCGTTTAAGCTTTAGTTACATTGACACCCAAAAGGTGTATATTTAACAAACATTTATCTCTTTGCAACACGGATTAAGAATGGATTATTATATCACAGTAACATACGTCATCATCGCTATCGATGACATTGCATATATACACTGTAATATTAGAATTGTTTTATCTCATTTCATCGCATTAAATCCTATTCATAAACATTGTACTCACACAAAAATACCAAAATGTGTTAAAATACCTTTTATTCCTTACACAGAATTATCATCAGACTTTTTTTATGTTTGCTAGACATTAGCGTGAATGAAAAACACGTGTATCTAAAACACGATTTTTAAAAATTGAAAAAAACCCCAACAAAAGCCATGTATAGTATTATGCATTGTAAACAAAAGTTATGCTCATTATATAATTGAAACCATTCATAAACTTATCTGTCTTTTGTAATCGCAACCACTGCTTATATCAAATCCAGGACCTACACGAAAACTCTAAAATCTAGATATGATCGGTGGCACTTTTCAGTTTTATGTAAAATTTAAAACTTATATTCAATGGTTTCAAATGTATCTGGTTCATATCTAAATTCTAAATTTAAAAATCGTTAGGATGATAATGTCAGATTTTTTCATTCTTACATGCGAACATCTTCGCTAGCCAAGGGTTTACGATCCACTTTGCTCCTCTACAAGAGAGGAGACGAGTGGATCGTAAACCCTTGACTAGCGAGGGTAGAGGAGCAGAGTGGGTCGTAAACCCTTGGCTAGCGAAGGTAGAGGACAGAGTGGATCGTAAACCCTTGGCTAGCGAAGGTAGAGGAACAGGGTGGATCCTAAACCCCTGGCTAGCAAAGATGACTTGCCTAGGACATTGTACATTTTGTTTCGTGCG
Source organism: Magallana nippona (assembly GCA_033439105.1). Lineage (NCBI taxonomy): Eukaryota > Metazoa > Mollusca > Bivalvia > Ostreida > Ostreidae > Magallana > Magallana nippona. The sequence continues at coordinate 48,861,566 of CM065919.1, forward strand.
ACCCAAGACGATATTGTTTCGAACCGATCACTTTGTGCCTCTTTACGCTTAATGGTCAATACTGTATGTATACATAAAACCTATGTAGTACATCCTCAGGAAATGTCTTTGTTAAAAAAAAATAATGGACCAAAATCGAGTTTTTTATGATGATTAATTCTGTGCATAGTGGCTTACAAACTTACAAACGTTTGCTTTGTTATTATTAATATTATTTTTAGAAGTTTATGAGAGACCTTATTGATTCATAATATTAGTCCGTAATTCCTTAAGTCAGAACTTGCGGTTTTATATGACACTGATATGTCAACCAGCAATCCGGTATTTCCATTTATAGTCAAAAATATTTAAAGATTTCGTCTGAAGGACACCATACGGATAGAAAAGGAGCAGAGAAGAAGGAAAGGATTTGAAATCTAGTGGTTTGGGGAATTTGGTCTCAAGTTATTGTTGCAAACTTTCGAGCTTTAAAAATTGAGTGCCTAATGAAATGTTGAAAAAATATTGAGCATGCATTATATATAATATATATTCATTGATAAATCGAATACGTATTCATATAAAATATTAATAATCTACCCGGTTTTGATTAAATTCTTCAGTACGTGTGGGAACATTTTGATCGCGTTTTTTGTTTTATGTCATTGTTTTAAAAATGTCAACAATGACATGTGGTGATAACGAACAGTGTTCAAATTCAAAAGTCTAAAGGAAAATTACAAAACAGGAGCAGAGCAAACACGGACCTCTTACAAAATAGAGCTAGGATCAGGTGCCATGGAGAAGTAAGCATCCTCTGCCGACCGGTCACACCCATGTAGTGATTGTATTTGGCGTTTTGACCTAGAGAGCAACGTTACACGTTGAGCATAGCTTTTAATAGAAATCATGAGTTGACTGTAAGCCGATTCATTTGGTCAATCCCATTTCAAATCATCAGAACTATTTTTACCTGTTTAAGCTAGTGGGTTTTCACACCATGTGCTTAAATATTAGAGAAGTAGTGATACATTAAAGTATTATGAAAGTAAATTACAACAAAAACAAAAATACAAATTAGTTGTTTGTTATTGAATAAACGCAATATGGTTTCTTTGATAAATTACTTCGGGAAAAATATATTTACCACATTTCTAGCTAAAACATTTATTTTAATACCCATTACTTAAGAAATGTATTTTGAAACGTAAAGGGTATGTCTGCACGTTTTCAATAATGTTCTTTACTCTCAAAGAAAGTTGAACATTAAAGTAACGCTTAGCATGTTGATCTTACTTTATATAGGCACTGTATGGCAAAGTTAAATATTTTATGATGGCATATAAATATATTTCAATTTTACAAAGCGACTTCGATGAAACTAAACGAGTCTCAACTCGAATCAACTAAAATCTAAAGAGGTTTGGGAAGGGGACTGAATAGCACAGCTCTGTACATGTCATTCAGTAACTTTTTAGTTACTGTAAATTTTTTATTCCCGAGCGAGAAATTTTAGCAGGTTCCGAGAGCATCGTCGTCGCGAATATTTCTCGCCGTGAACCACCCCTTGTCATATGGTTGTAATAACAACACAGGTCTGTATGAGGCTTACTCGCGAAAATTAGTCGTCGCGAACCAGTGTGTGTCCAGTAAATCGCGAACCAATGTCGTCGCGAATAAATGTTGGTTTTTAGTTATTTTTCAGTGGGAGATGTGACGGCTTCTAGTCCGGGAAACGAAGGTGGAGTAAAGCTATAAGAACACCACCAAGCAGAGCTTCCCCTCGGGACCGGAAATGGGTTTTTTTTCTCTCGAATGTTTGCAATAATACATCTCTTTCGTTTTGTAAAATGGACAATGCGTCATTTATTAAATGAGTGGTATTGTTATCAATAAAAATTTCGCCGAAACTTTGGAAATGAATAGGGTTTCACATAGAATACAGTATTCACAGCTTGATGATTCTGATATCTATGGTTTTCTTTCGATCTCACCCACATTTTCTTTATACAATTACACATAATTAAACACGCTTATTTACATAATTATATTATACAATACAACCATCATCACATTTTCAGAACTTTATAATATAAGGGGTATTAAGTTCTTATTTAATTCATGTCAATAGCTTAATCTTTTTTTTCTCAATCACTTATTGGAAGATTGTGTTCAATAATAAAGGACGTAAATAAAAATTCTGATTTCGTTGTTGCAGAGGAGTCCGATTTTTTAACAAAAAATTGTACATTTTCTTAGATGAACATGCACTTTCACAAGCCTTTTGATGTTTATTTGTTTTTATAAATGTATGTTTCATTACATCGTTTTCTAACTGTGCGAAATGTTTAAGTCAACGCCACAATACCTTTTTCCGATTTCGAAATACAGTTATATTTAACAATATATTCTTCATTATATTTTTGATTTCACTATGCCCTCTTTTTAGGGGGAGTATTATTATTTTCATCTTCGCTGGCTTTCCTTTCGAAGTTCCAGACGACTTAGACGTTTTGGCGGTTTCCATTTTGTTTTACTAGAAAACATTGACATGAATGCGATTATGCAAAAATTGACCTAAAAGCGAAACGAGATACATGTGAGCGCTGTTGATATTATGACTATATTATAATAGTAAAACTGTAGACGGACGGATATGAAAATAATTTAAACACACTAAATGACGTACAAAAGCAGCAGCAGTACTGTCGCTTTTTACATATTTTTATATTTCTTTTTAAATAAACGTTTAAACAATGTACTGTTTCAGCATACATGTATCTTGAAGTATATGCATACTTGTTCGATAATATTCTGATTATGTCGATGCTCAGGCACGTCCTGACAAATATATGTAATTTTGTTTATATATATTTTATTTCGTTAATTTTGATAGCAAATGCAGACAATGCTTTGTGTTCAAAGCAGGGCCTTTTTCTGAAGCATTCCTAAATACTCATATACATTGTACGAAATGAAGAATGCATAACTACAATTTTTAGAATTTGTTTGTATGATAAAATTTCAGTCGCAAAATAAGCACTCCATTTTAAAATACTCAACATAAACTGATGATCTCGCTCGAAATCCTGTTAGTGTTGCATTAACGTCATTTTCTTAAATTTCCACAAGAAAATCGTCGTTTACCTTTATATTAGGTATATGATGTTGTCTCGCCAAATATTGGTTTTTACCAACTAAATGCCGTGATATTTCATTTTTTTAATTAAATAGACAAGGATGTACTTTTAAGGAACATAATTTGAATTTTTCTCATACAAAATGGCTATTCAATCATGTTTCACATTTTTATCTTGGCTATGAATAACACTTGTTTACGTAAAATGCTATTGTTCGATCTAGAACGCAAACCGAGCTTCAGTTTGATGCTAAGGAATTAGGCCATAATAGTTACATAAAGAAAAATAAAAAAATAATGGATACGTGATTATACACGTGTACAACTACGACAAGCAATGCAGATGGCAAAGTAACCTTTACAAAGATTGTTCATTAAAACACGCAGAAACCGGCCTATTATGGAGCCTTTCGTCATTTGAAAGGCGAATTTTGCCATTACATTTGATATATAAATTTAATTTTATGGTCTATGAAAAATATTTTAAAGAACACAGCTATTCGTGCCTCACGTGAAATTTACGTGAATTTCATGTGAGACACAAGTGCCTTTGTACTTGATAGTTGATCTTGGGTTTTTTTCAGGAATTTTATGATATCGAATAAATAAATATCAAAGACAGTTAACCGGGTGCTTTCGGATTTTCCAAAGTTACATTCTAATCTTGATAGTGTATATCCGGGCTTTTTAGCGTGTCAAAAAATTTGAGAAATGGGAAAAATGTATAACTTCTTTTGCTAGCGTCAGTCATTTTTTACGATTTAAAAAAGTTGTTTTAGCAAACAATAATGGATATAATTTCTGCGTATTGAATAGTTTGCGATAAAAAAGTGATCGCGAAAAAAGCGAAAATTAGATCATTGTGAAAATTACCGGAGATACTGTATATATCTCAATGTCAATGAATTTCAGAATGTTTTTGCGCAGTTTGTATTGTTTTCTATGCCCATTTTACGGTATACTTAACATGATTATACAGAAAAAAGTTGTTTTAGCAAACAATAATGGATATAATTTCTGCGTATTGAATAGTTTGCGATAAAAAAGTGATCGCGAAAAAAGCGAAAATTAGATCATTGTGAAAATTACCGGAGATACGGTATATATCTCAATGTCAATGAATTTCAGAATGTTTTTGCGCAGTTTGTATTGTTTTCTATGCCCATTTTACGGTATACTTAACATGATTATACAGACCCCCCCCCCCCCCCCCCCCCCCCCCGAAATATGTTAAAACTATAATACAATATGGCATAGAATAACGTTCTCTAATCAACACGGGCATATAATAAAGACAATTCTACTACATTTATTGCAGAGATCAAAGAGATACCACAGTCATTTATCTCCAATATTTCACGAACGTCATCAATAAATAAAATTAGATCAGAAATACATATTAACCTCGACCTGATCATGAAAGTATACCTTCGTAAGTAACGTAAAAAGTTTTAAAACCATGTCAATTTTATGTCTTAGTTTCAGTCAAAACAATGTGTAAAATGAGCTTTGGGGGCTGTTCCAAGGACCTCCCTTACACATTAATTATGCACTCTGTGTTTTTGCATATTAAATTAAATATGAAATGAAGTATTATGATTGCATAAAACTACAACATGTACCACAGGGGCCAAGCCAGTTTTGACATTAATTTAAAAAAAATACTAACTAGAAAAAAGTGGGGAAATTGATCTTAAAGGGCGCAAAAGGAAGAGTGTACAAAAAGCCAATGTTTACAAATACTTCGAAGTAAAAGTGGATTTTGCAGAGTAGGTGTTATTGTATGGGCCATATCTTAGTCCCCTTTCGATTGATTTTGTTGTACTTTGGATATGTTGTTGGACTAATGTTCTTCTATGGTTTTGCCAAATTAAAATGGATTTGAGTCTGTGGAATTTGTTGTTGTATAAACAAATAATAGAGAGCAGCCGTCTCATTAACTTACATGTAGATCGTCTCACAATGGGAGAAACGATCCGTGGAAACAATAGGCTATTAGTAAAATAGAATAAAGTTCTTGTAATCGAGAAAGTTGCAGAACTCATAACCTCTTCTTGTTTTTTGAAATATAAAAGACGAGACTACTACATGTAGTACCCCTTCGGCTTTTACATTTCTAAACGACATTTCTCGACCTCGGATGTTATTCAGCATGCTTCACGAAAACGTTATTTCTAAAATACAAATATTAAACAATGGGCATAAAGCATGTTACAATACTACACAAAATGCTTTTAGAATACACTGTAAATCAAAGGAGATAATAAAAAAATCATAATTATAGTTAAATATCAGTTTTATTAAAAGTTCTGTCAAATATTGACAATTTCAATAATGAATATGCTAATTATCTATGAATGTTTGTGTATTCTGAATTGAATGTGTATAAACTACAAGGAAAACGCATTACACTTATTGATTAACGAAATTAATTATAAGGGAAAAAAACAATAATCATTGTGTCATTAAAAAGCGGTTATTACACAGATTATTTAGAATACTAAAACCAAAAAAAATACTTAATTAGTTGAAGGCTAATGAAAGAATCAGTGGTTGCATAACATAACATAACGGGTAACATAAGCCTTTCAAAAGATAAACCATTCATCATATTTAAAAAGGTACCACTACTCATGAAAGCAAAATTGACAACGTTTTTTCCCGGCAGTCAACACATTTTTTATTAAATAATAATAACTTAAGTTTTGTCTTTAATCGGTCGATTGTCTCGTTTTTGCTACACTTTGTGCTCGTTGTTTGGTTATTCTGTTCTCCCAGCGCCATCTTGTATCCCATGTTTTCACGGTACTGGAGGGAGTGGGTTGTTGGCTTCGCTCTTTATAATGTCAGCCGCTTTCTCTGCGACCATGATGGTGGCAGCGTTAGTGTAGTCCGTGATCTCGGGTATAATGGACGCGTCAGCAACTCGTAGACCAATGATGCCTTTAACCCTGTCAAAAAAACCTCATTACCAGACTTTTTGGAAACCAATTAAAACCCACTCAAGGTTTCTACTGTCGAAATCCAATATCAATGACTTTCATCATTTTGATAAAATATCATCATGATATCGACAACAATAGATTGTAAAGGAAATGCGAGGCCGTTTTTTTTCTGAATTTTTATACTAATACCGGAATTGTGGCGTCATTTTGCTTTAATTTCGAAAGAAAAAAAACTCAAAGCAGAAATTGAAAAATAAATTGGTTTTCAAAGAACGATAATTTGCATTTTTATCTTATCTATTGAATGAACTAATTTGAACTTATCATATGTACCGTGGATTAATCTTAATAACAATTATTATAGACAAAGCCTGGAAAGAATAATGAATGATTTACACTAATAAGAAGTAAATATTTACTTGAGATCTGGCCCCACTACTGTGGAGCCGTCGTTAACAGAACCCATTTTATTGGTTGAGACAGGGTTGTGTCCGGGCTCCATAAAATGGCGGATGTAACATTCCCAGTACGCATCAGAGTCTCGCGCTAAATGGAGACAGCCCGAGAATGAAGGCCCGAATGAGGCCTGGACCTCTTGGAACGGGGGTGTCTTAATCAAATCCTGTACTTTTCTTATTCCTATAAAAAAGGAAACAGATCCTCAAAATATTATTTACATACTTGTATAAAAAAGGTTCTCGTTCTTTAAAGTGTTCATGATTGTTTTATCAAATGCCGTACTTATCAAATGTACTGGCAAAAAAACCTTTTTAAAATCCTAATGCATCTTTAAATCAGCATGGCAAATCTATTATAACTCTAATATTATAATAACGCTTAAATATTTTAAAATAATTCAAAGGTTAAGTTTAGTACAATTGTAATATTAAAGAATTTGTCCTTGAACTGTGTTTACAATATTGCCATTTTATAATCAACATTTCCTTCTGTATATTTATATTCATTAAGACCTATCATGTACCTCTGATCAGCACCCTGATGTCTTCCGGGTTAGACAGATAGGCGGGGTCAATCACCGGGGATACTCTGGGGTCGACACTGTTCAACTGTAGCCTTCCTCTACTGACGGGATGCAATAGTTTAATATTCATGGTCACCCCGTCCTGACCCCTTGCTATAGAATACCACGACTGTATGAACTAAAAGAGAAAAATGATATTGCAGAAACGTAAATAACATCAATGGAAAACCAAGACCAATTACTGACTGTGTGCCAGCTCATTGGGCATTTCTCGTTATGAAGAAAAAATATCTAGAAACTCTTAAGTGTTTGGTATGAAACAGCCTTGTCTATAGATTCATGCGAAAGCAAAAATACCTTCACAATTATTTGAAGGAATTAACCGTATTTACGAGAACAACGAAACACAGTGTCAGCTTGTGCGAGTTTCCTACTTTCAAAATTTGAATGCTGATCAACAACTTAATTAAATTCAAAACGATCCTCAATCAATGCATTGTCTCATTAATACTCAGTTTTATCTGTGTATTTACTTACGGATAGATTTTTATTGCCCACATAGTCAATCATGGGGTCATGGTCACCAAGAGCACTGGTGAAGGTTATTTGAAGGTCAGGATAAGCGATGATCGAGGTCGGATCCGACTGAAGGGTGAGAAGGGCTTCCGTCCCCCGAAGTTCTGCTAGCAATCCTAATTTGAAACAAACATCCATGAAAAATCAATTACGATAGTAATTATCCTAAATACTAAATTTATTGAAAATTGAGTATATATACAAGTAACCACCGGAAAATATTTTTTTTTAAATAATAATAGTTTTATGCAGTACATTTAAAAGGGCATGGTCAAAATTTTGGTCAAGATTTATTTTTCCGTTTTTAATGTTTATATTGTTTCAGTAAGTTATTTCTAATAGTCAAATAAAATTTGAGTCTCAGTCGCCGAGTTATAAGCGAGATACAGATCACACAATTCTTTGTTATGTTGAAAAGAATTTCCAGGTTTAGATCTAAAATGAATATGACAAACGCTAGGAACTGTTTATGTATGTTCCAAACGAATTGGCAGATAGAAAAACCAGCTTGAAAAAGAACTTTAATCGGTATATTGAACCAATGTAAAAAAACAAAAACAAAAAAGGAAAATATGGCCCGAGCATTGTGTACATAACAAAGAATTATGAGCCCTGTATCTTGCTTATACAGGAAAACATGGTTATATCCGTAATTTGTTATATCCGTATAACGAATTCGTAATTAATAACTATAGCGAATTCACTATATACATGTTTTCTTTCACGAGACTACAATTTTTGCTAATTGAGGCTTAGAATGAAAATAATTTCTTTTGATACCTTTAATAATCGGATTGTAAATTGAAGAATTTATGTGTAAATAAATTCATTCGAACAATTATGTTTAATAGTAGTGCAAACTTTTTAAACTGTTCGTACTAAATGAGTTTTACTGTAACTCTTAAACTGACACTCTAATTTTGGTTGATCATTAGAACTGCATGACTTAAACATTATAAAAATAAAAATAGAAAAATAAAATCTGACAAAAATTTTGACCATGCCCGTTAAATGAATTCCTGTCATGTCAAGAAAACTGTTTTAAGACGGCTGGATGGTCGTAGTCTTTTTTAGACCATGTTAATCTCCTTTAGAAGAAGAGCTATTCAAGATATAGGAAAATATTCACGTGTAAAATCTAAACTATTTGGGGTTTTTATCTTTACTCAATGATAGTTCATGGCCAAAAATATCATATTTTAAATTTTTAAACTAGATCTGTTGTAACTTGATGACCATCCAGCCGGTATAAGACTTTGATAAAACACACACATCTGAGGAGATTGAACTCCGTGTGGCCAAGAGGCACTATATTATATGTTGAAGGAATTTCCTTGCCAAATACACGTGTTACAGCTACCTGTTCTCTGGAACAAGTACTGATTGTTCTTGACTTGGTCTGCGATTGCATGGGGTTTGATTGTCGGAGCTTTCAGCAGGACTCTAACGTTGACAGTGGGATGATCTTGTAGTGATTCTCCTACTGGAATCAATGAAATCGGGGGCACCTGTAAGCCAAACACGGTTGATAGTAACTTTCATTTTACCTGCAGTTTAATACGAAAGCAGAAATTGTTGGGGTTTTTTTTCTTCTTAAAATTTCAGGTCACAGTGCAACAGCGTAAGACATAAATAAATCATATATAATGCTAGGGTTTATTTTTAACTTTATTTACCTATGTTTTTTAGTTACTAATCTTTATTATCTTTAAATAAATCTATTTTCTATAAATAATACTTTAAATAAATGCATTTGATTGAAGGTGCCTAGTCCACATGCCAAGCACTTGAAGTAAACAAATGCAACAGAGAAACAATACAACCGGTTTCTTATTAGTATTGCTATAGGCAGAAATGTTGTGGTTCCAGAATTGAACTGAAAATATCGATATCTATGACATAAACTTAATATAATTTTCGAAATTAATTTTGGAGTGTCCGCTTCTAACCTATAGTATATAAATGTTTACGATAGAAATAGCAAGAACAGAAGGCAATATATAGACTTAGCGCCTATTCTTGTACGGTTGTAATAGATTGAAGACGTAATCAGTGTTAGTGTACTTTTATGGCGCTAAAGATGCCCGTGACATATTAAGACAGTTCAAACAATCATCATGAGTTATACGTACAAAAAGAAGGGTCGTATGATAGTACTATATACATGCAATTACCATCTGATGTATGTTATATTTCAAGGCTATCTCGCTATGCTAAATGGCGCTTATATTACTTTAAATTACGCATCGATTCCATTGTAATTTAGTGTCCGCGTGTCTTCGTCATTTTGAAATTGATAGTACATGACACTACATTCTTAGATTAAATGATTAAATTAGACCCCAAAAAGTACACTTGAAGAATTATGGGATTATTTTCCCTTATAGCTTGCTTAGTTAAAAATTAAGATAAAAAAGTTAAGAGATGTTTAGTGACAATCATTTTTGGTTCAGGTCGCTATTCATTGTATCCAAAATAAAGACCAATAGAATCATTCATTATCACGAGTGTGGGATGATGAAATTCCACCGAGGGGACAAGGACGAGGCTCTTGATCACTTTCGGTTTATCTCTCCGCGTTCTTCAAATAGTGCAAGTCAAAAAGAGAGCATACGACAATTTTTCAATGAAAATATCATAAATTGTAAGTTATTAAGCAAAACAATTATATATTAAGGGTTTAGCTCATTCCATCATTTTTCATTCCTTACAGCAGAAGACATTTGTTTACGTTTTACGGCAGCGTTGTAATACACAGTGTAGGACAGAAAAACTCACACTTCTGTCTCACACTGGACAAACCTATCTCACACCGGTATAATGCGAGAAAAGATGCTTATATCACAGATGACGTCATCTGTTCCTAAAATAAATACACAATAGTTACTTAAATTTAATTTGATTTTGTAGTACATGTTCTTTACAATTCTTCCTTAAGAGATCCTTCGATCAATAAAGCCAGATTTCAGTTATACTGTATATTTTTAATAGTTTTCAATCCGATCCTTCCGGAATAGAAGCAATTATTGATATGCCACACGCAGATTAAGCAAATCGAGAAAAAGATATACACTGAAAGAAAGCACGAAACTGGTGTCTTCTTTGTATTCTATACATGTATAATGAAAACTAACATAAATGAGAATCAAAGATTTTCGAACCTGCAGCCTTTGTAGTTGGTCAGCTTGACCGATTCCTGATCGTATAAGAATGGCTGGGGACCCGTATGTACCAGCCGTTAATATCACTTCCTTATCTGTCTGCACACTAAAGGAAATCCCCCTGTGTATAAATTCTATACCTTGTGCCCTTCTGTTGGAAATCAAGACCTGTAAAAGTGGAGTCAAATTGGATATTACCTTTGCACTACCTTTGTATGTACATGTACATATGTATGCACAGCATTAATAGTTACGGAGTTATAGAAAAATATTTCAATAAAGTTATATAAAAGTTGTTGTACATCTGCAGTACAAAGATGAACAAACTTTGATAGAGAATTGCTGCTGATTCTAATCTCATTGTACTGAAAATGTCAATGAATTTATAATTATTATTTTGTCAATAAATAGATTATTGATATCAAGGGTTTCAGACAAAAAATAAAGAATGACATGAATTCAAATGGAGTTTTAGAGAAAAAAAATTAGATGTAGCATGATACACAGACGAAGAGGGAGAGGGCAAAAACTCTGAATGTTTTTCAGAACTGCATACTAGCTTTGTAGAAAGATTTCCCATTGTTTTAACGCATCAGTAGCATAGAACTTGTATGTTCGATAACGAGCAGAACTACATACAAGACGCATATAGCACACTGTGACAAGAGTTGCGTCGCTTTTTGTCGCGGTACATGTCAATCATAAATTCTTACTTTAGATACGTGAGCATCAGTGACCATGTCAAGGTTTCTTCTTCCAAGGGCTGGGCGGATAAAGCCTTTAAGTGTATTCCAGCGCTCGCCGAATTTAATGTTTGTATGTATCCTGCAAACACCTTAAATTAGAATAATTAAATGTATTCAGAAACTTCGGTCTCTGGCATTTCGCGAAATGATAGAAATAAAATGAAAAAAATTAACGCAAGTCATCATTAAATGTGAAAAAAATTATATAATTATATACAAAATTATTATTTGAGAGGGTTGGATAGTCGTGGCCATTTTAAGATTATCATTTTAATCTCCTTCAAAAGGAGAGCTTTGTATAAGAATATAGGAAATATTCAATTTTAGAGCTAAATATTAGAATATATAAAATATAGATTAAAATATTGTTCTTTACTAAATAATAGTTTATGGTGTAAAGTATAATAATTATCTTAAATTTTAAAGTAAATCTGGTGGTTATTTGTTGACCACTCAGCCTCCTTAATTTGCATATGTATCCAGAACATTATTTGGAAAGATTTTGGTTCTCATTCGGTTGTAAAACATACCAACGTCTATCCCCTCGTTGCAGTTAATTGTACGGTAGCCAAGACTGTTGGCTCCCTTCAGGTAGAGGCCCAGGAGGGGGCTGGGCGGAAGACGGGACACTCTGAGGGGTCCACACTGCTCGTGGTACGCTGTTGATAAATTGTACTTGATGATCATCACAGGTCTCATGATGATGATGATGAGGAGGAGTAGGAGGAGGAGGAGGACAACGACGACGGCGTTGATGATGATGACGACGACGATGATGATAATGATGATGATGATGATAATAAAAATGATGATGGTGATGATGATGATGATGATAATAATGATGATAATGATGGTGACACCGACAACAATGATGCGTAGGAAAGACATGGTGAAAACAATGATGATGACGATGAAAATGAAAGTGACAACGACAATGATGATATGATAAAATAGTCATATTGATAATGATGATAACATGAAGGCGATGATGATGATGGCAATGCTTTTTAAGACTGTTTACATATGTCATGCATGTAAAGATATAATAGATATACATCTCACCTATATACATATATCTAAATAATTATTAAATATGTAAATTCTTTAATCGTCATACCTGAAAGGGGCATTGTCACAATTTTGTCACATTCTATTTTTCTGTTTTTATTAATGCTTTATGAAAGCATTTCTCTAATGATCAAATGAAATTTGAGAGTCAGTCGTAGAGTTATAAGCAAGATACAGGGCTCACAATTCTTTGTCATGTAAACAAGGCTCGTGCTCTGTTTTTGTTTACATAGGTTCAATTTACCAGTAAAAAATCTTGTTCAAGCTGATTTTTTCTATCTTCTTACTCATTTTAAGCATAAATAAACAGTTCCTAACGTTTGGCACATTCATTCTAAGTCTAAAACTGGAATTTTACTTCAACATTCAAAATTTTTTTTTGCATGAGAAAATGTTGTATGTAAAATATTGTATAGGGAGAGGGCTAAATAAGCTTTAGAACTTGTGCCCAATCCCATTGTAATCATATTACATTAAAATAAGTCCAAACCATACCAACATTTAAAATGTAAACAAAAGCTTTGTTTACATAGCAAAGAATTGTAAGCTCTGTAACTCGCTTATAACTCAACAAATGACACTCAAAATTTGGTTGCCTATTAAAAATGCCTTACAGAGGCATTGTAAACATTAAAATCGGTGGGGGGGGGGGGGGGGGGGGGGGGATGACCAAAATTGTGTCCATGCCCCTTTAAAGTATAGGCAAAGGACAATGGGGAATATAAGGATTTTTTCATAGAAACAAATCTCACATTAACAGTCAATTCAAAAGCGACAATAATAAAGTCTGAAAATACAATGTACAGTATAATGTGAAAACAAATATTAAATTTCGATGTGGTTATATCAGTAACCACCAAAATGAAAGTAACCAATGTTAATATTTCTGTTTGGGCGTCTCGTGCACAGTGTAATCAACAATTAAGTTTTGTAATAAAACTTTTACTTCACGTATTTCCTTCAGTTGTCATACGTTTTAATGAATGAGTCAGACTCTCTGCATTTCTGTCAATCAATGCACCAGGCCTGTGTATACATTGTCTGCGGTACTGAACTATTAAAAATGCAGAAATAACGTTAATGATGTAGCTCGTCTGTAAAAAACAGCCATTTCTTCAAAGTTTAGTTGAAAAAATAACCTCAAACCAAAACCCATACTTTGATTATTACGAATCATTGTGGTTGACAGCTTTTAAATTTTAAAAAAGTGTATCTTTTAAAAGTCTCAATAGAAAGTAATGATTATCTCAAGAGACCATAAATGTACTCCTCCAGTCCGTTTGGTTCAGAGAATCATATCAAAGTCAAAGATATTGAGATGAACCCGACACATCCACACCTGTGTCACAGTAGGTGGTGGCACGATAAACAACCACGACTCTACAGCTTTATCTTTCTGCTGAATCTAAAAAGTTTACAATTTATTTCTCACAGTTTTCCTGATCGTTTGTGCAATATTTTATTAATGAAAGGGTGTACAGATTATTTTTACAAATGACATGCGTAGATCCATCGGGGGTGGGGGGTCGCATCCCCCTGTAAAATTAAATGTATTATATTCTCTAAATATTCACAAATAGTAAAATTATCAAAAATATGATAGTTTTCGAATGTCTCCTGACTGATGAAAAGAGGAGAAATTTCGTATATAAAAATAAAATATTCGAACTGAATTTAACCAAGAGAGTCGGCACGTGGTCTCACGAATTTAAATGGATACTTTCACCGTACTCATTGTATTCTTTAAGGCATTCAAGAAGGGGATTCAAGATTATCACTAACTTCAAATATTTTTATCTTTAAAATGAGAGTGATTTTAAGAAGGCCAGATGGTCGTGGCAATTTTAAGACTTTTTAAATCTCTTTAGAAGCGGAGCAATGTTTTAAAGGTAAAATATTAAATTTGTCTTTATCTAATGATAGTTTATAGCTAAAAAAAATTCATGTCTAAAATTTTAAGGCATGTCTTATGGCTAATGTGTTGACCATCCCGACTCCTTTAAAGACTTATTGTGTTGGTGGAATCTTGCTTTCTAGAAGAATATAGGTTTTTATGAAGGATTATTGGATACTTTAATACCCATAATGCATCAAGCTACTTAAAGAATTGAAACTAAATGAAATACACCGATCAGGTTCTAGAACTATTTTATTTGATTGAATGTTTTCAGCTGAATACCAAAAAACAAAGTGACTTCGAATTCATATATTTTTTTAATTAACACCTGAGAACTAAAAAAGCAAATGAAATAAATTTTTTTTATCTTTCTTCTGTTGCTTCCAACTCATTTTTCAGTTTATTTTCTTAATTAAAAATTAATTAGGTTCGCCGTCCTTAAATTACAGTAATATATATATAAATGGAGTTATTTTATTGTAGCTGTTCTGAAAATTGATCTATTCTGAAATTTTCATCTCCATGTGGATAAAAAAAAACCCCACTACATTATTTATCATAAGAAAGCTTTGACATTTGCTTTATAAATAGGTAACTTTCCTCAGCACAAGTTTAGATATCATTCATATTATATCATAACTTAGTCTAGCTTAATAAATGTGTCATAGAATTGTGATATTTTCATTTTCATTGTTTTATGACAGACACTGTTCTTGTAAAATTTAATGTTCTATATTCTACGCATAGATTTAAATGAGTTCTCATGAAAAAAAAGACAAAAGGCTTCAAATACCCATTGTTCTATATGCATTTTTTTCTCTATGATTTATATGTATACATGCAAATATGACATCACTATTTTAAGTTCTGAATCGGTAACTCTTTGCAAAACGTAGTAAATCGTATTGAACAAGTATACAAGAGGCCTTTAGCAATTTAAAACCAATATTTGATTAAAAATGATGTGATGATGATAAAAGTAATGATGATAATGTAAATGATGATGGTTTATAAAATTATCCTGAACAGTCTAAAATTTAGTTTTATAAAATAGTTTATCCAAAAAGCAACCTTTTGTACTTTTAATTTTAAGCTGCTTAATTTTACCAATGAATTATAAATTGTCAAATGCTTTAAAATCACATAAAGAAAATGAGACAAATGTACAATACAGAATTAGGAAACTGACAAAATTGATGATTTAAAATATTAATAGACCAAGAACACCGCAACTGTTTAGACATGCAAGGTAATGTTTTAATTATTCATGTAGTGTATTACCGAGCTCTATTAAAAGCGATTGATATCATAATATGTAATCATCATCACTGTCGGTGAATTTTAATTGATATGATTTATTCCATTTTTTCTAAATGTGTCAATTCAGATAAGGGTCAAACGTTAAAAGGGCTTAACGCATTTCTTTGTTTCACCTCCATTGTTTCTTATGCACATCTCTCTCTCTCTCTCTCTCTCTCTCTCTCTCTCTCTCTCTCTCTCTCTCCCTCTCTCTCCCTCTCTCTCTCTCTCTCTCTCTCTCTCTCTCTCTCTCTCTCTCTCTCTCTCTCTGGACCCTTTTCTCTATTTCTTACTTTTTCTCTAACAATTGATCTATTATTTAAGGTTGATCAATGCCTTACTTGATCGTGCCAATTCTGGAACACTGATATCTTCTGACCGCCGGAAATACTTTAGGATTTCCCGGAAGCTCCAGCCAGTTGCCCCGGATGAGGCCCAATAATCATAAATATGGCGACTTCCACGTTGATAGATCATCCTGTTGATGCTGAATGTACCACCGCTAACCTTCCCTTGAGGCAGAGGAAATTGCTGAAAAATATCCATGTTGTTCTTATTATTTGAACCTTGTTATACATTTCTTTTAACTGTTCATTTTTAACGTATTTTATACCAAATTGAATTTTAGGGAATTTTAATTGTATGTATTGATAAATTAACTCTACTATAGTTTCTATAATGTGTATTTTCGATTATGATTTAAAATCTAACGTTATTCAGAGATATTTTTAAACATTTTTACACTATTCAAACACATCTTATAATTTCTTTCTTATTTCAAAGTTTAGGATATCTTTGTTAAAACGTATAATTATTTAACATAATTTGATTTTTTTTTTTGAGAGAAGTGGGCAGATAAAGAAAGACATTTTACAGAGAGTGGGGGATACAGAGAGAAACAAATGAACAGAGAGACAAACACAGCGAGAGAAAGAGACAGATAAAAAGATAGAAAGTCAAATAGAGCATATAAAATTCAAAACCATACCCTGTTATTGAATGCGTATCCGGAGAACCTCTGGGGGACGCTGTAGTAACCCCAGTCCACGCTGGAGTTGACCAGGAGGGGGTAGAGGGCCGGGATGTCTATGTACGGGGTCTCCTTCCTCTCCCTGTCCGACTCCCCCGCCTCCACCAACAACACTCTGTGGTCCGGGTTCTCCGACAGCCGCGCGGCAAGGACGGTTCCGGCAGATCCAGACCCAACTGTTAAACGGAGAAATTAATTTTACCTTAATTTCAGCCATTGAATTGTTTCTAAATGATTGTTAAATCACATACATTTGATGTTCATTTTATACAAAAGATTACATGTGGTGTACTTGTAATCTATTCCGTTTGTGAACATAAAATTTTCAATCCACATGGATTTATAATGCTCTCTCTCTCTCTCTCTCTCTCTCTCTCTCTCTCTCTCTCTCTCTGTGTGTGTTGATGATGTTTATGATTTTTTATTCAGGGAATTCACTTACAAGTACGCTCTGAAAGTTCAGATAGAATGTGATTGGTACTATTATAGACCCAACACGAAATACGTCTCCTTTTTCTAAAAAAATGACTCAATTAAAATTAATATGTTCTTTCTCTTTTGTACCTTTAGGGCAATACCTTTGGCTTTCTGTGTTAAAGCCAACTTTTATACATGGAACAGGGATACCTTTATTACAAGTTTAAAACCATTACGTGTTACATGCCACACATGTTGCACTGTCAGTAATCAGGTCAAATAAGGTCATGACATAGGAATTAGACATCACTCTGCGTACACACATGTACCGTTAGACACGGTGATCATAAACTAAATAAAAATAACATTCCACAGACAAAATTTTCCCAAGGAACAACTGAAGGTTAGTGAGAGGTGCGATGTAACTGGGTCCCCTTACCTATGATATAGTCGTATCGGCGACGCATGTACTCGGGGCATTCAAATGAAAGTAGCGGCCTAAAGAGAACTAGAAGGGCCGCCATCGACAAAAAACAAACACTGGATTTCTTCATGTTGGAGGAATTCTGTAGAGCACGCTGAAAAGTACAAGAAAATGGCCATTGTTTCCTTTTTTAAATTTCAAATCATTTTTAAAAAAAGATTACTATATAATTTGAATCAATTATACAATCAGAAATTCAGATAGCAATATAAATTTCTAATTGATTTCTTCATATAATCTGAATTTTTATTGATAATTTTTACGATGACACAAAGCAAAGGTTTGGTTAAGAGTAATCGATGTATTATCGTAAATGAATAAATCTAATACCTTTCCGTTCTAATTTTCAAAAATCAAACCAATGCGTCTTCGCTGCACTCAAAATTTGAACCATTTGCATAGAAGTTTTTAGTGATTATCATTATTCTGAATTTCATGCGTGCTTGCTTGACGAAATATTTTAATAAATCTGATATAAATAAAAGTCTCCTACCTACGACATTAATTAGAATTCAAAATGCCGCTAAGTTCTTCCTGTTATCATAACAATCGGCCCGAGGGGGGATTTTACGTAGAACAAAACATTTATTTATTTCCTTTTCATCATGTTTATATTACATGTATTTTCTAAAAAATGAATTAATTTTGGACGTCAGTATTTCTTTGAGACCATCCTTTAAACAGTGTAAGTTGATTTACCATTTGTTTGTAATGTTTTTTCTCCCCAACACAACAATTATAACTTACACAGAAAATACAATATACATTTTGTTTTGAACACGCATGTGTAAATTGTATATATATCAACATGTCGAGTACTGGGGTCAAACAAATAAAACACCATTAAATGAGAACCTTTTACTTATTCCACAGAAGAAAAAAAGGATATATATACACATGAAAGCTATTAAACAAATGTCTTCCCATCGTCGCAACAAGATAATTAATGTTCGTTTCCGCAGTAATCTACAGAGACCAAGCTATTCCTTGTCTGTAATTTATGTTATATAATTTACACACACACACATAAAATAAAAATATATCCTTGTATAAATCGGAGATAAATGAAAATCAAGATATCGACGGTTCTCGTCTTAAACAAAAACTTGAATTCATGATTTAAATTTGTAACCCAATTAGTGGATTCCAGAATCGCAAACAAACAAGCCCTGATTAAGCCAATAGAACAAAGGTCACTTCACTCTTACCTTTCGACACCTGTTTTTTGGAGTTTGGATATCTTAGATTTTCCACATCATAAAATTCCTATCGACTGAAATGGAAAAAAAAATATTTCACTTATTTACAGAATTTTCTGCTTTTTTGTATTCCGAAAGCATGCACTGAAATCTAATGAGCACCTCTATTTCGCATAAGCGCTGGTGTTCACAATATAGAAGAGAGGGGACACTAATTTATGCACTAATTGTTATGACGAAGACTATATCTACCTGAGGCGAGATAGGACCAAGTCGACGACATAAGACAATTAAGCAAAATCAATCATATTTGATTAAAATTCAACAAAATCGAAACGCATAAAATGTGATCGATTGTTTGCAAATTAGTCATTTTATCGATAATCTGAAAACAA
This sequence comes from Magallana nippona, assembly GCA_033439105.1. NCBI lineage: Eukaryota > Metazoa > Mollusca > Bivalvia > Ostreida > Ostreidae > Magallana > Magallana nippona. The sequence goes on from CM065919.1 coordinate 48,880,883, forward strand.
AAGTATTTTCTTTTTTTTTTTAAATGGTAATCTTCATGCATTTGCATTAATGTTAAAATGACTTTTAATCATATAATAGCCCAACTTCCTATGCACATGTAAATATCCGTCTTGCTTTCATAACTAGTTCAATTGTAGTTAAACATTAATTATCGCGATATGATGAAATGAAATGCTGAATCATTATTTCCAAAATCAGACCTTTTACCTAGCGTTGTAAATCTCTTTTAAAGTTACATATACATAATGATTTTTTTTGTTTGTAATGATCATAGTCAAATTATCATTATTCAGCAAAGATCTAAAGTACCGGTATATTGTTCACCTGTACAGGTCTACGCAGCAATCAGCACACCTGAATGGAGCAAAAAAAATAACCTGTGGGTGCAACATGTCAAAGTCAGATCTGTAATGATGAGGTGTAGGTGGCTAAAACAATGTAAAAACAATATTTTAATACAAGTTAACACAAGGGTATCAACCACTTTTTCTACCACTTTTTGTATTATTACCTTTTTTCTCACTAATGTTTATTGACACATGTATTACTACGTTGTATTGTGGTGTTATATGTGGTAAGACCCTTGACATTACAATTTTGCGCAAATAACAATTTTGTACCTCATGTACCATTGTAATTTAATGGTTTGAGAAAATAAACAAATTGAATTGAATTGGCATAAGAATTCGTATACCAAATACTTATGTAACATTATTGACTAGTCAGTGCATGGGAATTATTTTTCACAATGACGAATAGCATACTACAGTCCTTTCATTACTTGTCCACCCTCCCCCCCCCCCCCCCCCCCCCCCCATTAACCCGAGATGTTTTGATCGAACTACGCTGAATGCTAGGCGATTGTTATGAAATCTGCAAGGGTTGTCCAGAAGTTACTTGAATTTATTATGGGAATAAAAAAATGATTAATGATATTATTTTTGGGGGATATATTTGTGAAAAAAATCATCAACTTGTCATTTGGTGGTTTGCAGATTTCAGAAAATATTTAATTTAAATTGCCAACAGAACCTCTGTAGTTTTTTTGTATGCTTTTTTAAAAGTGAAAATATTTTAGACACTTGTTTTTATAATTAGAATTTGAGCCCGGACGATACATGTACATGTTTTAAGATATTCTTCTAAATCCGTGGTGTCCGAATAGAAGCATTTACAAAATTTTCACAAACCTATGCACAAAACTCTGTAACTTCACGTGATAGCGTGTTGTATGAAAGCGTGTTAGTGCGTAGTCTTAAAAATGTGTTTGATTTACGTTTGGTGGGTAAAGTTGTGTAATAAAGCAATGATGAGCTGGGTTACGATGTGTTAGTGCGACAGCATGTTATATTACATGTAATATTGGGAAGGTTTGTTTAACGTTTTGTTAACGCGATAGCGTGTTGTATATATATTGGAAAGACTAGGCCTACACGTAGTTGTAGCGATATTGTACTTTACTAACTTTGTGTTTTAAAGGCGACAGCGCGTTATGCGAAAGCGGATAGTGCTACATGTATTATAGAATATAGGTTTGTTTTGTGACACAGCGGCGTTTTTTTTCCCAACGTGTATAGTTATCCTGTGAAAGATGGCCCTATCCGGGCACCACTTACATGTATTGTTATTACCGATTTCTTTGCCAAGTTGAATACTTTTGGCAACTCTTATCAAATTAAATATATAATTCATATAATATATAATCAAATTATTGACATAAATGTATAACATTAACTAAATATACCAAATACCGTGTGTTTAAACATGTGCAGAGTCTCCAATTGTTGAGGTGGATAAGAACATTGAAGTGGTCCTGAATCGTACCAGATTTATGTGATGTTTGAAATTTCACGACTACGTGCGATAATTACCCCCAATTTTTTAATCGTCGAACATCAGGTCAATGTCTTCTTAGTTTCTTATCCGCATCCAATCATTGCTTTTATAACAAATCTGCTGCACTTGCTGAATTTGACTTCTATAGCATAATTGCAATTGATCTGGTACATTCAACATAACTTCCTCAATTATTATAGAAATATCGTTAGAGAAAGAGATTCTCCTTTTCGAACACCTAAACTTACATTTATTGTAAAAATGAATGTGATAATATCCATTATTTTTTTTTAGGATTCATGAATTGTATAATTGTATGGATCATTAAACATTGGTTCCCAGAGATGTTAAAATTATGACTATCAATCATGTAACATATGTACAACATCATAGTAGATTTAATTTGGTCTTCGCTGCTTCTACAATGCCGTCCGCTCGTTTGTCAACATTAGATTGGCATTGCTCCGGGAATATGTCGATGCCTTATTGTGTAGAACACTTTGGTTGATAATATATAGATATAATTGACAATGCATAAGGGCAGAACGAACCTGAATGCATGCTTCCAAAACCTAATGAAGGTGCCGCAAACAAAACACTTTTAGTTGTAGCTTTTGTATTTAACGAAATCTGTGAATTTTATTTACTTCTTTGTAACGAACAGTCATCGTTGAATAAAAAAAAACCTAACAACCTTTCCCCCTTCAAAAAAAAATAAAATAAAAATCAAATAATGAAGGGTTGAATAGAGAACTCAAACCAATAGGCTTACTGTACTCTTCCTTAAGATCTTGTATAGTTTTATATATCTATGAACAATGTATATACCTAACCGCACCCCCTCCATGTACTCATTCCTAATAGACAACACGAACAGTTAAATATGCAGATCATTTCACTACACTTAAATGTACATAATCTGTGCTAGTTCAGGAGATCAACGGTGTAGGCGTGCTAGACTGATCTATATAATTGATTAAAACAACTTAAATGTTTGACAATGTGATTTTGACCTGCTTATAGAGTTGCGCGGTTGTACGATCATTGGCATTTCACAGATTCTAAATATCAAGAGTGCATTATTGAGGTTAAATTGAAAAATAAAAACTTAATATTCAAAAGAAAATAACAGGCAACGGATAAAGGAGTGTTTAAACTGTTATTTTATTGAATAAAATTATAATATCAACTTGTCTAATACATGTAGTTTGCGAGGAATTTAGGAAAAAAGAAGTCATAGCTCGGCTGATATAAGTTGAGTAGAAATTGTTAGGATAATATACTGCAGACTTGATGTCAGTATACAATTTAACGGATTTTACATCAGCTAAGCCTGACTTTCAAATGTTACAATTGCACATTCATGAATATCACGAAATGTTTCCAAAATGAAACAAAGGAAACCTCAATTTATAATATTCATATCAATAATCAGTGTCGATGCGATTCGAAAAAAAGCACAACTGTCGCCGTCGTCCCGCCCCTTTTCTTCTGTCTTTGTTGCATACAAATTGAAAATATAATTTTTTTTACAAACTAATCCATCCTTTATTGTACAATGTAATCAATCCATTATAAAATTGATGAATTATGCTTTTTTAATAAGAGTAACTCACTGATGTTTTTCCCCCACATATTATGTCATCTTCGCTATCCAAGGCTCCGATTAGTTACTCTCATTATTCAGACCATTGTCTAGAGATGATGAGATTTTGTTTATGCCTTTATTGTCGAAACCGGCCACCGTACCTACATGTAGGCCTAAATACTGACCTAGAAAAATACTTCCAACGGACCTAAGCACATATAATTTAGGGCATGGCGGACGGGGAGCGACGGACGTACGCCTACATCGTGGTCGGCTGCGGGGGCGTGGGTAGTGCTGCCCTCTACTGGCTGGCAAAGAGAGCAGGGAAAGGTAAGCAACAGTAATTTACTTGAAATCAAACATTAGTTAGCAAGTTCACAATAAAGTATTTAATGTTTAGTTTTGGCCGAGAGATATAGGCAACATTATTAAGTTTCATACAGTATTTAGATAAGGATGCATGCGAGTGTTTTACGAAATTCAATATGCTAACAAGTACAAACAAGTATAGACTGTCCGTAATACAAATGCATGTACAATGACAAGTTTGATTTACAAAAGATACTATGAAAAGAAGTTGAAAAAATACAGTTCCTTGTATGCAACTGACGCAAGTTTTAAGCTTCCATTTAAGGTAAGTAGGTAAGTACATGTAACTAATGCGTAACAAGTATATGATATGGTATCCGCAGAATAAGAGAGACACACCTTGAATTACTTAAAGCATGTACATGTATATTTTTCCACTGTTCTAGATGTGTTGGGATTGGAGCAGTTTAAATTAGGTCATGATAATGGGGGATCACAGGACCATTCCAGGATCATGTAATAGTAATGTTTACTTATATTCTTCCCAAAAATACTTAAATGTCAATAAGACCTAATTTGTATACATGATATCAATTCTCTCAAAATTCCTTGTAGCAAAATTTTATTAGTTTTCTTCTGAGAATGCATTTTTGTTTTTTTTTAAAAATAGGAACGGTTAAAAAAAAAGATCACAAAAGAAAAAAAAGTAATTTTTTGTAAATTTCAAACTTATGACAATGTTGTTTCGACACAATTTCAGAACTCAAGGTAACATGTTATCTAGACCAGAGCTATATTTTACCTGTGGGTTTGCTGATGAAAGGGCAATAACTGTCGTGTACTTTCAGACGTCTGGCCTATCATGATGATATGTATACTAAGCTGACTCCAGACACCTATAAAGCGTACGTATAATTCTACTTAATGATACTTAACTATTACATAACTGTAATCTAAACTGATAAATTCTAAACCTTTGATGTAACATATGAAAATTACCATAATTCATTAATGCATATGTATATATGAAATCAGATTTTCGCTACCATGATCTCACATTTAGCTTTCCCTTAAAACATGTAGTATCGACAACTACCTTAAAGTTAAATAAATACGTATATTTAGATATGACTAGCTTGTAATTGATGTGTTATCATTGCATTTTCACAATATCATGGAATGATGTCTCATATTGAAATATTTTTCAAAGCACTGATACTATGAACAGTGCCCCTGGCCACTAGATAATTATGTAGAGTGCATAATGGTAATTAGTGGGATTTGTTTATACATATCTGGACATTGCTCTTGTTTGTTTATAGTTGGGAGGAAGTAGAGAAAGAAGCAGGTTTACAGCTGGTATATAAAACAGGGGGAGTAAACTGGGCCAAAAAGTCTGAGATGGGACACCTAATCGACAAATACGCCGTAGCAATGGACGCCAACAACATCAGGTATAAAGCCTCCTTAAATACACATTTAAAAACTAACTAAACACCAAGGCTTTGAAGTACAAATTAGCAGATTACTGAGATTACACTTGTAACTCTATTGAATGTGAAGTTTATCTTTTTCAAAGATGATTCGTATTGGCACGTGACGTTGCAAATCAACCACTAAAATAAAGCAGAACAAAAAGAGAAAATAAAGATCCAAATAAGCGACTACATCAATACAGTAACTATGTAGTGGGGAATCATGTTTATTACATACACATTTTCTATAGTTTTTATTAAAATTTTCCATGACCTCTGCGTTCATGGAAAGCAAATGACATCGACAAATTGTAGATGTTCCTCTACAAGCGTTTATTATTGACACAATACAACGTTTTCATCTTTTTGAACATACAATTTTTTTTATATTACAAGTTATCAGAGATTGACAGGCTCTGAACTTCACGCCAAATTCCCGCAGTTCGAAACTTCCGACGAGTACACGGCTATCTACGAGCCAATGGCGGGTCTCGTTGACGCTGCGATGGGTAATGCAGTGCACGTTCAACTCGCTCGTGCGCACGGCGCCACTGTCATTGAAAACTGCCCCGTTCAGAGAATTGAGAGAATGCCAGATGGATGGATGAAAGTGATTATATAAATTTTACTCAAATGAATCTGCATTAGAGTTTAAAATATCAAAACCTATCTATCTCTACAGTAAAATAGCAATAAGTACATTTGAATTGCACGAATATCTGGTTTATACTTGTAGGTTTATACTCCAAAGGGCATGTTTGTATGCCGGAAGTTGATCGTGTCAGCAGGTGCGTGGATAAATCACGTGTTAGGTTCTATTGGGCTTCAAATACCTGTATACGTCACACAGGAACAGGTCACATACTTCGCCACACCTCACGTCAAGGAGTTCACGAAAGACAAGTACAAAAACCATAAAATCAATTCAATATCACATATTCATTCGATGACATTTAATAATTCGCGCGTAATTAATAAAAATGCTTTCTTTTTTCAATTTTCAGTTATCCTATTTGGATTTACCATTCTGAGAAGTATGACCTCTACGGACTTCCAGTTCATGGTAATTCCGGAAGTAAGATTGGTATTGACGCTGGTGGCCCTGTGGTTACAGCTGATAGCCGGAACTTCAGTCCAGATCCGGTTCGTGAACAGGCGTGTATTGACCACCTGAAGAAGACAATTCCACGGGTAAATATCGCAGAGATATATAGAAAGGCATGAAATTGAAATATGTTTAAGGTGCGACCGTTGGGGCGAGTGCAGAGTGCGAGTAAATTGAAATAAACACACACGCGGCTACATATGTTTCAGATGGATAATAAATAAAAGCGTGATTTACCAGTTGGATGCATCAATGTGATAAAAATTAACGAATAAAAATAAAATATTTTACGCCCCAGTTTACATGTATAAACACTTGTGGTTTACGGTGTGGTCGTGTGGAGGGCGATGCCAATAACACTATCACAGTTTCACTACCAGGCGTTGTCGTTATAGCTCACAGTGCCTACCGGCGCTTTGCACCGGCGAGCTGCGCTCGCTATTATGCGTTAAATTATCAAACATAAAAAAGATAAAAAAAAAAAGAACCCAAAAAACCAAAACAACCCTTTTTATCAAAAATTTGAAATTGGAACAGTATAAAAATACATATAGCCCTGTTTCAAACATAAATATTGTCATTCATGATCACTTCGAATTATCAAACAGCACAACAGCAAAGTGAAGTTCAGATATTTATACATAGATTATAGCATGTAGCGCGTTATATAGCGCATTTGAACCAACATATTGCTCTTGAATTCGGGATTAAAATTGAAATGATTATTGAAATGCCCTTCCTCATTGGTAAACATATCGATGCTGTCATACTTTTTTTCCCTAAATTTTATTGATTTCCGTTTTTCATTTTTTAATTGTTGGACCAAAAGCTCAAGAGAACATTACAAGATGAAGATTCTGACTATATAATATAATTTTTTCAGTCGCTGGGTCCTTTGATGTACACTAAGACATGTTTATACACGATGCCACCAGACCGCCATTTTATTGTAGACACGTGTGGAAAAAGGGTCAAAGGTTACGAAGACGTCATTTTGTGCTGTGGAGCTGGCCACTGTTATAAGTAAGTTTTATTATTTCTAGATCATAGTTTACATGTCCCTTGACGTGATCAGATCTAGGCATGCTAATGGCTCGATTTTTTATGAAGAGAGTTGCCAACAGAGATTCTAACATCCGGGCAAAAAATTAAGGATAGGTAATGCTTCACTTGATAGTTTGATTGATGAAAAGACCAGAGAGAGAGAGAGAGAGAGAGAGAGAGAGAGAGAGAGAGAGAGAGAGAGGGGACGTATAATTACACTTCTACTCTTTAATGTCTGTCAGGTTTGCCAGCCTCCTGGGCAGAATTCTGAGTGAGATGGCCATTGATGGGGAAACCCGCTACGACATCTCTAAATTTAACATCGACAGACCAGCGTTAACGGAACCTGGTTGGAAACCCCAGCTATTCATGGGGACAGGAGGGAAAGTGCCGACCAAAGATTCAAAGCTCTGAGGAATAGAAAATATCATATAATGAAGTTTCCTTTCAAAAAAATTATCACAAATTTGAAAACTGTCGGACGGAATTGTCCGATTTAATCTGACTTATAATCGGTTGTGAAATTTGAATGGGCAGTTGGGTGAAGATACAGAAAGTCGATTTCTAAAAGTCGCTTTGTAGCCATTAAATTTTATAATAAAACCAATGTGTGTTAACGTGTTTCTGTTTTTTTTTTTAAATGAGCATCTAAAATGCATGTCGTTTACATTCCATTACATTTACATGTACATCTTTATTTTTCTAAAGAATCTTGTCTCTGTCTATATCAGCTGATTATGTACTATTGCCCGATGTCACAGATGGAGCACATATAGCACCGAAATAGCATGTTGTTCTTGTTTTTCTGTTGAGTTGCCATTCATCATACCGTCATTGACTAACTCACCTCCTCAGAACCCGTGATTGACAGGGTACAGATGCAGAGAAAGAAGATGAATTAGTTAAAATTCCACACAATCACTCGGCGTTTAGCGTCGGATGGCGGCCATTAAAGCCGAGGGAGAAGACGAGTTTTTATCGTTTGTCTTGTAATGCATTTGATGGATATAACACCTCTTGGTTGATTTATCACCCGGTTTCAATTACTCTATAGTGGTTAAATTTATGTTTTTAAAGCTCAAACATAAAACATCAATTATTGCATGTTACGTAAGCTAGCATTATCCTTTGTTCTTTATTTTGAATTTTTGTACTCCTTTAAGCAACTGTCATTTATAGGAGTTTCACATTTAATCCTAGTTTCCTTATTCCATGCCTATGGAAAATCAGAGAACAATAATCCTGGGGGAAACACAAACATAACAAAGAAATGTCTTTGTTTTATATTATTAACCTCAAATTAATGTAATAGAGAATTGGTCCATGGATTGCCGCCCTAGAAAAACAACCCCTGAAATAGTCGGCATACCTCTTTACTCTCAGATGATAGTTCCAGAAAATAGCCCGGGTCGCGATGAAACAAACATGTTTCCAATTGAGCATTCACGGTAATTAACAACTGTCTCAGTTTACCTCACAGTGCCCGCCAGAAAGTTCCCCTTGAAATAAATATATTTGAATAGACTCTTTGAACTTCTGGATAGATAGGAACCACTCAGATTTCACAAGGGAACAGCGAGCATGCAACATGCACCTCATAATCGTGGCCAACGGTAAACATGTTGGGATCGCTTTTACCCTGATGAGTCAATTAAAACGATGGATAAGAGAATGATACAGAGTTTACAGACAATGGAAGGCTTGTTTATTGTGAAACATTGCGTTTTCTTGTGTGTCAATCAATCTAAGGGAGATTTTTCTTGGATTTATCTTTAAATAGTTTTCCGTATGAAGTGAGCTTTCAGGGATTTGAGTTTAAAATTATGAAGCCAATATCTCGACAGCCAGCGTTGAATGTAATAAAAGAAGGAGTGTCTGAAAACCCAGACTCTGTAACAGACCCAGAGGACCTGAAATTAGTTCCCCCGGGGTCACCTTCCGATCTCGTGCGACTTCGAGCCACGGCGTCGAGACTTCGGCTTCAGACAAAGAGACAAAGCTATATAAACTGGAAAACTAATCATTATGATAACTTCTTCAAACAAAGGAATCGGAAGGCTGTATTGTGTGACAGTTCTTTAACTAATTGGTCGGAGGAGATTCGAACCAAAAGTCCAGTAAAGAAGACATCTACCGCTGGACAAGTGATTTGTGATGGAAAATCTCTTTCAATAGACGAAGCATTGAATTGGATTCGAAATGAACTGGTACGTTTAGGAGTTTCGTAGATGTTTTTGAAATGAAGTTTGTTTTTTTTTTCCTTGATCTGAGAATCAGGCATTCAGGGGAATACTTTCCTTTCTCTTAATTCAAAAAATCAAAACTCGAGAGAGGCATACTTTATAAATCAGTCTTATATGATTTAAAACGTTTTAGTTCTTATTGTGACTTAAATAGCAGCGGAAAATTTCACTATAGATGAATATTATTATTCTTTCTATTTTCTAAACGTTAAAACATTAAAACACATTTTTAGCCATAACATGAATGATGCATTTAAATACGTACGTTTAGATGGATTCAATGGATTACCTTTCCTTGTCTACTGCTTTTATTATGAACGCCTAAGAAATATACTGCAGGTAATCAGGTGTACAATCAGTTAAAAATGTGATAAGCAAATCATATATGTTCTATGATAAATATCCTATGCCCATTCCACTGAGGCGCGCTTAACTAATACAGGATGTTAACCCCACTCAAAAGTTTGATAAAAATGATAGATTATTCACGATAACGAAGAATATGAATCATTAAGCCATTTAGTGGGTAGTTTTTACTAGCACCTGCAGACATTCCAAGAATGCAGAGATCGGCGCGTTAAGTCATTCATATTCGCAGGACAAACATGTAAATTGCACTTTAATTTAAATTCATTATTGAAATTAAAGGTGGAGAACAAACATATTCATAATTTCCATGAAACAGATTCATTCTTCCGGACTTTTTCCCGAAGCTAGGAATTCTTAGAAGGTGATCTTATATTTAAAATTTATTATTATTCTTAACAAATTCAATTTAAATTTCACTACCATAAAATGTCTGTCCGATATATAGACATAATTTCTCGACTAACCGTAATGCATATTATTAACTATGTAAATCGCTAGTAATTTCTAATTTTACTTTTAAAAATAGAGGTATATGTAGAGTATACATTGTACAGTCAATTGAAAGACAATTAGAAATTTATTGGACGTTTCAAACATAATCTTAGAATCAAAATCGTTCGAGTATAGATCTTGTTTGCATTCGATTGAAATGTTTGGACTGAGAACATTTCTATAAATAGCTGCGACAATTGCAAAAGTCATAAATAAAAATCATTATTATTTCAATGGCTCTTTAAAATGGCATTTTGAATTTATAATCAACGTCTCTCATTTTTTTTCTTCTAAAAGCTGAAACAGCTAGATACACAATGGGTATAATTAACTTCTTCTGAAAGATGAACTGATTTTGCAAATCAAACTATTTGTTCAGAAATCCATTCATCAACAACGGTACACAACACAACAAATAAAGCCACAGGAGTTGAAAACTGAACTGAAAACCAACGGACAGAGAGTATAGACAAAGACACTGGAAAATAGTGATATTAAAGTATATTTAAAATTATTTCAAAATTTACTATATGTATCAAGTACTAGTACGTTAAATTAAAATGATTGAAAGTATCGAAAATATATATATATATATATATATATATATATATATATATATATATATATATATATATATATATATATATATATATATGCGATATCTATCTAGCAGAATTTTTTACGTACTTTCAAAATATGCTTCAAAACGAAATGCACCCGCAATAGCGATATGCCAATAGCTTTGGTAATATCACGCATTTTGAACAATTTCAATTATTTCCCTGACTTTTGAGACATTTGCCTTGCCTGTTAAAGTCAAATGTCGGTCAGATTTTGCTGCATCTTAATTTCTTTCTCCACGTATGAACTGTTTTATAAGATACCTCATCAGACCCATAAACTTCCCCAAATTCCGTAAAAATCTGCATTACCGAATGATCGAGTTTTGTGTGAGCTTTTATATAAGCTCTTATTTCTTCAATATTCTTATCCCTTTTACAACTATGAATCACAATCAGTTTCTTAAGAAATAGAGGAGAAACTACTCAATGGTTGTAAAATTGATATTAAGTCAAGAGGACAACCAAGGTTAAACTCGTATATCTTTTAAAATAATCATACATAATTTTTGTATAGACTTTATATCATTTTTTTTGTTTTTGTTTTTTAGAAATTAAATGAAAAAATATTTGTGATATATTGGGTATAAAATAGTAATATTTATGAACATTGGTGATGGTCTCAGAGAAATTATTAACATTCCATTTTATACAAATGTTGATTGGTGTTGAGGGATCGGAAACATGAATTATGTGAGCCTATTATGTATTATGGGAACGAAATATTCCCGGATGCAATATCAATTAGGACTGTTTGTATAGACTTTTTAAATTTTGAAACAATTCGTTAATATTAGACATACATGTAATATCACTCATGCTGTCTAAAATCTAGCCAAATGTGATGTGTTCCACCTAAACTGGGAGTGAATGTTGTTTATCTAGCGATCATAAATGACTATGAAAGCCGCAGTGATATAAATATATTTTTTTATTTATTTCACCAGCTTCTGATGAGACAAATGGACCAAGCCCTGGCCAGACAACTTCTATCCCTGAGGCATGAGATCCAGGACATCCGGCTTCGTTGGAGCTGTGAAGATCACAAAACTCTGGTAGAGGACATTCGGATTGAACTTGAAGAGTTACAGTACCTAGGGGAGATAACTGACGTTCCCGTTCACCTGCTAGAGTTCCATAATCCCCTCAAACACTGGGGCGTGACAAAACTCAATATCCACAACAAACGATTCTCTACATGTTGATTATTGTTATGTGTGTTCAACTTAAAATAAACCCGAAAATTGTTGTTATTGATTATATGACTTTTCATAATGTCAAGCAGTCTTCTTTTCGAATGATAAATCTTAATTACATTTTGGTACACGTATTAAATCATAGACACAACCTCTCAATGAATCAAATCTACATAATCATCATAGTTATCGGTATACATCGGTATTGGATATGAACCGAGCTCGTTAGTACTGATGAAAAAGTACAAGTTTGTATACTTTTACTTGAGGCAAAACAGCCGAAAGGAATATATTTAATAGATATTTGACACTATAGCAAATTTACTACGCCTAGTAAGTCATAAATACAAATTACAACAGATTTCTAATAGGTGGTCTGTTTCAGAAAATTGATTGGGGAGAGCTGAAGATAGGAACGTTCCAAAACAAAACATTTCCTTATCAAATCCACAGTTGAGAAAACGTGGGTTTTATCAATGGGCACCACAGCATTATTATACAAAATAGTCGTGACCTTAATAAATATTTCTTCATGTTTCCTGTTTTAATAGTACATATGCTCTGCTACAGTATGTTACCAGAAAGAAGTTGGTACCACAAGTGGCAGGTACTAATGGAATGGTTAATACGTTGTTCTGCATTTATTAAACAGGAATCAACATTAATGTAAACACTCTAAATGAACTACAATGAACTAACTGAATTTCAATTCCAAATATATTAAAATTTTGAACTCAAGTTAATTATGAAAATGAGGTTTGACATTCCAATGCATTATGCAAAAATTATATTATATATGGTATACATAGTACGTGCCTATATATATAAAGGAGATTTTAGTTTTAACGAATTTTACAATAAATGCTTGTAGTACGAAAGTATGGTGTCCGGATAGGGCCATTTGCGTTAGCGCGACATCGCGTTCAGATAAACGCGCCATCGCGCTAACACAACACGCCATCGCCCGAACGCAACTTTGCAAAACACGCCGTGCAAAGTTGCGACGGCGCGTTGTGTGTTAGCTCGACGGCGCTTTGTTCAAAGTTGCGTTAGCACGACGGCGTTTTGTGGGTTTCCTGGATGGCGCGTTTATCTGAACGCGATATCGCACTTACGCAAATGGCCCTATCCGGACTCCATACGAAAACGATTGAGCTCATTGTTTTAAGTAAAAGAAAACAAATCATCGCAAATAAAAGCGTTACTTTTGCGAATAAACGCGATAGTGTATATGAATATGAATATTGTCATTTCAAACAAGAGCAATGAGTGAAAACGTATAACATTTCATTTTTGAATTAATTAGATGTAATATTTTCCAATTTACGTTAACTTACAATGTAAATTGAAGCATAGGAAATCTTCAAAACCTTGAATCGGATTTTCAAACGACATACAGTGCACAGTTTCTATATGGGATGCATTTAGAGGACGAGATTACGCGGTTTTTTTTGCGAAAGTTTCCCGATATTCATGAAAATTTCACGTTGTATCGCTAAAGTTTCGCGTTTATTCGCGATGAATTTTATTTTTTTTACCTTATACGAAAGTGTGCTCAATTGGCTTTCGTAGAATACTAAATGATGAAATTGGTTTTTAAAGTGCTTTTGCAAATGCAAATACTTACCTTAATGAAATATTTTGCGATCATTAGTAATTATAAAGCAGTACTCAAATAGCGCCAAAAAGATGCATTTGGTGGGATGTATATTTAATTCAAACACACGAGATCAAATCATCAGTTATATTTTAATAAATACGCGGCTGACGTTAATTTAATTATAAAACATCGAAACTTTTAATTAACTCAATAAATCGATTTCTTATCCGATTTCAAAATTACAGTTTTAATCGATTTATGACCCCCAATGCCGTGCTTATCTTTCTTTTTTTTAAATTGATAGAGATCTTAATTTAACAACTAGTTCAATGTATTAAAATGTTTAAGGTGATTCAGACTTTAAGTAGAAGAAATAAATGTTACAGTTAAATTGCAATTTGAGCATTGTCCCATGCCAAAGTAACCTTTCACACATAGGCCTAAAATATGCAAGAATATTTCTTTAACGTGCATAAGTAATTTAAACACACCTTTTTAAGAAAGGTTTGTTTAAAAAAAAATAAACATTTCAAAATTGTTTAATTGTTTTCAAATTATATAAATAATGATTTTTTTTTAAAGAATTTACTTAAAAAGGTATTTGAAATATTTTAATGTCTTTAATATTCTTCATATCATTCGATAATGATACTACATTAAATGGAACTTACGCAAAATACTAAATACCAAATGGAACTTACGCATGTAGTTGTACTTATAAATTATGTAACTAGATATTCATACATTGAGGTATTTGTGTTTTCCCGATCAAAACAAGTTCACTCAGTACCAAATAGTTTGAATTCCTTCGTTCCAAACACTCTCAGAAGGAGGAAATCAATCTCAGAAGGTAAGGTGTCTCATGCTGTTAGATATTTCAACCATAGTTTACATACTTAGGTGGTCGACAACGATATTTTATGTTTACCAAATACTGTTTCTTCTGAACATGCATAAGATATTTTGTCTATTTTATTGTGCAAAATCACCTGTGTATAGCAGGAACTGCACCTTTTGTATAAGGAAGTATCGTGCACTGTTTAAAATAACTAACATCGACCAAAATAATAGCATGTTTATTTTACAGAAATTTCTTAGAAAAAGCACGAAAAAAAAAGTTTTTTCAAATTTATGTTCGATGACAGCATTTTTTTTTCATTTTACATTGCATTGCGTTTAGTTTGAATGGTATCGCATGGTCACGATTTTGGTCAAATTCTATTATTTTGTTTTTATTCATTCATTTTTTTATTTGCACAAGACAAACATATGGCATAGGTTACAAATAAACAAAATGCAATATTGCAATAATGGTATGGTACATGTAAATAAATATAGTACATTGACAATGTATATATAATAAATTTTTACTAACGGGTGAAAACAAAACAGAGATCTTTTTTAATTATCATGAATTTTAAAAGCTAAGTGGAGATAATTCCCCAAATTACACAGTTCTTTAAAGTTTTGTGACCATGCCCCTTTAAGGAATAAGGAATCATAATCTGAGTTTTATGAGGTGATCAAATCCAATAAAGCTCGAAGGGCTTTATGATAGATTTGATCACTTCCGAGCGTATATGATCAATTGATATTCAAAAAATAATTCCTTATTTCATGTACTTATATTTATTTGTTCATTTTAATTATCAGAACTCAAAAACTTTGCGTTTGATAGTGCGATCAATTATTTGTTTTCAGAAAATGACACCTAACCTTTTCATTTGTTTTTAGAATGTTAACCCTTCTAAAAAGTGGATTTTTCACCACAAAAACATTTACGTCATTTTTATTTGTCTTATTGCGTTTTAAATTCATTGACCTTATCTTATGAATGAGATTCTAGAAGATACATTTTGGCAAAATGATTCAAGGTTATTAAACCCAAGTCATATCTAAAAAATAACTCTGTAGTGGATAAACACGTTTATTTCGGTACGATATGTAATATGTAATATGTAATGTAACGTAATATTTTACTTTACGTAAAGGCCAGATAATTGTTCTCATTTTACTTGTATAGTGTACAAGCAATTTAAATATGCATGCAGTGTGGCAGCGTACTTTGATAAAATTATGTACTTTTAAAAATTTGAGGTTAAAATTTGGACCAAAACAACCCACTTTGAAAATATATTTCAAAGTGCGTTATGAAGGTACATCAACATTTTTTATTACCGAGACACTTAGCACACTTTAAAAAAATGTATGTATAATAAATTCTTTGATTCAAATATTAATTAGTGGATAGTATGATGACATGTAAACACTAATGAATATGATTTACCGTGTATGAGAACGGGGAAGAAAATGAAAGATGCAGTTCAAATACCAGAACATTATTAAAATTGGTTGCAGGAAGAAAGTTCTCTACCCCTCATCTTTCTTCCCCAAACATACGATATTCAGCAAACAGGGGTAAACGAATAAGAACGTTAAAGGAAAAAGGAATATTAAACTTTGCTGAAAATAAAGTACAGCGATATTGAAAAAAAACCAAGCTGGCCATACAATAGTGTTCTTCCACGATTTGTTATAAAATCTGTAAGTGTCTAAACATAACCCTCTTCTCAAATTCTAACCTTATAAATCACTTCATTATAAAAATACGATGGTTAGACTGCACAAACATATTGATATAACAACATTGTACATTGTAGTTAAGGTATATTTTCCTAATCATGTTTGTTAATAACCACATGAACATTAAGCCTTTTGAAATATGTTTTACATTGATCTCCATAATGTACTGTACATCGTTTTCGTGTCTGACATAGCCCAATATTTTGTTCCAAGAAAGAGATCCTTTTAAAAGGAGTTAATTTGCTGCATACATATTAACAATAGTTTCTCCCATTGTATGCTGAAAAATTTGTAGTTGTCTTAACATGAACTAAACAAAAAAACACCACTTCATTAAAAGTTAAGAGTTACATTGTGCAGAAATTGAAATAATATTATCAGGCCGTTGAAATTTTGAAAAATAATTATCATTACAAAAAAGATTCTCGAGGAACGTGTCGTCTGACCTTCAGGCTATTTGAATTTTTTTTTTTATTTTCACCGTGAGTTGACTTGGTCCTAATATTAACGCACTTTGATGATTTAAAAAATGTATATTTCAAAATTCGTTATAGCAATGCAGTTGATATCCCAAGTAGTAAAAAACTCCATTTATCAGTTTTGGGACAAAGTTACATTTAGGTTGAATGTTATATCTGATTTTGTCTGCTTTACCGATTTTTGCATATTTTGTCTTCGTAAAAACAGGGAATGTAAAACCGGTAGCACAGAGCATGGTAGATACAAGCAAATATTTTGTAATGAGTTAATAGATTAAGGATTTCTTAAAATAAAATTTTGCCTTAACTGACAGTATTTGATACGTCAATATGTTCCTGTGTTTACGTAGATTTTTAGAGGACTAGGTGGTCGCGGCAATTTTTAGTCTATAATAATCTCTTTTAAACGGAGAGCTCTGTTTATGGAAAGAGGAAAACGCTCAAATATTAAAAAAGCTTAGATATTTGGATTTCTTTACTAAATTTAAGATTATGGTCAAAAATACCATGTTTAAAACTTTAAGGCAAATATGAGGGGTAATTTGTTGATCATTTAACCTCCTCAAACTAGGTGTTCATGGTGGTATAAGAATAATCTGCCCTTTAAAATGAAACACATACATTTATTGGGGCTTTAGCAGAAACGCCTCTGAATTGCGTAAAATGGAAATGACTAAACGTCAAAATGATTAAAACATTTTAAACAGGTGTCCGTCAGACGGGCCTTTCCTTAATCATGACTAAAACACAGCAATTGATTTTATAAAAAAAAAAAAATGTTCCTTCAATTGACATTTCCATAAAATTCGACAACTTTGAAAGGAAAAACATTTTAAAAATTTCTCTGAACTCTTAAGTAAACTTTCTTCAATCTCAACTTTGAATTGAAGTTATATTCAGACTCATCAATATCTTTTTTTAAAGAGGCTGGATAATCAACAAAGTATCCATTAACTCTGCCTAAAAATTAAGATGTGATTTTTTAGGGTATACACTGTAATTTAGTTAAGAAAATATTTGAGCTTTAAAATTTGAATACTTTTCCTTATATATTTATAAAAGCTCGTCTTTAAAAGGAGATTATTAAAGCTTCAAATGCTCACGACCACAGTCCTCTTAACCGTAAAGAATCCAAGACAGATTTTCAAGGCCTGAAAGTGCGTTCACAAGGCTAATATAATAATATTCATAATTGTTATTGACTTCTGCATGTATTAACAAAAAGAGAAGTAAATTCTAATTTGGTTTCCACCTTTCTGGAATTATTGCGTTGTACGAAAGATCTAGATCAAAACATCGGACCAGACAGCTATAAATTTAAAACGTGTTAAAAATGATTTTGAGATAGTCCTGACTTTCTCCGAAAGGTATCCAAGGATCATTTATAGGCGATATCTAAGAAAGGTCTCGTGAACATGCTTGCTAATTATTAGCCCTATTTAATATTTAAATATATTAACATATATTATGTTATTTTTATCACAGATGTACATGTGTTCTTAAAACATAAAACATCACCTTGAATAAATAACTATTACAGTAAAACACGGTTATAGCGAACACGATCATAATGAATTAACGCTTACAGGGAAGTGATTTTCATTCCCCGTGACTCTATAACATGCTGTAATCTTGACGGATATAACGAATTACGTTTATAACGAAGTGAATTCGCCAGTCCTTGGCATTATAAGCGTGTTTTACTGTAGAATAAAGAGGTCTTGAGTATAACACGAGAACAATTTGCATTACCATTATCATGCCGACAACTCAGTTACTTATATAATCAATCAATACTGTATTAATTATCAACAAACCCAAATTACTCCAGGACCACATTTATATAAAGTCCGTGTTTTGGTGCGCTTAATCAAAATCAAATTATGAAAAAATAATTTTTATAAACAAAATTGACAAGTCGCTTACGTCCTAAAGCTAAAGCGTCAAAAGCTTTGTATATTTAAAAAAAAAGGAATGCTATTTGCCAATGTAGGGTCAAAATAGTTTGTTTCATGATGTTATTACATGTAGTTCATTCTTATTTTTATAGCCATGATGTGTAAGGCTATGCCAACAAAAAGATTTTAGGAAAAGTTAATTCAAAATATAGAATTTTATATTGCAGATTTAAATTAAATCTAGTACCCCAAATATTATGATTTATGGTGAATATGAATGGTATATATCAATCGTGTTTATTAAGGTACGAATAATAACATATTGGGCTAAACTTTAATAGGAACCTTTTTATGGTCTTACATATATAATGTATCGCTTTTACATCAATGCTTCCATGACTGAAACGTGTTACATGCATAGTACATTAATATTAACCCCACGTGGTCTTTAATCAAAGATTTCTTTTTACAGTATCAGATACAGTGTAGCTAAACTGAATCATTCAAGAAACAGTCACA
The DNA here is from genome assembly GCA_033439105.1 of Magallana nippona. Taxonomy (NCBI): domain Eukaryota; kingdom Metazoa; phylum Mollusca; class Bivalvia; order Ostreida; family Ostreidae; genus Magallana; species Magallana nippona. The sequence goes on from CM065919.1 coordinate 48,900,240, forward strand.
GATCAATTTTAGGTTTAGAAGTGTAGAAAATTCCTCTAATTAAATGCTTAAACTACAGAGTGTTAAAGAAAGGTTTTGGACAAGAAATGTTAACGTTTAAACCGTTTTGAGAATTAATTTCACGAAATTAAAATCATGCATTTATAAATTTTAATGGAAAGTAGACGAACGAATAATATACAATAAAGCTATATTGATGTTTTAGAATTTGTCCGTTGTGTGACAAAAACTTACTGGGTGATAGTTACACTACATTATGGAATTCTCGGCGTTTTACTTCAATTTTACTTCACAATTTAACACTCTTTTTGTTCTTTGGTGTAATTTACAAGTTCTCCGAAGACACTTTTAATTTGGGCCTGGATTCTAATGTTTACCACAGATAATAACTATAATTAAAAATATTTCTATTTTTGTTAAAGGAAACCCAAAACATTAGTTTGATTTACATAAATGCTGTTTTACCTCTTCTTTTTACCCAACTTTGTATTTTGTACATATGTCAGAATTGTTATGAACCTCTTGTTCCATTGATATAGTATTAGACAAATAAAAGAAACTTGATGAGCTAATTTTCTTAATGTTAATTTGTGTGATTCATAAAAACAGCAAATCAAATAAATTCATAACAATCTCATAGTTTTATAAAATATGTAAATTTTTATTATTTTCTACATTACAGATAAACATTGTTTGATAAATGAATTTAAAAAATATAATTTACCAAAAGAATACTTTCTTATGCATGCAAGCATGTTATTTTTCATGTATTTGGATATAGGTCATGTCATGTTCTAGTATATAATTAATGTTTTGAAACCTTTGTAAAAAATGTTTGTTACTTATCAATAATATATGACATTAGTTGTAATATCTGTACAAATACTCCACGGTATTCTTATTGCTAAGTACTTCAATCTACTTCCCAGCGGTCGATTTTAATTGCAATAATTCTGTTTTATTGCTTATTTGTGCGACAGCCAATGACACAGCTTGTTAACCATTAGCTCCCCCAAATAACAATGAATAAAAAACGCAACAAAAATGAATAACACTGTACCGGAAATTATGCTAGTGCCAAGGTGGCAGTTTCCCACTTGCTGAAGATGCATTTTCGTATAAATCCATAGATACCAACTAATAGTCTAGAGAGTATGTGATCACTTTTGTTTAAGGCGTGTCTAACCTGAGAGATGATAAAGTTACCTTTAAAAATTAATATCCCATAGGAAAATAATTATTCCCATAGGAGAAATAATTTTCCTAAAGGAAATATTGAAAATCCAGTACGATTTGATTAAAACCCTAAAGAAATAGTAAAGACAAGTATTTCTTAAAGGACTTTGATTCAGAAAGGTAGTTTTCCCGTTCTTCTTTTAACCGGTAGGAAATTTCAATTTACCTATAGGGAAATTGTTCTTCCCGTAGGAATTTATTTTTAAAGGTATATATCCTACTTGAGAGGTAAGACATCAATAAAAAAAGTTGTTATAAACTCTTTAATGGTCTCTCATATGACATATTTGAATTTTTCGATACATCCTTAGACGGATGCAAAAATGCCACCTTGACACTGGCATAATTATTCGGCACAGTGTTGAATATACAATGTCACCGTGGTAAAACAATTGAGTGATTAAAATGGATTGATGGTCATGAGTATTTTTAAAATATATTTACTCCTAAAAAAAGAGCTCTGTATACATACATGTATACAGCAATATACCCAAATTTCAAGACTAAATTAAAATATATAGATTTTTTTATGATACGATGGGTAATTAATAGCGTAGACGCATAGAAATGCTTATATGCCATGGAAGGGGTTAAGACATCATATCTAAAAAATTAAGGAAGTTCTGATCTAATTTTTTGACCACCCCGCTCCTCGTATAAAAAAGAGCCCATTAATTACATTGTAGATTTTATAACTCTAAGAAATTTATCCACGACAACAATGTATAGTGTATTGCAATGTTTCTCTTATTTTTATATTATTTGAGGTATTTTTGTCTTTTTTTAAATGTTAACTAAGCTCTTCATTATTAATTATCGCAGACATAGAAAACAAGAATTTGTAATCGATATTTCGACAAAGAATTGTTGTGCTATACAATAAAGAAATTCGAATTCTGTATAAAGTCTTTTCGAAAATGAAAGACTAGCATTTAAAACACATAATATTATTAACAGGAAGGCTTTATAACAAAAATGAGAATTCATTTTCGATCAAATTAATCCTAACATCTACATTACCTATATGTTATGATAGAAATGTTGCATTGGCAATATTACCGAGAATGATAAAAAAAAAACAATTCCAATTCTATTTATTTCCTATATATTATCTTAAATATTTTTTTTTTAATAGTTAATGAGAAGTAAAATGCTTTTATAAATATTCAAATGCTGGATTTTGTCATTTATATTTCAAACTTGTGATAAAATATGTCAGATCTGCCATCGCTTAGTTTTACTTTCAAAAATTTCCCAGCGTAGCACGTGTCTAATTTTTAAGAATATACGTCCTTCTTAAACACGATATTAGACTTAGAGACGATAGACACCTTATGATACGAACCCCAGGTCATAAGGCTGCACCGAGGTCATACTTATTAACCTACTTCAGTCAAAATATCTGCATGTTTTATGTTGCGACCTTCAGTCCAAAGGCTAGAGATCTGCCATTGATTTTTTTTCCTCTAAAAACGGGAAGACTTAATTACCGAGAAAATAATTCTTTTAGTAAAAATTGAAGGCACTTTTTTAAAGTATGTATAATTCCATTCTGTTGTTGAAGATTAAATAACTCTAGTCATATATATTTTTTTAAATTTTCGCCTAATAGACTATTTTCTTTTGTTCGTAATTAATCATAATATTATTCTTAAAGTCTCTAAATAATTGGAAATTAATAAAACTTTAAACTTTTATATAAATTCAAACGTTAAAAAGTCATATATTGAATATCATCTTGTATTCCTTATTATGAAAATTAGTAATGGAATATTCGGGGTAAGTTTCCTACTAAACCCAGGATTCTGCTAATTCAGTTTTGCAGTTTTAAACGTTTCATCTTAAACGTGTATTCAAACATTTCGATTATTTTCCTGTATCCTTAAATATCACCCTCTTTAACTTTCTTTTATCTAAATTATTTTATACATCTAGCTTAATTCTGACACATATTCTTCTTTTGACCAATACAGATATTTGTATTATTTTTCTTTGGCTAAAACTTTCTTCGATCAACTTTTTTGAGAAAAAAATCAATCGAAATAATTATTAATACTGTTTTAAACAATGGTATAGCATTGCAAATATGTTTAATTGAAGGATTAGTTAAGCCTTTAATAAGGAAGTCAGATTTAGATATATGCCTAAATATACCACAATATGTAAAAAGTATGCGTCCTAAACAATAAAAAAGAAAAGTATTTAATGTTTATCTTTTATATAAAAATATAATAATTATAACAAAATAACAATAACTTGGCACTTGGATGGATTTACAAAATGGTCATAACGTGCATAAATAATGAAGAAAATTGAAAAAAGCCTAATACACATCAACAGCAATAAATATAACGCAAGACAATTTTACACTAATCACAGGTTATTTTCGCATGAAGTCCACTCTGCTTTTTAGAGTATCATAGTCCTGTATATGGAATCGCATCTGAAAAGCAAATAAAAGAAAATTAAGATTGATTTTTTTTTGGTTTCATTATATTGATAATCATATGATCTGAATATTAAATTCCCTTCATTTCATGATATTGATAAATCATGACTTAAATGTCAAAAGTTTAATTTCGTATTTAATACAGTTGGTATATTTCCATGACTTATCATTTCCAAACAATAAAACAATATACATAGAAAATATTAAAGCCACTTACCATACAAATGATAATCTGCAATGGACAATGAATAGTTTTTTCATTCTTCCAAAGTCTATCAAATTCTCTAGCTGCAACGAAAAAAAAATGAACATTTATTAGTATCATAAAGTGTATCTATCGAAAAAGCTTTCATCCCCATGCTATGAACATTTGGATGCATTCCCTGTCAATTTGACGAAACCACACTAAACTTTAATAAGCAATGGCATAAGAATTATCAATGAACATACCACATTTCAAACCATTGTTTATTTTGGATTCTTTGCATCCCTCCTTGTATGAAATTATTTCTAATGGCGCTGCGTGTATACATAATGCACAAAATACAACCATTAAAACCGTGAAAACGGCGGATAATGAACTCCATTTAGAACACATCGTGGAATAATAAGCCACTGGTTTAGTTTCACACCGTCCTCGCCTTTAGCTAATATGTTGTCCATATTACTTGACGTTCTATTTATAGCTACGAACCTTCGAAGTGCCTAAAATAAGGTGTGACAATTTATCCAATGAAAACGCACTTTACACCTTGCCGATAATACGTGACGTGCATCACTTATGTTCAATCACATTTCTTCTTTTTTTTGCGAAATACCACAAATAAACAATCGGTGTAAATAATTTTAAAAATAATTGTAGAAATGTTAATGATGTCATTTACATTTTTTTTAATAGCTTATTAAAGGTATGTTCCTAACATTTCAAAATGCATCGTATCACAAGATACCTGGCCTAGGATGTAATTAACATGTTCTTTTCACCATGTTAATTAAGAGTCGCAAAACTGGAATTTCTATTTACTAAATTGTGTAAAGCTGAACATAGATCCCAAACTTGATGAAGAATTAATTTAAAAAGCTCTATGTTGTAACAATTTCATTGTTTTTAGCCTTACCCTGTTTTATTTAAGGGAGGGTCTAACCATTATTTTTGTTCGCAAATGCGTAAACAGTTTCTTGAAAATCTGAACCATGGGATAAATGAAAAATAGCAGAAATTTAACAAAAATGCATCTTGTCCATTAATATGTCACGGACAATAATGATAAAATAAACCAGTTTCGTACAAAAAACGTTTCTACTAGTATACAGTTATGACTTTATTGCTCTAGATATACTGGTGTTTCTTCATCAATTAATTATCCAAATACGTAGTGCAATGTTTTCATTTGAAGATATAATGAATGAACTTGTTTTTCAAACATATGAAAAATTACTGTATTCTTACGATACGAATTTAGATAGTAGCACTTGTTAAGAAGACCAGTCAATGAATTAGACAGTGACGTTTTTGAAAAACGGTATTATGCCATTTTGTGGTTTAATATGGTTGGCTTTCGTCCCGAATTACCCATTTGTCTCGCAGAACTCTGAGGTACAAAAACGTAAAATTGACAAAAAAATGTTAGCAAGTCATATAAGAATGAAAAATTATACAGTCGCTTGAAATGTTATGTAAATAAATAAATCTCAATTTGACAAGAAATAACAATGTTTGTAAAAGGTGTACGTAAATAACCTTTAGGCAAGTTGTAGCATTTAAGCACATGTAATTTGAAATATAAAGTGTAATTATCACAACCGCAAACATCTTTGCGCTCTCTTGCTTTGTTTGTGGTTGTGATACCTGAATGTCCGTAAAAGGAAAGTTACCAAACGAGTTCAATGTACTTTAATTGTGTGTACATTGATGTATGTATGCTTCTTGGTATCTGAAGATAGCATGACTCATGAAAATGTTTAAAATCACGTAATATCAAAAGTAAACATCATAATGAATTGGACAAAATTAGAATTATTTCAGACTGGAATGGAAAATGTCAGATAATGCGAATAAACCCACGTCTCTTAAGGATATGTTCACCTTTATAATCCATTCAAAATCAATCGTTACCAAAGTGGCGATTGTCTAGATTTAATTTGATGAATGAAGCAGTAGATCATTTTTGATAGACTTTTAATTAATTGAATAAGATTGATAAAAATAGAATACATTCACCATTTGCATTGAGATGTTGAATGACAATTTCATAAAGGATCAAAGTTTTTGTTTTAGTTTTTATTCATAACTCAAATAAGTCCTAATTTGGTTCGATGCTACAGGTCATTCTTTGTGATAATAAGTACGGAATCATAAATCACGTGTAGTAAATATTTTTATTAAATTGTATTTGTAAATTTTAACCAAATAAACCAATTCATAAAATGAAAAATAAACGATTTGTAGAAAACCATTGTCCCATAGCTTAATAAGTTTTACTGTGGCCATCACACGACTGAAATCACTGCACTAAACATGTCGGAATTCCGTACACTGCGTACATACATATATGATTTATGGTCAAATTGTCACACACAGAACGGCTGAGAGGCTTTGATGCATTTTGTCTATATTGTCCATTGAATGCATTGGCCCTCCTCTATAAGGAAGAGGTCGTTTACTATTTGCCACAAAGTCTCTTTACAGTGACATTTTAACTGAGTTACGACCAACCAGAATCTGTAAAGAGACAGTGGACATTCACAAACGATCAAACAAGTGGTTTATTTGCTATGAAATGCGACTAAGTTACAGTCTCGTTTTTTTATGCGTAGTATATTTTTTGGTAGATTGATAATAAGAAAAACAATCCAATAGGATATCTATGTTCATTTATTCGGGTTTTTTTTTTATTGGAAAACTCCAAGTAATAAATTGACCCCAAAAAAGGTACATGAGTACTCATGTTCACTTTTTCACGTGATTGTATGTCTGCGTTACCAATCATATCCCTTACCCTTGCCTCTTTTCTCCAAATCAGCTGCTCGATAGATTACGACTTTTCTAAGGTATTAATCTATTTGTCAATATTTCGATGAAATATGTCTTGTTTTTTCCCCAGCGTTATTAGAACCATTGTTTAATTTTCTTCGCAACAAAGTTTGCATGTAGTTTTGCGAAACAAGACACGCGCGGAAACAGTTTTTACATTGATATGGGCATCCTGGATTACATGTTAGATGTCGTGTCGGATATATGCATTCCGTCACAAATGTGTATTGTGACCTGTTTCTTCTAAAAGTTGACTCCTTAGTATTATTTTGCGTACTGACTTGGAGTCCTTTTCCTGGTTTCTTTAAAACTGATTTTGTTTCCATAATGAATGATCCCTTATTTGGTTGATTTGTGCAACTGTTTGATAAACGAGAAAATTGTGACGCATCTGGGGGTGTCAAGCAACCTTGTTTTGCTCTCAAATCGTTCACTAAGGATATACATGTACCATCACATGAAAAGGTTTTCGATTGTCCTTTGTTTGAGTTGTCCAAAGCAATAGGCGACTTTGTCAATGTACTATCCCAAGAACATCGTTCATCTTTAATTCTGTCGATTTTGGTTCGTAAACTGCAGAAAAAGGCGTTTCCAATAACAGTTTCTCTTTTACTCAGTCCTGACTGTACTACTTTGACGTGCATGAATTCCTTTTTGGTTTCACTAATAATCCTTTGAAATTCTGGAAGTTGTTGTTCGGATTTGCTAAGAAATGGTTGAAACGGCTGAAACCAAGAGTTAACTAAAACGCAAGGCAGTTCACATTTCATGATCGGCATATTCTCGAGTCTTGTGTCTTATATCTCTATCACATTTTTCCTTATTAAAATCACTCGCCAAAGACCTGTAAAAAACTAAAATCAATATTCGTTGGTTTTGTTTAGCACAATTGTGTGGCTGAGATTGCGTTCTTTCATGCGTTATTAGGTTTTCAACAAAAACTATTGATTCGGTGAAGTTGAGCCTTTCCCCCCTTAATTTTCAACAGGAACAGAATCTATAATCATTCATTCAAACAAAACAAGACGTAATGGCTAAAGTCTGTTTGGTTGTTCATCCTTGAAAAGATATAAATATTGAAATCAATTTGCAGGAACAGATTAGGTAACTAAAAAAGTATCATATATAGACCGGCCATGTCGATATATTGGATTCTTAAATATCTTCGTGTCTGATTTTCGACATGAGTTAATTACATACAGAAGTATCGAAATAATGTACATGTTATTAATGACTGGTTTACTCTTTCTGTAACATTAATTCATTACAATTCACATTGATTAATAAAAGTTAGGTATGTTTGCCCAAAGAATGCAGAGGAGGAATATTGGCCCAACCCAAATAAACAGCCTCAACCCCTGCCCAATGAGTAATAGATTTTAAAATTTAGGTAGAGGGTTTTATGGACGTTATAGCCACTCTTTCATTTTTTTTACTAATATAAATTGGAGTTGAGAAGAAGTTTTCTAAGTTTTAATACTTTTTCACTACATGGTAATACTGGTCCCGCCCTAGGGCCTGATCCCCTAGTCCAGGGCTCATGAATTTCACAATGAGGACTTCATTGACCATTATAATCATGCATTTTAGTTTTTCTCAAATATATATGGAAAAAGAAGAAGATTGTTAAGATTTCATAAATTTTCACTACGTGGCCCAATGAGCCAAGCCCTAGGGCCTGGTAGAGGGTATAATAATCATCATGAATCATCAATTTTTTCCCATATGTGTGAGAGTAGATAAGAAGATTTTTGAAAAAATATTTTTTTTGCATATTTAGCCCCGCCCATGAGGCCCAGAGTGTTGTAAAGACATTAGTTTAACAATTTTGATTTCTTTAATGGTATAGAGACTTTAAACCCAAAATGGTAACAATTGGTCATGTAGTTTTCACGAAGTTTAGAATGTAAAATTTTTAACGGACGACGCACGACGGCGGAGAAAGACCGATAGCAATAGGTCACCTTAGTCACTCAAGTGACTCAGGTGACCTAAAAAGCTGAAAGACAATCATCTTAATAATTAAGTGATTCACTCTTTTTTCGTAATATATATAAAACATTTACCATTGAAACCATTATTACAAAGCACACACCATAAACCATTTCTCCAAACTGAGTCAAACGCTTGTTTGAAATCTATAAGAGTACAGAACAGCTTTTTCGTACACTTCGCCAACGTAGTTGGTAAATCGTGTAGAGTAAGGATGTGGTCTAAGGTAGAAAAACCTTTCTTGAAACCCGCTTGCCAAATACAATTCTAAACGCTTACTTAAAATGCATATAAAAATATTACCCAAGTAACTAAGTAAAGTAATGGGTTAGTAGTTCTGAGGCCGCAAATTTCGCAAATTGGCGATGTATATCGCCTTTTATGCTACTGTTCGTTTGAAACATATATCTGATATCTTTATAGATAAGATATACACACACAATATATTTGCATGCTGGAAAGCCACCAAGACCCCACAAAGATATATTTTTACAGTTTTTGAGAACAACGTGTCTTATATTTTCATAAAAGTAGAAAACCACTTGTCTTTTATCATAATCGACCATATCTGGGATATCTTACGAGATAATAAATGGCCAAAATCTCATCGTTTGTATGTACTAAACATTTTATGATTTTTAAATGAATTTTCACTGACATTCATATACATGTACGTTTAAACCAGAGATATAAACTTTTACACTTTATTAAAAACCATTGATAATTAATGATCTGGAGCCTTGCTAGATATTCAATTGTTCTTTGATAATATTTTGAATATATATTTTCTTTTTTATTACATGTACTTCTAAGTCTAAGCAACACTGGCATACAAATAATTATGTATTCGCTGCTTTGTTTCCAAATATAGGGCGTAACCTCCTTAATCACCTTTCATATGTGTATCCGCTTTGTTGAAGTGTTGATATGTATATTGTATATAGTCGTTGATGTTAGGACTGAATATCTAATTGACTGAATTATTGATTAAATTTTCCACTTTTGTGTTCTTTGTGACATAAACAGTATGAGGACATAAATAATTGACCTGGTTCTTTTAAGGATTGTTATTTGATCATTATTAGTTGTATCGTAAATCAAGAACAGCTTAACACAATTAACATAATTATAATGAGTGTTGAGTTTATTGGATTATGGATGGAATTATGAATGTAAAATTTGAAACCTAATTTACATTGTATTATCTACTACATGCGCTCTATGGCGTCTTTTAAAACAGTAAAATGTATTCTTTAGTTTTTCATGTGGATATGACGGTAGATAGTGTTACCAAAAAATAAGTTACACTCGGGTTGTGTAGAAAACTCTCTACAATGATTGCTATTTCCATAGTCCGTATGAAACCCAAAAGAAAATATTTCATTGTATTATATGTACATCTATCTCTGAACCAATCAATAATCTACCCATAAAAGTAAGTACAATTTTGATTTTTATTATTGTCGATATTTATATATTACAGTGGTTACTATAACTACATGTATTACGAAATCTGAGGTTATCCCGTACACGTCAATGGAGTTCGTGTAATCAATTTAATTTAAGTTTAAATTTTTCAAATAATCTACGCCAAAACAAAACCCAAAGCACAATAGAGAATCCAATAAATGATGTAAAAATGTGAAAAATACTACATGAACAATAAATTTGAAAACAGTTTTTCAAAGTTAAAGGAAGCGTACTTCATAAGCGAATAGGTCGTTTTACTGGATTGTGCAAATATCAGTCTTTTTAGTTTATACATGAGTTACAATTTGTTTTCTTAAGAAAAAGTGAATATAATACTTCGTGGATGTAAATAATTGATACTGAACCGTCAAACCTTTTTTTAAATTCAACAAAAATGGATCTTAGATAGTGCATGCAACACATCTGTTAAAATCTGAATTTCGTTAATATATGATATTTTGTGTACAGAGGTTACTTTGACGCCAATGTATCCATGAAAAATGAATAATATTTTGATTCGATCCAGGTGATCTCCCATTGCTCATCTATTGGTAAATTCATTCATAAAATAGTTAAGACAGTCATTGTCAATGGTTAATACATACTGTTGAAACTGGATTTTTTCTTTATTGACATTGTATTTAAATTTTCCTTTTGATGATTAACTATGTGTAAGAATTAATTAATGAATGCATTATTTAAAAAAAAATCAGTTCCTTTGCGAGAAATTAAATTAATAAAATAAAAATTCACTATGCTTAAAAATCACTTATTCCGACAGCAAACATGATTTATATACATATTAACAAATTTTAAATTTCAAATGCAGACGTTGTAGAAAAAATACCAATTCTTAGAAAAGTAATGTTTATAGGTCAATTAAATTTTATATATGGAACCGGTTGAGTGATAACTGTTAATTCATTATTATATGTGATGTATCTTTGAGTTTCCCAGTAACATATCTTCTTTTGTATAGAAGTAAACACTGGCCCGAGATACAACTTTCACTGGTCAACATTTATCAGCCTCATAAGTGTTCGTTTGAATAAATCATCCTAGTAATCGTTCATTTTTGATATAGAAAAAAAAGATACTCGCTGTGACGCTAATCAATCATTTGCCGTAAAGCTACCATATTACGTTCATTTAATTGATATGTTTAACTGTAGGTAGATTTACTTCTGACACTATTATCAATCTTCGTTAATGTAACGATCTTATTATCATTTCATTAATCCGTTTGTCAGTGTGTCAATCGTCCATCTAAATGACCGTATTGACAGTTAATCAAACTTAAATCAATTTTTAGGTTAGAATAATGTTGAGTCATCGTACCTGCACAAGATTTTGCCAAATGTAAACGAAAGTAAATCTGTTTAAGAAACGTCCTAAAGATTGTTGCTCCTTGGAACTAAAAAATGTAAAAAAAAAATTAAGCATAGAATATTTCGAACTTTCGTACAATACTTAATCACTTTATCAAAGTAAAGATTATTATAATTATTCAAATATTAATTCGTTTTAAGAATCTTTTAGATTTTTGTGTTAGATTTTCCATGTTCGACTATACTCAACATTTTATTTAATAAAGAAATTTTTAAATCATCGATTTATTGTCAGATTTGTAACTTTAAAAAGGTGAAATTGTTTATTGATGTAGCTTTTGCAATTGTAAATTGAAAATTTGAAAAATAGCTGTGGGACAAAATATAATGATTAATTACAGTTTTTTTACTACACTGCCAAAGGATGCTGTTATACAACATTTTTTTTCTAGCCCGTTGGTTTATAGGAATTAAATCTGTTTAGTCTCATTCATAAATTCTTCTCATAAGCAGTTGGACCAGAAATAATTATACATATCTGAAAACATCCTTCATGAAGATTCAGTTTTGTTCAAATCATTCACACCCTGGGGGTAAAGAAGGGTTATAGTGAGAAGGAATGTTTGTACCCCCTTTGAACAAACCTGAAACAACACTACCTCGGGATGCTTCCACAGGTTTCATCTTTCCTTATCCAATGGTTTTAGGGGAAGATTTGCATGATTTTTCTGTTGTGTCATATTTGAAAATTCAACATCCTAAACTGTCGTTTTCCTACCCTAAGGCTCATGATTTATACATATCTGAATCTACCTAATGATTCTTCCACAGAGGTTTCAACTTATTTTGCTCAGTACATTTTAGAATAATTTCAAATATTTCTCCTATTCCTTGCTATGCAAATCTTCGACCTCAAGTATAACCCCATTTTACCATTAAGAAATCATGATTTATACAAACTTGAATATGCACTACGGTATCTAAAGCCAAGTGGTTTTATAAAAATTGATTTTAAAATATTTTTTCTTCTGGGTGATTTCTTTAAACTTGAACCTCCAGATTTGTCTTGTCCTACCACATTTTTTACAATTTGAACAATTTTCCCGTCCAGCGGCTTTGAGAACATTTTTTCAAGACCTTTCTCTATTGAGTCCTAGGTAAAAAATGTAATCTCCCACTGTGGCCCCACGTAACCACCTGGTATAATGATTTAAACAAATTTGAATCTTCACAACCCTGACCATACTTCCACACAGTTTTCGTCTTTTCAGTTCCAATGGTTTTTGTGATAACGTTTTCTTTATTTATGTCCTAGTAATAATTTGACTCCCACGTGTGGCCGTACTCAATCCAAACTCAAGTGTTATCTTATTTAGTCGAATGGTATTTAGTAAGAATACCGGTATTTTTATAGATTTTTCTCAATTTATTCCCGTGTAAAATTGACCTCACGTATAGATCCACTCTACCTATCTAGGGAATCATGGTTTGAACGAACCTGAATAAACACTATCTTTAGGATTCTTTAATATGTTTCATTATTTCTGGTCCAATGTTTTTTTAAGAACATGTTTCTAAAATTTTTTGTACTTTCTAGATCTATTCCAATATGGCTCTACTTTAATACAAGAATTAATGCTTTGAACAGACTTGAGTCTACACAATCTAAGGATGCTTCCACACAATTTTTAACTTATCTGTCCAATGGTATGGCTTCGAGAGAAAAGATGTGCGGCTTGCTAATAGGTATAGGAATGTTTGGGGACAAGTATCCCTTTCAAAGGAATGATCGGCATGTGCAATAAATATGATGAATAGGATGTATCGCACTGTTTTGTTGATTTTTGAAAACACCAAGGCATAAAAATAAAACTTTACTCTGAGTAGGCGATGTTTACTTCCGACTAGAATTCTTACGCATGTAAAAAAAAACATGATTTGAATCATTGTGGAACTGTATAAATGTTTTAATCTCAAAGCACACGCATTAGAATAGTGTTTTTCAGTAATCTGCATGTACTTTTTAAGATTTACATGAAGCTGTCACTGTATAGTAAACAAAGTAGTGCGAGGCGCAATGCGTACACAAATAGTAAAATATACCGGATGCCTCATACGGACTCACGTGTGATCGGTTGAAGCCAATTTGAATTTTTTTCTACAGGATCCACAATGCTACGGTTTGAAATAAAATATACCAAGGCTCGAAATCCAACAAAAATATGTGAAAAAAATCTAACAAATCTTCCAGTTATTTTAGTAGACCATTTAACGCTCATTAGTTGAGTAATGTTTCCCCATGGTCCTCTTGTTTTAAACTGTGGACATAATTTCCTATAAACATAGAAATTTGATCATGACACCAGTGTAAAAGGGAAGTGACATTAGAAAAAAATGCATTCTAATTATCTGAAACTTTCAACCTTATCTCAAATTTTGCTAAATGTCGATTTAATTGTTAAACACAAATTGTGATATACGGATGAGAGGGGACAATAATCCTGAGGAAGTGGAAATAACTAAGTATATGACCTGATATAATACTAACAATTTTTTTATCAAAAGGTCGGTTTTGTATGCTAATTTTTTTCGTAATAATTTATTACAGCCATAACAACTATACAATCAAATAAAAAGATATTGTTTTGAGCAAGGAGGAGGTTCTGCGTTCAATGTTTAAACATTATATAAGATCGGAACTTTGATACCTGCATTTGATATGAAAAAAAATGTGATGAAAGAGGGATGGGGATCAGAGACTCTTTATATCAAAAAGAGACAAACTTGCCCTCTTCAAATGAAAACAAATTACAGTAGTGACACAATTTTCATAAAAAATAGCAACGAAGTACAGATCGTTAAGTTGTTATATAATCTGTCAGCCAATTTTTAATGAACTTGTTTCCGCAAAACAAAATCACTAATAAGTCACACAAAGAAAACTACAGAAAAAGAAACGTTTTAGAGTGTTTTTGTAGACGCGAAAGGCCCTTATAAATTTATACACTCCATGATGCAATGCAAAATTATAATATTACGTCCCTGAAATAAGAGAGTATTCAATTTTCAAGCAGTACAAGATATCATCGAGAATAATCGTGCATTTGTGCCGTGAATCTTTATTTCAAGGAAGTTTCTGCAACTTGTGGTTTATCTTAGATAAGATGTGTACGTTTTGCTGTCAAATGTATATGTTTTAAAGACAAATCTACGCAGGTGTTATATAAACATGAATTAAATGACAGTAGTCTGAAACGTATTGCAAATTTCTATTGTATAATGTTAGCAGATGAAAATAGTTTTGTGCAGAGCTTGAATGCAATTGGTTGGATTGATCACGTGGGCAGTTCATCGCATGGCAATTTCAATGGGCGAGGATTAAGATTTACGATCTCTGTCCAAAAGCATTTTACTCGCCCATAAGATTGTACAGGAAATACAAGAGGTGCAGAATACAAATCAAAGACAACGATTCCCATATAGGATTTCAGAGAAACGTAAACATAAATACTTAGTCTTATTAAACGCCTTACTTACTCTTTCAAGAATCTCTAAGAAATGACACTTATCTTTTATAAAAAAAAATCTAAGAGACTAATTCTTAATGAAACATATATAGGACAACGAACATGGATTACAACAATATTTCTTTTAACATATTTTTATTGTAAATAATTATACTGTTCACAGAGAATTTAAAGATGCACAATCAGAATGTATCTATATTTTTTACAAACATGCAAACATGTCACTCTGCAATTGTCAGGCAATATGTTTGTAAGCACATGAAATAAAGATAAAAAACACAAGTCATGTCTGTAAACAATGTCTCGTAGAATCTGTGATACTTTATTATTTGTGTAAATGTTTAGGTCACCTGGGGACGTCATTGGCCTTCGTCCGTCGTGCGTACTTCTTCAGTAGTGGATTTTAAACGGAATGCATGATTATGATGTTCATAAAGCTACCAAAATTGTGAAATTCATGGCGCTTTGGTCAGGGGTTGGGCTGGGCCATATAGTCAAAAATGTATTTATTCTCAGAAAATCTTCCTCTCTACTTTCACAGCAAAGGAAGATAAATTGAATTCATCCTTATGATGTCCATGAAGCCCTCTAACTAAACTGTGAAATATATGACCCTTGGATTAGGGGCCCACATATTGAAAATGTCCAAACTTTTATAACATTGTCTTCTGTATTTTACAGGGGAGGAGATAAATTGAATGTATTATTTCGTCTATAATGTTTTTTTCTTTAAGTATGAAATCCGCCGCCTAGGGGTAGGGGTTCAGGCTTTATATTGAAGGAGGGGGTGACAAATATCATACAAGTATTGACTGGGGTTGAGAGCAACATTGTTTATAATAGCCCCAGGGGGACAGAATATTACCTGACCCAAAGTGGAGGGCAATATATTAGTCCCAAGGGGCAAATATTATCAATTTTGCCGAAAAACACAGTAAATATATTTTTTTTAATTCCTTAATATCTTCGACATCTCTGGTGATATTAAAATGGTCATAGGAATTATGAAACAGACATTCTATTTATTTTTACTAACAAATAGTTCGAAAATCTGTTGTACAAGCGAACAGCTAGCACGGGGTGGATAACACAAGATTCCTCCGACTCTCCCCTCCCCTCTTTTGGAATTAATTTTTGCAAACATCATATTTTAAAAGAGAAAGTTCCAGTGAGAAGAGTCTCAAATTAGGGTGTAGACTACAAAATTAAGCTTAAAATTGCGCATCTTGTTTTTCAAGATTACAAAAGTTTTATACAGAACAGATACCCGATACAATATTTGAACGTTAATAATTTTGAGATGATAAAATGATTCCAAAAAACAATATAAATCACCCCGAAAGTTACAAAGTATATGGTATTTGTTTAACAATTCTACGTTGTTATTTAATCTCAAATAAGTATTATTAATTTTCTACAACTATTGTTGCACACACTCATTAAATTACAAAAGTATAAATATGATTATGACGAAGTTATCACTCAACTACATCTTCATTTACAAAAAACATTTATTCTAATGACTGAGTAAATTTATTGGGTTCCTTTTGTCAAAACTTTGTTTACCAAATCTTCAGGTTACATAACCAATTGTAAAATCCGAGTTTGACATGAACCATACTTGGTGCATTGACGAAAATAAACATCTATAAAAAGGTACATTTATTTTTGTTGTCAGGTACATGTTTGCAGACGCTTTATCAACTAATTTGCCTTTGGCCTTTGACATGCTGTGTTTATTCACCTTGTTTCAAATGTTAAGAAACATTTTTTCAACATTTGTATTAATTGACGGAAACCATTCCCATTGATGATAGACCACGGTTGACGGTTGTCACTATAACTGTGTTATTTTAATTTATGATGATTTTAATAGCAAAAGAACGTCAAACGATATTGTATTTTCTTGATTTATAGCAAAAGATTGACACACATTTATATTAGATATGGTTTACCACTGAATCATTAAATATTGAAATCTAGACTTATGATTTTATAAAACTGTTTGAGGATGATTTATTCTTAAATCATGTGTCATTCAAAACGACACAATCTATAACTATATTATAAATTTTACGACATCAAAAGAATACTGCCACCTGATTTTTAAAATGAATTATAATGGTCATTGTATACGGAAACAACTAACCATTGCTTAGTGCAGTGATACACATATGCAATCAGAACATGAAAGCTTCAAGCACTTGAACTGTACTAATTTGCCTTTGCTAGTCCTTTGGGACACATATACAAATACAAAAGTTGGAAGGTTGATAATGTTTGTCTGAATTCCTAGTATTCATATTTCATTACGATTTTAAATCTCTAGATTAATTTCGGAATTTCAGTTTGTAAATTTCATATTGGGCAAAAACATCAAACTTTTGTTATTTTTATTAATATAGTTATTACATGTATACAAATCATGCAAGTCACACATTTCTTAAACAGGATATCAAAACGTGATGTGTACATACCATATTATGGAATTGCTTTATATTTCAAGGACGTTCATTCATTTATTTAATAAAAGAGTAAAGATATGTCTTTCACATTTTACGATAATTAACAATTACATTAAAAAATCGTCCTATATTATCTAAGAGACCACTAAGGCCCAACAGCCTATAAAATTACAAATATAAGTACTAAAAAAGGTATTTATTGAAATACTTCAAATATCTCATTGGTAAATATCTTTTGAATACTTAAAAAATGATATAAGGATATCATTTTTATAATTATGATTATGCATTTAATTTGGGCTTTTGTCTGTTTTTAAGGAGGCTGGATAATGATGTGCTTTTTTCATGACATGCAGGGAACCCTTTCGATCATTATTTGATCAATATTATATATAAAGACACAATGCTTACAAAGTTTCTCAAAATATTGATGCAATATTAATAGATTTTTTTTTCAATTGTATTGTTAACGTTGTCATATATTTTCATTTAATATCTTTATATTTATATTTTAAATTGTAGATGTTTTGTATTATATAACTTTCGTATTTTTGGAAATGTTTTTCGTTAATTACAAAATATACAGTCATAGAAGAAATGGCTTTAAACATAACCTTTAAAGATGATTTTTCGCAAATATAGGGGACGCTAGAAAGTATGGATTTTGAAATAACTTATCGGCCGCGGCTTAAAGATTATATCAATTTACATGTATGTATGACTATTATATCTACATTTCTATCATGACAAGTTTCTTGGGGAGTCCTCTTTATGGATGCAAACGCCTTTTCTTCTACAGATTGTCTACATATACCTTTTTTGTTTTTTTACCTACGTATAAATCAGAACAAAGACATAAATCACTTTTGCGCGAAACGTGAACATGCTATATATTTTAAACTTATTTAACCTAATTTTGTAAAGTTTGATTGATTTACGATATCTTTAAGAATGTTAATTTAACTCTATCATGATAATTACTTCATGTAATTGGTGACAAATACACTGTCAATACATCATTTCATTTGATATTCTCAGGTAGGTGATATACGAGTTTGACTTTTTAAGAAGTGCAAAAGTAAGATAAGAACTGTCAATAAGGATAAGTAAATAAAGTAGAACATTTATCAACACATTTGAAATTTTAAAAAATCATCGTTTAAGTAGGTTTGGTGGTCAGCAAGTTAATCTCTATATCCCCCTTAACATGTTAGATGTATGTTTTGGCCGTAAACTATTGTTTAGAAGAAAAAAAATGCAAATAACTTAATTTTAAATTTTAAAGATCAATTCTATGTAAAAATCAAAATTCGGTGGCCACGCATAGTCACAGATTTTCTTCATACTTGACAAGTTGACAGACTTTGATGAGTAAAAAAGCCTAACACCATTTATTTGTTGATATATTGTCCCGTTGTCCTGGTAACAGAGGGTAAAGATTTAAAATGGCATTTTAATGCTTATTTGAGAACATATTGTGAGTAATGTGCACAACTTAAGGTTTACAGGGTAGAATATATTATCAAAAACATTTGTCATTTTTCAAAAGAAAGATGGAGATTCATTCATGGAGAAAACGCATATTTTTAGAGCGTTTCTGTCATGATGGTAACTAAACAGGAATTTAAATATATGTTTTCTTCATTTAACTTGAATAAAAAGAGCAAATCTTGGATTTTTTTGGTAAACGCTATTATAATTGTGCAATAAGGAATTTAAATATGAAAACTGAGAACCGTTGCTGTGGTAACAAGCTAAAAAATAAGGTGAATTATAATATTTTTAGGCATATTTGAATGGATATTATTCACATATAATGAATAAATATATATAATCAATTGGTGAGAAAAAATCAAGTATGTCCTAAACTTTAATGACACTTGAAAAAAACCTGACATTTTCTAAAAATAACTGCCGTTGCTATGGACTTTTCAAAAAGTAATAACTTCTGTGTGATTTTCTATGTAACTTAATTTTCCATAGCAACATCAATTCTCTGTTGCCTAACAAAGCTTTCTGTGGTATATAATAAAAATCTAGATATATTTTTATAAGTTCCAACTAAAACAATTGCTAAAAATTTCTAAAATCAGGAACTAGAGCATATCAAAATCATCTTCAATTTCTCAGTTTGTCCTATTTTGTGGCCTTGTTACAGTACTATAGCAACGGATGTCAATTTCCATAATAAAATATATATTGCATGGACATTAATAAGAACGTAAAAATTTTATAGTTCCGATTTCGGCATATTAAAAAACCCACATATAACTAATTTAGAAAATGTGTAACGGTTTCCATGGTAACATTTTAAAAGTATTGGTTTCTCCATCAATTTTCTTATATAATGTAAGAATTGAAAATAGGACAAAGGCTGTTTTATGTCTTTGATAGTTTACATTAGTGGGCAAAACCTTCTAATATAGCTTCAAAGTAGGTAAGTTTTGCTATTTTTCCATCTTTAGCCTCTGTTACCATAGCAACGGTTACCCCTAGCAAGCAACTTTTAGTGTCTCTTTGCGTTTTACACCTAGGTGTGTCCATGTATGAAATATAAGGAAAATTGGTGACTATGCGTGGCCAGACCTTTTTATAAATCTTTGATATATAATTATGTTCCTATATCTTTATAGCTTTTCGTCTCAAGAAGTTTAAGAATAAGATAGGAAATAGTCCCTAAAGATAACTTATAATGGAAAATTTATTGCGCCCTTTACATGATATTCTTTGACATTTTTAATGTTTGTTCGACAATACTTCTATGCTATGTACTTTATATAAACAGGAAGAAAAATGAAAGAATGTCTGCATGTTAATCAGCGTAATGGTATCTTATTTTGAAATATGCCAAATATTATCATACCTTTAGAATTCAACCTTAGTAGCTCAAAATATATTAGGATAAATTATCTAAATATTTTTGGAATGAAACTGTTACATGTGTATCATAACTATTAACCTTAATTAACACTAGTCTAGAAGGCATGGATATTTTAATTGAGCAACCTCTGACCGTTATTAGAATCGGTATCATGAAGTAGAACGCAGAATGTTATTAATATCATAACCTTAAATTATTGGTATATGGGTTATGAACCGTTTACTCATTATTTCAAATGATTGACATGCACTGGAATTGGAGACTCTAAAGTATTGTCACTGAAATTATTAAAAATAATTTTCAACACTTCCTGATATTCAAAGTCTCGACATAATGATTTACTGTCAATGGTTTGCATGGGTTTTCAGAAAACAAATGTTTGATATTTTGTTAACAAGTTATTTATTTAACTTGTATTGGCAATTACCAACATTATCATTGAGATATAGAAAGATTTTATTTAACAAAGAGACACGTGTATATTCAATACATTTTGATGATTTAGTCACAAAGATAGAAGCTCACAGATAAATAAGTCATGTAACGTTTTTAGTAATAAGTGTTGTTTCACAAGAGTAGTAGTTTTAAAAAGTATTTACATTCAATATGCACTTTGTCCAAAATTTGCTTATTTTATACATTTAGATATAATTAAATGAAATGCTTAGATATTCATTAGTGCAATATTAAAATACTAAGTTTTAAACATTTGTAAATATTATGAAAACCTTTTTCCAGTTTCAAATTATGTGTTCTAGATATGATTATTTTGATGTGTATTATCTAACACATGTATAATCAAATTCATCTACCAAATGTTGTCACAAACCATCCTTCAGTATGTCTGAGAAAGTCCATTTTCAATAGTACCAGCTGTGGCACTCCACAACTGAGGGTATATGGGGGTACAGAACGTTTTCCATTTACTCATACAGTTTATTGAATGATGGACTGGGAACTGTTTTAATATTTTGATTCAGAGATGAGTTTCAACTATTGTTAAGCTGAGGTAGAAATGCCAATTAATATGAAATGATGATATTATTAACTCATCCATTGGTGTTATGTATACATTTTTATAAATTAGATTTTGAATATGAAAAGTACCTAGATGTTTTACTCCCAACAATAGTTCTAAATGTTTGCACTTTGAATCACCGTCTACCAGTTGAAATCGGGAAAATGGGACAGTAGTCCACTTAATGAAATTTGTTTAAATCATTGCACCTGGTAATAACATGCCATTCAAAATCATTGAGAAAATTGATGTTTATTGCAAAGATTTGAGGTAGTCTGTCCACAATGGGTTTTATGTCATAACCTTAATGTTCTTACTCATCGGTTATCTAAATTTTATGTTCCTTTGACCTAATGCATATGTACCTTTTAAAGAAGCATGGTCACGATTTTGGTCAAAATTTATATTTTTGTTTTGAATGTATACTATGCTTCAGTAAAACATTTTTAATAGTAAACTAAAACGTAAGTGTCAGTCGTCAAGTCATAAGCGAGATACAGAGCTCACAATTATTTGTTATGTAAGCAAAGCTCAGGTGATGATTTTGTTTACATTTTGAATATTGAAAAGACAATTCCAGATTTAGACCTAAATGGAATGTTACAAACGCTAGGGACTCTTTATTTCTGTTCAAAATGATAGAAAATCAGCTGGTATATTAAACTGGTATATTAAACCAATATAAACAAAAACATGGCACGAGGCTTTTTTACATAACAAAAAATTGTGGGCTTGTATCTTGTTTATCACTCTACGACTAACACTCAAATTTTGGTTGATCATTAGAAATGCATAATAAAAGCATTGTAAACAATAAAAAAGAAAGAAAATGACCAAATTCGTGACCATACCCCTTTAACACAGTTTTTGTCGTATTGTTACATATGTTTAAATGGTATTTAGAGAGTAAATGAACTAAAAC
The DNA here is from genome assembly GCA_033439105.1 of Magallana nippona. Taxonomy (NCBI): domain Eukaryota; kingdom Metazoa; phylum Mollusca; class Bivalvia; order Ostreida; family Ostreidae; genus Magallana; species Magallana nippona. The sequence continues at coordinate 48,922,562 of CM065919.1, forward strand.
TTGAAATTATTTGAAACGGCACATATTCATTTATTCAAAAACTCTTAATAGACTTCATTTTTAATTGAAGCTACAAAAACTATATAACATAGCTTTTATTACTGTTTCAGTTGTAACTTACATTTATTACCGATAGTAGAAAGATTTATAACATTTATGTTGAAATTAAAATGTGCTAGGATTTGGTTTGGTGGCATTTTCGTTTAAGATGCATCTTATTTCATTCACTAAATAGTTTTTATTCGTCTAGAAATAATAATAATAAAAGTCAAATAAAGGAACAAAAAATGTGTTTAAACATTACATAAACTGACATTAAAATGCCAGGTCTTTTGACCTCATCATCATTTTCTTACATAATGCATTCAACAATTTAGATTGATATGTTAGCGCAATAGGGCTATATTTATATCAATTAAAATATTTTATTGTCTAGTGACACTTCTGTATTCATTCAGTACAATTTGTAGTTCTACATAAAAAAAACCATTCAAATAGTTTGTGACAGAGATAAGGATAACCTTTTTGTATAAAATTTCATCAATTAGTGTTATCAATTGTACGCAATGGGCATTTGATTATAAAAATTGTATAAAACGTCAATTACATTTAAGACAAGTGTTGTTCTGGCGTCTTAAACCCATAGTTAGGAAATAGCTTCATACATTACGTCTCCAATGTTTTAATTAATAATGGGACATATGTAAAAGTTCTTTACGGTCAAAAACAGAAAGGAAGTCCCTACAAAAAATAATTTGCGGATGCTGTCTTTTTGAGGTTCTCAAAATATGTGCATCATTAACATTTGGTCGTAAAAGATGTGAATTTTGAAGTTATGGTAATAAATTTAGGGTGTGAACAAACATTCGTGAAACAGAGGTTACTGAGTAAAAGACTGACGAGAAATAGATGTATATAGTTACATCAGACAACTAGCTCCAGGCCATTACTACTGGATTCTTGGCGTTCGCAGAATGCCGATTCCGTCCAGTCATGTCTTATACACGTAGCATATCACATTTAAGGCTTATGAATCCCGTACTTGAATTTTGAATATTGTGTGTTATACCATGATCTTTTGCCCTTAATGCCAACCACACTTCAAGATCTCATGTCCTGTACTACTTCTAAGAGTTCTAGCAAAACATTTTTTTTATAATTTTAAAATCTTCATAGGGACATTACTAAATATCCCCAACCTCCAACCCCAATCCCCCACCAAAAAAAAAAACAAAAAAAAAAAAAACACGTCTGTTGTCACTGCTCTGTATGGTATAATATGTACGAGCAGTATTTATGACTATGCACTCAGTAGATTTCATACTTTAAAGTACTAGTATACTTTTAAGACCCAATTAATATGAGGATTTTGTATTTCAGACTTATTTTTTTTATGCCTCCCTTTAAAGAAGGGAGGGCATATTGCTTTGGTGCTGTCTGTCGGTCGGTCCATCATAAGTTTCCGCAAAATGTGCACCTACTAAAATGAAATTCGATTTACATATTAATCATATAACTATCTAGGTCAAGTTCGATTTTCGGTATGAACGATCAATTTTTTACTTCGAAAAATTCTAATTGTTTGCAGTTTCCATTCATTTTCTTCGCAGAGAATGCAGAGGTTGCACCTACTGAAATAAAATTTAGTACACAGATTTATCATGTGAATATCTAATTCAAGATCGATTTTTGGTATAATCGATCAATTTGTTACAGAGTTATCCCCCTTTGACTTCAAAAAATTACAATTACATGTATTTGCAGTGTCCGTTCATTTTCTTCGCAGAGGTTGCACCTACTGAAATGAAATTTGGTATACAGATTTATCATATGAACCTTTAGGTCAAGATCGATGTTGGATATGATCGAGCGATATTTGACAGAGTTATGCCCCTTGGATTTCGAAAAATTTCAATCATATTTGCAGTTTCCGTTCATTTTTTTCGCAGAGGTCTTCAAGGGAGGGGTATACGAGTTTCACAAACATATCTTGTTTTATTCCAGTTTGAATAAGTTTGATGTTGTGCTGTTAAATCATATCGCAGACTAATTATATATCGAGTATACAATCAGCAACAAGGGAAACAACTCTAGCTTCTTTGTAATTGCTGATTTCTTTAGAATGCCTTATTTTTATTCCGTTTATAGTACATATAATTATCATATCGCTGTTTTAAGAACTTGTTTTAAGAACTTATTAGTCAATCACTCTACCTTGATCTATATAGGGGCCATAATTCACTTTTTTAAAAATGATTTTATAAGTCAATGTGCAAACGTATTTTGTGAAACTATTTTTAACTTGCTTATTAATGATAATAGCAGTTGAATAATGAAAAATTGTGTTTGTTTTTTTTGTTTTTTTTTTGTTTTGTTTTGTAAACTGTAATTATATGTACTGTTCAGCTGGTTGCGTAATATATATTAAAAATTGCTTTACCTCAGTAAGAAAGTTCCATTTCTAAATGTTTTATCGCGTCCCGTGACTGTAGGTTGTCATGACAATCGCAACATGTTTCTGATGGAATTTCTTTTTTTTTTATATATATAATGACATACAATATGAATTGGGTTACAAAGCCAACATTCCTTAACTTAAATAGTGGTCTTATATCTCGTCTGTTTTGTTGCTATTTACTTTTAAAAGGTTTCTCCGTTTTCTCTGCAGAAGTTTGAGCATTTCACTCTGCTCCAGACACAACATAGTGACGACATTTCAAAGGGCACTACTTTTAACTGAAAGCCATTTCAGAGGGCAACTACTCCAAATAAAAAGAACTTATACGGAACGCGGTTTATGTATAAACTTTTATGAAATGTCGAGATAAGTAAGCGATCGATCGGCCATTTTGCTGAATATAAATTCAACCAGTCGGACAAAGAAACATATCCGGCAGTCACGTGCCATGTTTAAACCAATAAAAATGTGACATTTCAGTCCGAGGGAAAAAACAATTTCTAAACAATATCATTACAACATAAACTACAAGGATACATTGTTAAAATAGTAAATGTTCCAATTGTTAGAAACAGAATAATTATTTACTTTCTATGTAATTAATGCTATTGCTTTGTTTGCATCTGAAAACAGCGAAATAATGGTGAATTTGAATTATGTTTAAACTCATAAAATAAATCATTAGTGGTATAAATACATGCGAGGTTGCAAACTTCAGCAACCACTTGTCAGATTATAATTTTTACTTGTGTATTTCTATTATAATAAATGAGTCGACATATCAGATCTTTATGTCAACTTGTCAAATCTTTATGTCCACTTAAGAAACTCAATATTTATGTTAATAAAACGTGTGTCGCCACTTACTGTCATCTAGTTGTCATACCTTCTGATATGTCGACATTGGTATCTGTAACGTAACAATGTGACAAGTTCACATAAGTGTCAAACAAGCACAATTATTAATTGACATCTGAAATCGGACATAGTCATTTAATAATTCGACTTGCATATCATTATAACGAAATTATCAAGAATGAATACAATCGGGTCGTTATTTTGCCTTGTACATGTAATCTTACCGACTTTTCAGGAAAAAAATATAACTTAGTGGCAAAAATTTGTCATATACACGTTTTGGTTTACATTTTTTTTGACACTTGAATAAGTGACAGGTCGACATAAAGATTTGACAAGTCGACTGAAATATCTGACAAAACAACCTTAACCTATGACAATGATTATCTTACAAGTGATGACAGAATTGTGTCACCATATACATTGTACGTGTATAACCAAAAGGCTCTTAACTTTGAATGAGATTTTTAATTTTTTTTACATTTGCTTACTTCTAGGAGACAGAACAGGAATCTAATACTGTATGAGTTTAGAGTACATTATACATGTATATTTATATTTTCCAGTTTCTCTGTCTGTTATAACAGTGCGAACAAAATTTATAAAGTATAGTTCAATTCATTTCATCAGTGACGAAAATGACGGTGTTGGGGCGCAAGCGGGGTTTGTATAATTATACGAAATGAAAATTACGTGCAAATCTGGACAATTTAATATCTAATCGTACAATTGCTGAAAATAATATAGCATATATATGAATATATATAAGTATAAGTAATAGAGAATTATTCTTTGGGTATTTCCATATCTAGGTCATTATGGTCGGGGCGTGATCTTAAACGTATATATCATAAAGCCCTTCGGACATTATTGAATTTGATCACCTCATAATATACAAAGATTGATTCCTTATTCCTTAAGGAAATACAGAAAGAAAATAACCTTGAAGTTGTTTTAAATAACAAGCATGTTTAATGGTAACAATCTACCAAAACAAAAAATAAAAATTAGATTCAACTTTGTTTTGCCACGACCATTAGCGGCCCACGTGAATGAGTAACATGAACCCTTTGCATTATCTGGGTTATCACTTTCAATACGTAAACAAAACAGGCAAAAATCAAATAAAATGTGTTAATTTATACACAAAATCTCATCTTAGCGTATTAATTTTAGAATAAGTGACAAGATCCTTGAAAAATGTATTAATTTTTCTAAGAAAATTTTTTTTGTCACTGTATTTCATGTTATCAGGAAGATTTGTTTATCATCGTATATATCATGATAATTAAGTCATCTTCGAGTCACGTATCGTTAGGAAGCGTCTATGAAAATCATTAATCGTAATCTATCAAATGAGCAAATTCACTCGATCAGATGACGTCTTTCTTTTCTTTCAAATCGCAGCATCGCCACCCTTTTATTCAGTGCATACCTCGTATTTACTTTGTTAATTTTAGCTTCATTCGCTTGTGTTTCTGTTTCCATCAACTTCAACGAAAGAAGTCTTATTCCACAAAAAAATCCTTGTAATTCGTTTACTGAATACATTATTAGGCAATCTTAATAAAAATTATTTTAATCATATTTACAAACATATTGTTGAAGATTATTTTTAAACAAGTACAGCATTGTTTTACTTTTTTTGTTGTCAAATTTTCATCAGAATAGATTTTCTATTTTAAAATAATTAAATCCTTGATAAAATGATTGAAACTGGTTCACTCGTTTTACCAGTGGTATAGGAACACAATCGGATTTCTTTATAAAATTGGGGAAGAAAATACTTATTAATTGGTAGTATACCCTGATAAACAACGAAGAATACAACCTGCTACACGTACTTGACTGAAGTATACACGCTAAAGTTTCAAGTGGCGAAGACGAATTGTAACTTTTCAATTTGTAAGAAGTACATACAGATCAAGGCAGGTGAACTTGTCTGAAAACTCCAAAACAACTGCTATGACATATCTTCCTTGTCTAATTTTATGACAAAAATGCCCTAATTTCTCTATAAAGACTGAAACTTTAATTAACTGATACTGAAGGTATCGCAACTAAGAAGTCGAAACAATGTATGCAAGTGCTGGAATTGAATTTTGTCAAACATTGATACAAAACCGATAGCAAACGACCTTTGTGAGACTCTCAACATTACAGGTAAAATTCGTTGAATGAGATGCTATGTACATGGCCCTCCATGTTAAGGTGGGTGCTGGCACGATATTTCTCCCTTGCTTCATGCGCCATAAGAAGCACCTGAGTGTCTTAGGCAGTACATATATTGAGTTATCTCTCTTTCATTAAGATTTGCGACGGTGATAATTCTCAAGCTAATTGATATAATATATACAATTTCCATGCCAAGTAAAATGCGACTGATTCAATGCATGCATAAATGAATAAAGATCCTTTATTTTCTTGAAACAATGTTTTTATATTCATATTATTGTATGTATTCATAACATTGAAGATAAATAAAATATTTCTCTATCACAGACACATTTTTAGACATAAATTCTCCTTATAAAAGAGAACTCTATATCAATGACGTTTTGATTGCATGTTTTCAGAATGCAAAATCTGAGCGACCTCCAACAAAGAACCAATTGATTATCATGTCTTAAAAACTTGCGTAAAATTAAAACAGAAAAAAGTAAATAAAATTTATAACAATAAACGAATAAATACTATACCCAACACAAATCTGACTTTTAACTGACTATAATATTGTTTTTCTGCACGGAATGGTAAGGGCAATTTTCGAAAGCACAGAGAGAGTCGTGTTCATGTTTTTTGCCGTGAAAGTCCCTTTCTATTGACATCATTGTTGGAACGTCATTTAAATGGTCCTTCACTCGCTTGTGGTCGGTGTCCGCGGCCGACCGGATGCGTTCTAACTTCCGTTTCTTTTTCCTTGTCACATCCGATTTTTTACTTCTGCGCAAATTTGAATTTTTCATCGAAGAACCAGATGTCTGAGAGTTTGAAATTTGAGGTAATTTTTCTGTCTTTTTCACTTCGTTTTTCACAGAACCAGATCCAAATCGAGCAGTTTTTGATTCGTTGTCAATGTCGTTTATTTTTGGCAAAAATAAATGAAGCTGCGCATGCGCGTCATCACTCACCCGGAAGTCTACTTTGAAATAAACTTCTGAACCATTGTCATCGTCTGAATTATAATCCTCATCGTCATCTTGCTCGTCTTCATCCTCTTCAACATCTGCCTCAGCAATGGCTTCCTTCGGAGGGTATTCCTGGGGAATTTGCAATGATTTTGTTATCGGTTGAACCAATGGTTCTACTTTAGGGGGAGAAACTTCTATCACATTGTTCCTGGCTACATTTAGTTTACAAGTGCCATTTCTACGTATTTCCCGATTATAGGAATTTTCCAAATCTGTCGAGGTATAAACTGTATGACTCTTCTCAAGTTCAGCCTTCGCCTTCAGCTCGTCTACAAACTCTTCCTTCGCTATCACTTCCAGTTTTTCTGTAGCTTCTATCAGTCGTTTGAAGGTCGGTGAATGAGACCGAGGATGATAACCATATTTTGAGGGGAAAATAACTTTTTCTTTCCTCTTATTTAACTTGAGTCTGTATTGCATAGGCTTCACCAACTCAGCAAAGAAACGAACATCACCGAGGTGTTCCGAGTTATGAGGTCCTAAAGAGGTCGTTGTTAGACTGGCAAAACTTGCTCTAAGCTTCTCGGCGTCGTCGGAGGACTCCAGAAGGGCTTTGTCACTGGCACTAAGGTGTTTCCCGAGTTCTGAAGTAGCACTGCTTGACAGAGTCAACCCTTGTAGTCTGCAAAGGAAACTTCTGATTTAATCAATTGTACACAAAACATTTTATATAATTAATTTAAGCCTCTTAAATCTGTCATGATGAACCTGTAATACTGTAATATCAACAGCAAGAAAATACATCTGTATTAGCATAAAAAAATGATAACTGTTATCAAAATAGTCCTGTTAAAATAGCTGTTAAACAAAATACCTATTATCAATTAACATTACACTTCTGTGACACTTCAGTCATACTAGTAAACATGCACATATTCATACAAAAAACAACATTTTGCTTTACCGCATACATACATCTGTACATGTACTTGTTATATTCCATTACACTGATTGACAGGTTCGTTGAAAATGGCGAATACAAGGTATGGTACAAAAATATGAACAGATCTTTTAACTTATCTCTAGTATTTAAGTGCAAAACTTGTCATCTTTAAACCTGTATTTTGCATTGGAAATGATTCAAACTGACTAAAGTAAAATTGAAACTTTTTAAAAGTTCATTACAGAGTTCCATTTCTATGTTTTAAAGACACATTGAAACGCTGTTTAAAAAATGGACTTTTAAATCCTTTTTGTCATTACCAGCTCGGTTTACTATTAGGTCATTTAATTTAATTATGTTACTTTGAAAGTAAATACCTTTTAAATAATACACTATACTTATACTAAGACTTATTGAAATTCTTTAGTGCTAGCGCATACAAGTATGGTAAACATTTCTAGAGATTTATTTCAACATTGATTCGCTTCATGTTTTCTTTACTTAAGTTGCGCTATTTCAATTTTATGTAAATGAAAAATAACCGTTTTGTTATTACACATGGAATCAAATTTCCGGTGTTTAATATAAATACAGATAGGTACTGCGTGGGAGAATGAAAAACGTAACAGATCAACTAAATTAGCGTCTCTCTCTCTCTCTCTCTCTCTCTCTCTCTCTCTCTCTCTCTCTCTCTCTCTCTCTCTCTCTCTCTCTCTCTCTCTCTCTCTCTCTCTCTCTCTCTCTCTCTCTCAACTTGAGTTAGGAAATTTGTTAATTAATCGTAACTATCGATCTCATTTAAACAATGATTGATTTAATTTATGAACCTTTAGACAAAAAGCATACCTTAGCATTGTGAAAGATTAAGGAAGGAGCGTTTTTCCTGGGAAAGGAACATCTGATAATTCCGGGATAGGTTCAGGTTTTATCCGGATTTTATATGAGCACTGACCGCGTCATCGCAGCCAAAGTTTCATTGAAAGATAACTTTTCATTAATAAAACTAACAATTTAAACTGGCATCTGATGAATATATAAATCAAATGCGAACAGTAACGCAAAGGGGAGCAACATATATAAAATACGCCAAACAAAAGAGAGAGAGTGATATAGCTAAAACGAAAATCCGGATCAGCCAACAGCACTCCGGAATTTAAAGCCTCTTTGAATAACACTTTTGACAGTTGATATACAGAACGTAAAATACTTTTGATAAATTATATATTCAGAAAATATTGTTGCGCAGAGTCAAAAGCCCGGAATCAATTAGCTCTAATCGGATCGGATTTCCTTAATGTGATATTTAACTTGTATTACATCTTACGGTCTTTTTATGAGCTTTAATTGAAACACAGATTGAAACGATAGAGATGAAATCACCATTGATGCTATGAAACCTATGGCCTCCTATTATACAGACAATCAACCTCTCGTAAATTTATAGTAATAACCTGAGTAAATAATTACATCGAACCACGTGACCTACGGTTCTACGAGACCCTAAGTCTGTAGGATCTTGTAACTTTGTGTGTTTCTTTGTAGAGTTGGAAACGCCCATAAATATATAAAGCTATACAGAGTTGAATTCTCAATCTCGACATGAGAAACTATACATACTCTGTTTTCGTATTAGCCATTTTTTTTAATTTGCTGCAGCTATTCAGCCGTTTTCATACATAGCAAACACATGAGGCATTCTTTATTTATTTTTTAACTCAGTCTAGAGTAAGTAATTATAAGAAAAAAGCGAACTATTATGTTACGCACTCTTTGCACTTAGAGGACAAAATCTTCAGTTTTGAAGAAAAGTAGCATGAATAAACGTTACAATTGAGTATATAATTGGATCCCCTTTTTCGAATTGAAGATATATCTATTAAAAAAATTGAAAAATTAAAAAGTTGCAAAATACCTCGGTAACGGTAAATGAAATCCATGGAAGCATTGAAGTTTGCTGAAACTAGAATCTAAGCTCTTCATTGATCTCCGATTAACTCCTATAATTTCCTATATAGAAAAATATATATCCGTTCAGTCTGTCTTATAGACTTTCATGCTCAGAAAAGCCTATCATCACACGCTGTGAAATAGCTCGGTTGATTCCTTAAGTCATTCTATATCACTCCATGGAGGAAATTCCTGCACCAGTAGGTATCAAAGGTTCATAAAGGTCTGTTTGTAAACAAAAAAGTGCCCGGAGAACAACACTGCGTGGTCTTGCTTTTTCTCTATTAAAAAAATCTTTAAAATCCAACAAAGGTCGTTCTATGAGTCTTACAGAGGAGATATGATAGATCTTATCTTGTGATCTTGATTTAATGCGAACAGGGACATTTCGATAGCAGTGATTCTAGCTTGTTGCTATAGACCAAAACAATGGGAAATTCCAATCAATTTCGAGGACCGTCTTTTAACAATACAAAGATGTGATGAACAGCAGGTCTTGGTATTGTCGGACCGAGGAAAAATCTTTAGCTATTGTCTCGCACCGTAAATAATTCAGTTTTGAAGTAATAATTTCGTAATCGCTCATGGTATATTACTTCTCTTAAACAGCTTGAATATTTCATACTTCTACCACATTTACGAACTATGACCTCAAGGATATTGAGATTTCAACTTAAATATAAGCCCCTTATTTTGAATGAAGTTTTAACAGACAGGTTTCAAAAGCATTTTGCAAAGAATCACTTTGTTTTCTCTTGCATGTTCAATAGAATTAAATTACGTGTGATTAAGAGGACATATGATAACTTGTTTAACATTTCGTGAAAAGCAAACTTGAGTAGAAAATGTAGTCCATTTGAAAATGAGATGCATTTTGAAAATGACTTTGAAATACTTATCAGAACTTACGAAGGGGCACTTATATAAATAAAATGCACACACCGAGAGGTCGACGCGAGGATTAGATTGATATTATATGTATACAATAGTGACTGTGCATCCCTACACGTTCATCTCTAACTATGAATCAGTGTCTGTGCATACAGACATTTAAAGTTTTACGTTAAAGCAAATTCATCGGTCAATGCGACAGGTCCCGCTGGTAAGAACTTGATTAATTTCCCCACACTCGGCAAAGAACATGTATCCGCAATTATAGAACTTTATAAAATCGTTGGACTTTGGTATAGCAGCGGTTGAGAAAAAGAACGTTGCGTTTTTTTATGATCTTTCATAAACCCTGATTACTTCAAGAAATTTAACCGTAGATTAAAGAAAATTAATTGTATATCATCGTATGAAATATTCCGTGATATATATATTACCGGAATTATACATATCACAAATTAATCTGGATGTAGATTTACAAGGTTACAAGTAAACATGAAAGAGATTGGTCTTAAACTTTTTCTTTAATATCTAAATTCTCCAGGAGAGAGAGAGAGAGAGAGAGAGAGAGAGAGAGAGAGAGAGAGAGAGAGAGAGAAGATTTAAGTGTTGACTTTCCTGTTGCCAGTTTTTTTTTATCGGGTCAGTACATGTATCTCAGTGCGTGAAATCTTCATCTCTATTAAGTCATTAAATCAATGATACAAAGAACATGAATTGTGTTTTAACCCATCATCCGTTGAGAAAATATTTGGTAATTTTTATCTATTAATGCAGAAAAGAATTTTTATTATAAATTAACAGGTTTGAAGCACATTACACATTTTATTAATTTTATAATCAGTAGATTATATCTCCAGCATTTCTAATTATAACGTCACTGAATCAGAAGGTTCGTGTTAAATTTCAACAAGCATAATCCTGCCCGCCACCAATTCGAAATGCCATCCTTGAAATTTAATTTAAACTCGATATTTATCACAAGAACACAATAAAAATCGAATTTCGCTTTATCTAACAAGAGTAAGGATAGAATTCAAAATTTTAAACAGCAATAAACTTTCTTCCACATTGAATACTTATATATATTTATTAGAAAAGTGTTCAAAGCATTCAAAGAACATGAGTTGATTGATAAATCATCTCGTTTAATTTACGTAAATTGCCCTGGTGAAATAAATGACGTTACCTCGCATGCCTTCGTGGACGTTTTATAAAGTTTGGACCGGGTTTTCGGACAAACTGTCTGGATGTCTCGGGATGGACCATCAGGAGGGACATGATGATTTAGAATTACGAATGTCCTGCTAAAGATTTACATTTGGGATCAAAATAACACATCCACAAAAGGCTCCGCCATGGAGACTCGTAGGAGCAATCTCACGGGAATATTAAAACTTTCCTTTGTTGAAATTAGTCTTTGTAAATAGAAGTGCTGGTCTATGAACACAAAGAAAAGCTCGGAATAAATACAATTGGAATAGCTGGACGGGCACCTGTCATGGATAACAATAGAAATATCAATTCTTCATTGTTTGTAGAGCAAAGATGAACCTAGTTAAAGGCCCTGTCTTTGTTCATTTGCAGTAATCTGTATTCTGAATAAACTTGAATCTCGATAGAGTCCCTAATTCCTAGCCCTGGTGTAAATCATTATGTCGAATAACTTTTAAAATTCTTCAGCGATGTTTAAACCCCTTGAAATAATGAGAAACAAGGGTAATGTGGAAGTTTACAACTAATTTAAACAGAGTCCCGATTGTTTGATTCCCTGTGGACACGAGTCTTCGTAATTCTACAGAATTTGAAAACACGGCACTCTGTGGGTATTTCTAACCAACGTCGTAGTTCTTAAATTTCCACAACTAAATGCTTAAAAACAAAAACTCACCTAATGTAACAATAACAAACTTATTATTCAATTCAAACGAATTAATGAGTGTACATGTACCAGAATACATTTGGGTTATAATACATGTATTATCGGCGCAAAAGAAAATTAAAAATGTCAATTTTACTACGTACATTGTCGCCTGTCTATTATTTCAAAAAATTTCAAAAGTAATGAATGCAAACACTGATGAACTTTAAAGGAAATTGTTAATCACATTTTATTTATTTATTTTTATTAATGTAATGTTTTCAATCAATCAATTGATGTTGATTAGAAAATTAAAGATTTTTTTTTTCAAATATGTCCTACGATAATTAACATTAAATTTGATTAACATTTAAGTTGTTTCATATGGAAAAGGAGGTCAAGAGAAATGTTCATGGAATTGTATGAAGAATCGATTCATTGGATTGCTGGGTCAACATACTAATACTTCAGATTATTGGGTTTCTCTTGTCAGTATGAGAAGCGCTATAAAAATTGTAAATAAATGATCTCCTGTATAAATAGGACGGGTATATGATAGCTTACACAGCTGATCTTTACTTAGATTAAGATTATCTGTACAAAAAAAAATAATCTATCGGTATACTGTGTACTTATTTCATACGTCCGTACACTGTATGTACGTAATTTAATCTAATATTTATATATCAGCCAAATTTGAAATACGATATGCATGCGTCATAACAATGACTATTTCCTTATTATATCCTCAGCTGTGGTAGCCATATGTATTGAGTTGAATTAAGAGGCGTGAGGTATTTGGTCTAATTTGGGTACTTATAGTCCGTTGCACTTTTTTTGTAAAATAAAGAACCAAAACACACACACACACACGCATACATACATATTTCTATACCCGGTTTTGCTTAACATAATTCAGCCATAAAATCCACAAAGCTTTTTAAATTTCTGTTTTTACAAGTGGCAGCAATCTTCTTTGAAGAGGTGGGAAAATATGAAATATAAATGTATATCAAGAGTATGCCAATTAGTTAAATCACCTTCTAAATCCGCTCATTGGTGACAACATGTTACTTTCCCTTTATGTAGCAACTTTAAAACGACAGGCGTTGCCAAACAGTGAATGAGTATGTAGCCATTGTATGCCTGTCTTTCTGTGCATGTTTTTACGGTTTAGTGTTGTTTCTACTTCAAATAAATTTGTACAAGGGGCGGGATGGGGTTGAGAAGGTCTAAAAAAAAAAACCAGACGCATATATTAAATTTTGTTTTACCGATGTAACTATAAAATGACTAGTTTATCCAGACAGAATTGAAAAAATTGAAACGTCAAAAGAGGTATAATTATCTGATTTTCCCCCTAATTATGACGCTAAGTTATAAGCCATAATGAACAGCAAGAAATTCGTAATTGGCAACATCCTTTCAACAATATATTTATGAAAGACTGCCTTTTAAAGAATTGTTGACACGACATGCCAGTAACCTGTACATGCTCTGTATACTACGCTAACAAGTCGACCTGTTTACTGATAAATACAGGTACTTATCTACTGTGATCTAAGAGGGGTAGTAAGACGAAGTCCTAGATTCACGTCCTAGGGAAGACGAGGGGTGCTTCTGGTCAATGAATACCTGTATATAACCGTATACCTGAATATTTAGTCGCGAACCGGAGTGGTTTGTTTCGAGGGATAATAGCGCAAGAAGTGCGCCATATAATAGTTTATTGCAAAAACGAGTAGGACTTATTCGAGTTTCGTGTAGAAACTTCTGTCTTGTCAATATTGACTACATGTACAATGGGATTTTCTTGAAGGCGTATCTCTTACGGAGATTTATTATCAAGGGTAAACGCTGGGGACGAATTTCTGAACTTTCATGAAAGCAGTATATTAAATCGCAACATTCAATACGATTAAGACTTCGATAAACCGTAAATGTAATCCAAAACTAAGTTTTTGCCCAAATTGATATTTAAAACGCTTGCTTGAAAAAATTGAAAGTTAATTTAAAGATATATTTTTGCCATTGAAACTTGGTTTAGACAGAAACAATTTTGTAAGTGTATCCTCGCGCATAAAATTTGTAATTACAGTTATTGCAAACGGTAGTGAATACCATTTGCTATATCTTCGTCTTCAGGTACTATAACACAATATCAAGCAAGCAAAATTAAAAGAGAGTTTACGGTAACAGGAGCCATTTTAATACAGATATGCCAATCTTTAAACAAATAAAAAAATAACATAATATGATCCAAATGATATTCGAGATGAGAATGAGAACGACATCTGAAATATGAATTAACAGAACTTACTTTTTTGATTTTTGTTTGAAATAAAACTCCGCTTGCTGTCTAGTGGGTCCCAGGATGGGAAACTTTCGCGGGGACTTAAATTCCGTTTTGTCATCCTCTGACGTTTTCGACCCTGGACGACTGTTCGAATCTGGGGAACACCTCAGCATTGGGGGTAGTTTTCTTCTTTCTACCCCCATGGCGTCCAGGGACCGGTGGCTTGCTGGGTTTCTGTCATTTTTGGATTCCTTGGTCAACTGTAGAAGATCTAAAGAAGAGTGATGACGTCGAAGGGGGCTCAATGAAGACTTCCCCAACAAGTCTATTGTAGTCGCCTGCCGATTCAGACGGCTAGTTGGCCCGGCAATATCAAAGGCCAAAGACATCTTGTTGACTCAAACTTAAATCAAGTCACAATCCTTTGATTAACATAGGTGCCAATTTTTTCAATCCCGTTTCGTGTTTTGTATTAGGTTAATGTATACACCACCTTTATAATAAGCCTTGCGTCACATTGTTTGATATGAAGGTTCTCAAAAATCTTCTTAATGTTCCCAAGAATTCGGTTGCACGTTTATTTCTTATTGACTCGAAAAGGTCAACAAAAATTGTCATTTTAATGTAACGAGAATATAAATTCATTATATTTTACACCTTTGATATTGGCGAGGTGCACAAGATGTCACATTTATCATCAGCCAATCATTTCCTGTGATCATTGATCGACATTTGACAGAACACAGCTACAAGAAGAATGGTTTGGAATATACCTTTGGATCTAACAAGAATGGCCAACAAACGGTTACATTGTAGACTTCTGAATGGCGCTGAGCGGATTCCATTGTCATGCGGCCGAACGTTTCACCAGAATTTAATACACCTATAATATGGCACTCAAAAGGTTGTTCAGACTTTATTTATCACTCGGGAAATCTGTCACACAATTCAAATCCCCGCAGGATGTCCACGGATAGTTTAAATATCACATATATAAGTATATTTACAGTGCTAACACAATCTTCTTCTCACTTTAAAAATCTTGACAATGGAATTCACTTCCCTTCCGCTTAAAAAGACACACAAAAAATATACATTTCTTTTTCTGGCCTTTGTGATCAGTTAAATGCATCTCTGATGAATTCGAGTCGTAAAATCACTGTCAGTAATAACAAAGCTTGGAGGCGGATTAGAATTTGGAAGATCAAGTATCAGCGGAATGCGACTGTACAGCAGATTAATTGATTTAAAATGTTCAAAACCTGCCGTGAATTTCCTCCCGTGTCTCATTGATGTAAAAAAAGATATGCCAATTAAATAGGAAAATTCTAATAATCTGTCGGGTATAATCGTAGCTTTTGTTCAGTTATTGCTCCTGCTTTATTGATTGGATCAGATAGCTTTGGAATACAAAGGACCTCAATATAAATCGTAAAGTTTTATGAGATGAATCTCTTGGTAAATTGCTTCAAATGGCAGAATTTAAGAAATTACAACACTAAAAACTTTCTAATAGCCGCTGATTATGACAACGTTCTGTATACAGGTGTTTTATATGATATCGAGAGTAGGCTGTAAAAAGCTGTTTCGCCTCTGCATTTATGTTGTTACAGTTAATTCTAATAAATACCGTTATCCTATATGATTGATTTATCAAATTGGTGATAACGCTTGCCGATTTTACCTTTGAAAAAAAAAATAATGCCCCTATTATGAATAGTATTGGATTTATTTTGTACAAACTCAAATTAGAGCAAAGAAAGGAGAATGGACTTTTGACCTACTTGTATATGTATCATTGAAATATTCTTTCTATTGAATAATGTTGCTAAATCAATCTCAGACAAGTGCCACGATTAAAGTAAGAAAGGTATTTGATTAGTTAATATATTGACAAAATTTGTTTAAAAGTATGGTTGCTAAAGTTTGAATAGGCTTTTCCTCGATATTCTAATATTCGCGAAAACAACATGTAGTCATTGTCAAAATAATTTTGTATATGTATACGCAAGATTTTATTGTGAAAAAAAAAATGTCCCAGAAGAACATGTACACAAGTTACACAAGTTTATCAGTAAGCCTTATTAGCAAAGTTATAGACATGTATAAATTATGTTATCTTCCTTAGTACATCTTAAAAACTTGTAGACTGCGGATAATAAGTTATTTATTATTTGTTCAAAGTTACAACACCAAATAATTAATATAATTATGTTTAACATATGCTTATACCTATTTTCCAAATATATTTTAAATATATGTTCTACATATGTTTAAAAACAATTAAGGAGGCTGGGTGGTCAACAGATTAACCGTCAGGTCTACTTCAAAATAGACAGGACTTTTTAAAACTATAAACTGTTTTGGAGAGGAAAATTTTCATATATTTTAGCTTTGAAATTTGATTAATTTCCTATATCTTTAAACAGAGATCAGTACCGTCTAAAATGGTTAGAATCATTATCATTCATCCTTCTTATCACGAGGTTTGATTTGCATAAAAATTAATGTATACAAATTAAATCACATGTTAAACATATGTTGTAATTTCTCCCGTATACATTAGACTAGAAACGGAGTCGGCAAAGGGTCAGTAATGGATACGTATGCATAACATTTATATGCAGTTCTATAACCACCATTTCTCCCATAGCTATGACCACTGGACTGTATCACGTGATATAACAATGTACTATCTTTAGCCATATTTTTATATAATCATCATGAATCTTTAGAGCTCGGTACACGTGGGGAGTTTTCTCCTACTTTTTAGCATCTTGTCAGACAAGAAAAATTATGCATCCTATACAAATGTTCTGTGTGCTTTTTATTTTAGAGCTCTCCAGTTTTGGGACTGTCTCTTCCGATTTATATCTATCTGTCCACAGGTTGGAACATCTAGCCAAACACGAACCTGCTCTACTCGCAGGGATCAAGAAGTATGTTGATGCTCAGCCACTAGGAGTTCCAGCAGAAATTGTCAGGTATATTACACAGATAGTTTCATTGCACAACACTACATAGACGTATTTTATTTTAGAAAAAAAATCACTTGAAAAAAATATACGTACCTCTATGGTATTGAATTTCTGAAATATTATACAATCATTTTTATTCGTCGCTGGTCAGGTCTATAAAATTGTCATAAGTTAACGGGTGTCAGAGGACACACAGTTCGTGGAAACTGGATTTACTGATTACATTTATTTAGTATCAAAAGTATATAGATAACGTGTCATTTGTCGTGGACAAGATAGTCCATGGTTCATAGAAATAGAATACATATGAACCCCACACAATTTTACATTGAGAAGAAGCTTCCGATTGCAGATAAATGAAACTTTTATATTTTATTTTTCAGATTCATCAACGAGACAGAGATTATGTTATCAAACAAGTCGAGTGTGTTGCATAATATTCATCATCCAATCAACGCTTTCCATTTAGTTGAGAGATTTGTTTTCAACTGGTTGTATCTATTTGAGAAACTGTGTTGCAAGAAATGTACCAAAGTGAAAGCGGTCCAAGGTTGGTAAATTTTCATGACACTGAAAATACGAGAGAGAGAGAGAGAGAGAGAGAGAGAGAGAGAGAGAGAGAGAGAGAGAGAGAGAGAGAGAGAGAGAGAGAGAGATATTTCATTAATATTTTTCATATTTGAATATAATGTATTTGCTCGGTTATGAAATTAGATAAATACAGAATGAATGATGTATATCAAGTGTTTATACCTGGCTATTGATACTAGTACTTCTGGAAATAGGGCACTGTTATTACATGTAATTCGAAAATAGTGGGGAAAAAGTATAAATGATATACAAATATCCTTTTTTTCTCGTATTTTCACAGATTTTAAGACAGCTACTGAGTATGTCTTGTATAACGTTACGCGACTTCCGGTCTTGAAGGATATGAATGGCACCATGCGAGCTATTTTCCGCCTCTGGAAAACCTACAAACTGGACATCAACAAGCTTCTTCAAGGAGAGGTTCTGGGACATAAAGCATGGCCACTAAATCAGAAACATTTGGTACGACTGATTCTGTTTGCTACGGGAAATCCTGAATTTTATTACGAAGAACTGGTGCTCCGGACCAAGATGGCGGAGATAACAAAAGGGACGCAGTACCATTACGGCGTAGTCTACGACTTAGCTTCAGCATATTACAAGGCATTTCTCTCTCTCTCTCTCTCTCTCTCTCTCTCTCTCTCTCTCTCTCTCTCTCTGAAAGATTTTTGTCAATGAAAACTGTATTCAGTTTTCTGGATTTCGAGTCTGTTTGTCCAGGTTTCCAACAGATACTTCCAATTATTTGATTTCCCCTCGAACAGATTTCGTTTTTATTTGCTTTCGTCGATATCTAATGATATCAACTTCTTTTTGATTTTGAAAATTGCAGAAGGATTAATTTTAAGATATCTATTTACTGATTTTGACATTTTTCTCATTAACTGTGACAAGTCAATAAAACACGATTTCATTTTAGATCAAAATTTAAAATCCAAAATTCATATCGGGATTCAAATCGCATCTCTTGATCAATTTTTGTTGCCTTTTAGTGACAGTGTGTTTGTTTGTATTGTATTTACCGACTTTAGCATGGATTTATCAGCACTGCAAAGACCATCTTGGAGTCACTTCTGCCCTTAGGTAATCCCCCTGTCTTATACCAGAGCCCAGTTTTAATGATATATCTTATGTTTTATTACTGTTTCTATATACTAAATTTAAGATTGATAAACTTTGGATGAATGGCTGTCACTTTGTTGGTACACGAATAATAATGAAGAATTTACAAAAGCAATATTCCTGATAAACTTCCCATAAGTTTATTTTTTATCAGATATTCCTCCAAGAACTCTCATAAATAACACAAATACACCACATGTCTCAGCATTGCAATTGTAAATTAGATTCTTTATAGGGGCATGGTCACGATTTTGGTCAAAATTTATTTTCCGTTTTTATTGTTTAAAATGCTTCAGAAAGGCGTGTCTAATACTCAACCAAAATTTGACCGTCAGTAGTCGAGTTTTAAGTGAGATACACAGCTCACATTGATTTGTTATGTAAACAAAGCTCAGATTATGTTTTTGTTCACATTTTGAATTTTCCAGGTTTAGACCTAAAATGAATGTGAAAAATGCTAGGAACTGTTTATTTATGTTCAAAACTAATCAGTAGATAGAAAAAAAAATCAGCTTGAAAAAGAACTGTTAACGGTATATTGAACTAATGTAAACAAAGCATGGCACGATCCTTGTTTTCATAATAAAGGATTTTGAGCTCTGTATCTCGCTCCTAACTCAACAGCTGACAATCAAATTTAAGTTGATCATTAAAAATGCATTACTAAAGCATTGTAAACAATAAAAAAATAAAAACAAAATTTGACCAAAATCTTGACCATGCCCCTTTAAAACCTTTACCGTAGAGTATGTAAAAAAAAAAGAGATTGAATTTAAATTGTTTAGCTTCTATATTTAAATTATGTAATAACTTACGCCAAGAAAAACAAAATTTTTCATTTTCTATTGTCATAGCTATCATCGTCATATCATTAATTAATAACATGAACCCCTGTACTTACAAACTATTTGGATATCTAGGAAACAAGGCAATGACACAGACTTACAATGAGCTGCTTAAACATCCTCTGGTCAATGTGAGCAAAGAACTGACGCCCCCAGAACCTGTCCACCCCGTGCATGATGAACTCTGTCAAAGGGAGATCAAGGTTAAAGTCAAAACGACAAATTCAATATTTTTAACATTTAATGTTAATCTGCTTGGACAATTTTTCAACTGTATCACGGCGGCTCTGTACCACTTCACTAAAAAATTGCAATTTGAAATTTTCAAAGTGCGCTGTAAAAAGGCTCAAATCAAACCCACCGTTAAAGTAATTTTTAAACAACGTTACGTGTATTTGTGCTTGTAATATAGTCTACTAAAGTTTCTGTGTTTTAACTTCAAGTGAATGTAGCAAATCTTATCAATATGTCAAAACCATTCACGAATTAATAATTCTTCATTTTTCTGTTGCTTATTTTATTTGACAGACTCCAAAACAATTATCAAAACTTAGATGTAGATACAGAAGAACTCGGATACCAATATGTTGGTCCAAAGAGGAAATACTTCACTATGATCCATGGATAGCTTTGTATCATGACGTCATTTCCGACCGAGAGATCAATATTGTGCTAAATAATTCAATCACACAGGTAACCACAACTAAATTAATTAAGTTATCACGATGAGAGACGAATGAAATACTGGATTAGGAATATTTAACATGGCGTCTGCTTTATACGTAAAGACTACCGTAACTAAAACAAGTTAAAAGAACTCAAAGATTTGGGACAAAAAAAACGTAAGCAAAAATGAAGATAATTAAGGGAAGAATAATTTTACCAATACATGTACATGTATCTTTCAAATAAAAAGAGATTACAGAATGTTTAAAGTAAATCTTCTTGTGAGTGCAAATAACACGATTCCTTAAATAATGGAAGAACGTGTTTGAAGTAGAAAAAAAAGAGATTTATTATTAAATAGTCAGAAGCTAAAAACAAACTACAAATAATGCAAAGTTTGAATATGAAGATTACTACAAAGAAAAAGGTTTACTGTATCAAGAGTTTAACAATTAATCGCAAAGAAAACCATGCATTTCATAAAGTTACAGAATTTTATATGCTTTCTTGTAGATGGCAAGATCAGACTTGACTGGTTCAACAAACATGACAGAGGAGGACGTGATGGCAACGCAAGTCTTTTCCTCCTCTTTAGTCCAATTTTGTCTAAAGCTGTCTGTTTCTCAGCAATGATAGCGAACTCTTAATCCTAGAAACTGTCTGTAAATAATCAACATGCAGGTTTTTCAATGATTTTATATTGAAGTGATAGCACGTTTTTCTTTTAAAAGCAATGACACTTGGTACAAGTATTATCACTCTGTTGTCTCTAATATGCACTTAACAAATCATTGCGAGTGAAATTGAAACATCGATATTTGTGAATACACACCCTGCCAAACTAGATCACAAAACTAGTCAAAACGACCAATTTGAAAGCTTATAAAACATTTAATTTTTGTCATGCATTAATAGAAACTAAAACTCCTAGAAACAACATGCCGTTTTAAGGGATTTACAAATTTCTAAAATATATTAATAGAAATGATTTTTTAAATACTTCTAAATAAATACATTTGATATTGATAAGAGCAGCAAAATATGAACGTGTGCATGTTTGACTGACACTGGCCTTTGTCATCATCACTAACAGATATTGGTTGTCAGAACTGAGGACAAAATCACTGGTCCCTTTGACGAAGAGAATAGAGACCATTACTGGGCTGTCTACTTACGTATCCAAGCTATTCTCTGACTCGGAAAACTACGAGGTATGATTGCTGCAATAATACGTTACGTCAGGAGGTCAAGAGGTCAACCTATATGGCAGTTTTACTATCGTTTTTGTTACCAGCAAATCAAATTGTTGAAAACCCCCAAAAATCTTGTGATAATTAAGTTAGTAAACTGTATCATTTCAGTAGCCACTGCATTAAAATTATGATTCATTTGCACCCAGTTCTGATATATAACAATAAATGAATTGACGAAAAAATATTACAGCATTAACACAAAAAAAAAAATTAACATTTTATTTAATGATATTAAACAAATATATATATAGTCATAATCATCTGAACTTCCATAAAATGAATGTACTACTTGGGTAAGATTCAATAATAATCCATTCCAAGAAGTTTGCACTTACTCAAGAAATGATTTATTTATTTATCAATTTACTGATGCTATGTTAAAATTACAATAATGCATATTATTTTGCTTTTTAATATTTTCAGATTAATAACTTTGGTGTTGGTGGAATGATGAAACCACATTTTGACTTTTTGGTAAGCATGTTTGGTTATAAACCATCACATGGTCACTTCTGACAAATAATTGTTTAATTGGTTGGCTTTCCTCATTTCACCATTCGAATTTACCATTTGAAATCGAAGTCCTGACCAAGTCATTTAACATTGAAGAAATTGTATCTTGTAAACATCTACTTTGACAGAAGACCTTCATAGTTTGATCTTATCCCCTGTACTTTTGTTTGTTTGATTATTATTTGGTGTTTCTAATAGAAATATTATATATTGACGAGGTAATAACAGCTCAGTATTGGCAACACTCTTTGCACATTCAGAACATTTCACTGGGAGAGTACCAAAAGAACGTAGAGAGGAGCGTTCGAATGTCCGGCGACCGCGTGGCTACTTGGATGTTTTATGTAAGTTTCACAAATTTTGTTCTTTAATTTTGACATACTTCTGATTTCTCACCAAATAGTCCCTTTCCCCAAACGATCTAAGTAGACGTCCTCTATGTATAATGCTTTTTCTTACCAAACCAATAAATTTACCGACTTGTATATTTTTTTTCAGTTGACAGACGTAGAGAAAGGTGGGGCGACAGTGTTTCCGGGAGCAAAAGTCCGAGTTCCAGTTACCAAGGTAAGCTGAAAACATTGCTGTAAAACATTCAATTTGATTAAAATCATTTACGTTTGTGTATTTAATTGAGTATATGGCTACATTTTTTCCTGCCTTTTATTCTGTACCTCAAGTTAAGTAATAACACAAAGAAGTCTGAATTACATGTACGTGTACAGTCTGCAATAATTTTACCGTTCTCCTTTGCATTCAGGGTGCTGCCGTGTTTTGGTATAACATCAAGAGAAACAGTGAAAAAGACCAAAAAAGTTTGAACGCCGATTGTCCCGTTTTAATCGGATCTAAATTTGGTATGCATATATCGTAACACAATAAGTCTTAGTACCTGTATATAGTTTGAATGTCATGCAGACATTATTTTTAAGTAATATGAGCTGCAACCTTCATGTCGGATATTTTTATAATTGTTAAATTATTAACTGCAAAATTGATTATGGTTTGTTATAAACTTCTTGTGAAAAAAGCTATTTAGAGGCCCTCATTGAAGCGAAATCGCATCATCATCGTCCTGTACAAGAATTGGTTGCTATATATTGAATAGAAGAAAAATAAATATTCCTTCTGATAAAATTAATTTATTATTTCATGCCTTATTAATAATTACATCCAGAATTATCACATTAGCCTGTTTTTGCAGCAATATAAAATTCTAAAAAATACAGGTCATATTGCTTTAAAATCCCGATGAACTGGAAACCATATATCAACTCATAATTTTTCATTTTCACAGTCTGCAGAAAATGGATATTAGAAGCGGGTCAAGCATTCAGGAGGAAATGTGGATTATCTCCCTTTTCCACGGAATTCAGCTGATAAATTGAAATATGAGAAATGTTTTGTTGTAATGAAACTTTATTTATATATTCAATATAATTCTACATCTTCTTTTGTTAAGTATAAAAATAATTATTAGTATGATTTATCGATACATTGAATTATGTTGACGTCATAGAGATTTGTGATATGTCATTAGTAAAATATATGCGCAAAAGGCTAGTCAAACACAATGTTTCTGAAAAAAGAATTTTTCAAAAAATAAAGCCATTTTGAAAAGAGAAATAAATAAAGCCATTGTGAAAAAAAAATAATGTACAAAAATAACCATGGAATGTTTCACAACCTCTTTGATCCCCAAATTATGAAAAGTTAACAATAAAAAATACATGTTTTCCGATATAATAGAATTATGTATATAAAAGCTTTGGAAATATAGTATATATTAATCTTATATCATCTGTACATTAAAACTAAATAGAATAAGTTCTCTACAACACCGTGGAATGATACAGACCCTGGAATCACAATTCATTAATAACACCTGGTTTTGGTTCTCAATATAAAAGACGGAAAATTATTATTGAGAGAAAATCTTACACTAACCATTGAATACTGTAATTCGGTCAAATATACACCGATCGTCTTATTCGATCATATAATTAAAGTGGAATATATTGAAATGCATAGTAAATGATCATTCGTTTAGAAATATGAGTCATCTAAAAAAAAAATTAAATAATTCCAAAACAAATTAAATATAAAAAATGTCAGCTGTACAATTTTTTCAGAGACTTTATAAATACGTCACGTGTTTATTATGCACAAATTAAAGAGACATGCCTTTTTCGTTTCCATGGGGGTAAATTACAGATCGACAAAAAAATTATAAAAATATAGAAAATATCGTCATTTTGATTATGATTCATACAGGTTGTTTAATGAAGACAAGATGCATGAAAATGGATCAATTGACCAATTAACAATCCATACGTGAGGGATATATTCTATAATATATAATACATGTATTGTTTTAAAAAAACGTATTCATATAACATTCATAGAAAACATTGGTCCGATTAGTCAAATACAATACGTGTGCAATCTAGCGTATAGTACACTACAACTCAACTCTAGTTGAAATGAATGTGTTAAGATTGATTTGCATATATTGCATGAAAAGATAAAAAAATCATATCACTTTGGCTTGAATGTAAAACTTACTGAAATATTTAACATTATTGAACTTCTGATAAAACGAAATGTAACTCATTCTATGTAAGGCACTGTTTTCTTCGTCATAGAAACAATGACCACACTTTCTTCTTACCGCCCACCCCCCTTTTTCTTCACAAATGATATCATGATAGGTATAAAATGGTAAAATAAGTATATCGATTCACAATCACAATTCAAAAGAGCAGTAAAAATGTTAATCACAGATTACGACATCATTGTTTGATTGTAACATTTACATGTAGTTCAGTTCATGAACAAAAAGTCTTCAAAAATATATTTCTTTTCGTTGTGTAAACTGATGTTGAAAGCACCCACGTTGAAACTCGCAAGAGTAATCTCCCTTGCCGGGATTCTTTACAGATCGGTTCTCTGGTTGCTGTAGTTTTGGTACAGAGATTCCTCCATGGGGTCCTCATCAGCAACTAGAATAAAATCCAGATTGATTAACAAGTATTACACTAACTAAACTAAACCCAAGAGCCGATTAACAAACATATACATGCGTATAACTTAAATGCATATGGAACATTGAGGTGCATTAAAAATCATCATGTGTAATGCATGGTGCCGTACAAGTGTAAGCATTAAAACTGTAAGAAAACTGTACACTAGGTCTGTCCTTTTTCTCTTTAAATATTTAATTTATAACTATTATGAACGGCACTATCTTACAAATCGTGGTATGATATTGATAGGTTTCCTAACACATAATGTCAAATACTCATGATATAAACATTAAGGTTCATACACCAATGGCTAATGTATGTGATTAGGAAAGGATGAAGCCCGTGCATCAATATAATTATACACAAATTGTTAATCAATTCAAATTTTTGATAAAGGTATTTCATGTCAGACCAGCAAAAATAAAAGAAAATTGACGAGTACTGTATTATTTGATCTTAAAGATTAAATGTTTGAAGGTACGTAATTCATCTAATGTATATATATTTATCATGCATGCTTCTTTAATCCATAATTTGAATAAAAAAGATACAAAGCATAAAACCTTTACTGAAATAAAGCAAGCTATTGCAAGCATGGTTAAATGAAATGTTGAAAAACTTTCAAATACAATGCTCATATGCTTGAACTTTCCAGCAAAATTCAGCTTTTTTAACTTGCAAAACTTTACTCTAAGAAGCACAATCAATTGTTTGATGTTCAACTAGACAGCGGAAGATAACTCATGTACAACATGCGCATTACAGGTGGAGATGATAATATTTCGATTTCTTTCCATTATGTCAAAACTAAACAATCTAGAACATGTTGAAAGCGCATTCCGAGAAAATGTTAGCTTTTTCCTAATAATAAGATTCTTTATAGAAAAAAAGATTCAATTATAGTGGCGATATAGGTGTAAAATAAAAGGTTTCTGTCTGCAGGATTCAAAGCATGCTTTCACTTTGAGATCTCACCGAATGCCTGGTTTTCATACAAACATTCGTCTTTCGCTAGTGTTTTCTCAAGATAATCCTTCAGGCAATCGTGGATGAAAATGTATTGTTGCTGTAAAAACACACATACACACAATTAATACATACAGCTTACCAAAGCCTCTGTTAACATTTTCATACAGAAGATTTCCTTGCAATTCTTTTTTCTTTCTTTCCACGTAATCTCGAACACAATCATGGATGAAAACATATTGTTGCTGTCATGAAAAATAAATACACAAATGTAAATAAATTAAAGATGAACTCATTGGTTTGAGAA
Source organism: Magallana nippona (assembly GCA_033439105.1). NCBI lineage: Eukaryota > Metazoa > Mollusca > Bivalvia > Ostreida > Ostreidae > Magallana > Magallana nippona. The sequence goes on from CM065919.1 coordinate 48,949,211, forward strand.
ATGTTTAACAATAGAAAATACATGTAAATTATCAATATTAACATCAATGATGGAATATCAAAGCATTTATACTTCATGTAAACAAATGACTTTGTCATTAAAAACAGCACTGAAAAAAATAACCGATTAAAATCAAGAATACATATTAAGTATATCACATTAAATTGTTTTTGTCTATTTTAGTAAACATAAATAATAAGTATTACTTATGACCCAGTTCTCAGTTTTTACAATCTTCAATGATGGATTGTACACGTATATGACGCAGGTCACTTAAAATATTAAGAATTTTATACAATTATTATAATTTCATGCTGCAAAGAACATTGTAATAAAGAGATAGAAACATACCTCGGTTTGGACCATAAACATGCGGCGTTCACGAAGGTTCATAACAAGGTCAAATATGTCAATGGATTCATCCAGCTCACGTTCATCAACAAACTGAAACAGGTGATCCAAGGCACAATAGGTTCCCGTTCTTCCAACACCAGCACTAGACAGAAATAGTAATTTATATACTTATCATAATATCACTTTTCTATGATAATGCTGGAAATGTATTTACATAGACATGCTCAATTACTATGTTGTTTTAATGTTTTTTTTTTCTTTTTCTTTTTTTATATTTTTTGCAAATTTAACTGTGTGTTTGAAATTTTAATTTTTGCTTTCTACCATACATAAATGTGTTAAAAAATTATATTTGGCGTCATTTAAAAGTATTGAAGAGAACACTGATAATGACTCAAAGACAAGAGAATTAATCCAACCTGCAATGAACGACAACTGGTCCGTTCATGTCTGGCGGCCTGATGTGGTTCCTGACATTCTTGATGAAATCAATCATGACATCATTCTGTACATTTGCCGAGAAATCCTTCCATTGAAGGAAGTGGAAATGTTTCACAGAACGGGTAGTATCTCCCTATTAAATAAAAGATGAGCGTAAAAAACCCTTAAACACAATAAAGGCATACAAAAAATTCTGATTACATGTTAACAAATAGTCCCACAAACATTGATTCAAATACATATGCATATACTATCGATATAATCTACTTAGTTAACACTTTCTTTGTCAGAGCAATGTCAAAGACCCAAAATGCATGTAATACAGTACTGACCAGTTTAATCTTAAAGATTCTAAATTCATAAAAGTTGACGGTAGAGTTGGAGACGGTCTCAACCACAAGATCTCCGTACTGTTTGGGTTCATGGCTGTTCTCTGGCCAGTACATTTCACATTTCACCTGTAAAATAATATAGTTTTCGACGAAACATCACAAAACCCATATTGATATCATCTCTCATAACTTCTGAAGGGATATCAATTTAATTTATACACATATTTATGCGTGTGTATAAATTAAATTGATATCCCTTCAGAAGTACACATATTTATGCGCGGCCCTATGCTCCCCAAGGAGCGAACAGGAATAAGTCAAGTCACATATTTATAAGTGACTTCAACTCGACCTGTAAGACATGTAAAATAAACACATTTAACCAAAATAAATTGTACATACCCGGCCCTCTTCTTTACACAAGGTAAGCATTACAATAATGGAGACATTCTGTTCCCAAATCATCCTCCAGAAGTCATCAATTGTTCCTGGAATAGGTCCCTGTGTAGCGATGTATTCCCTTTGGGATTTGTACCCCTGTGCAAAAACCCCCCCAAAAATATTGTTTTATATTATATAAAAGATCATTGTTTTCCCAAAATTGTTTCTTTTTGCTCGTGATAATTTTTTTTATAATTGTTTGGTAAGAACAATTGGAAAAGAAAGGAACATGCATATAAGGGTATTACATACAGGTAGGTAGTTAGCATTGATAAAGTCGGTTGATGGATCATCATCCTCAGTCAGCATTAGTTTTACTCGGCTGTGATCGACTATACAAGAGAAAATAGAGAATATTTTTAAAGCAGCATTGTCCTTAAATATCCCACTTTAGACTCTATGCTGTTTGGTGGGCTTACATAAAATAATTGAATTTCTGACCATGCATAAAGAAGATTGCTAGCATATAGAGCCATATATTGTTTTATAGATGACAATAAGAAGAACCAGACAGAAAAAACTGAACTTTCTTTAATATAAAAAGATTAGATATTTTGGAGAATACATCTGTTTCATAGTAGATTTCCTTATTATTGTGTATCAACTGTAGTACATTTTAATCTACTTTTTACATTTATCAGTACATCATTCATGTTCTAATGGCTTGAACATACATGATCATTGTATGCCATATAATTGCTCTCTATAAATATGGTCAATGATGTGAAAATTTAAAATTTTATAACTTTTGATTATACGTGATATAAATGATCTATTTTCGGGCATTGATAACCACCCACGATAACTCTGATACATATAAAACACGAAATTGTTTTATACTGCTAAATTTAGCCCTGCATGCATAACTTTTTATAATCAAGGTAACACACTCATGTTAGTTAGACAGGATGCCCACAGGCGTTGACGGTCACCTGAGTACCATAGCCCTTAGATTGACATGTCAGAGAGACTCATGTTTGCATTTCAAGCTTCATTTTGAAGTCTAAACCCTAATCTGGATTGGGGGGGGGGGGGGTGTTCAAGAGCCGGAGGTATCTCGGATTATCTATGCCTTAGCAAAAATTGTATACTTTTGTTTTATAATAGTCACAGTTTAATTTATAATGCACACGACATGCATATAGCTTATTCCTGCAAGCATACAATGCACAGGAAATTAAAGTAGTTTTTCTAAAATAGAACAAAATAAGATTTAATTTAATATTGCCAAGTGACAATTTACCTTGTAGTTGTCAAGTTGAAGTTAAAATTGTTAATGGACGACAAACTACCCTAAAACAGTACATGTTCACTATACTGCCATATTTGCAACTCCCCCACCCCCACCCTCGCTCAAAATAAAAAGCCTGAACTTCAGTTCACAATTTAAGAACACGACATTATGAACGTAATAACAAAGCAATTACCTTATTTCCCACGACTGCGATAATACAGAAGAAAATATTATTAAATCAATACTTTTTCATTATGTGGCCATGTTGGCTTTACCCAAAGGACCTGAACCACTGCCCCAGGGGTCATGAATTTCACAATCTATGTAAAGGGCTCCATAAATATCATAACCATGCATCTAATTTATTTCTCGCTACTGTGGAAGTGGAAAAGCTTTTCTAAGATTTAATACATTAATTTTTCTTTCTATGGCCACATTGGCTCCAACCTAGGGCCTGAACCCCTCATCCCAGGGACCAAGAATTTCACATTTTTGGTATAGGGTTTCATGGACATCATAACCATTTCTTCAGATTTCTCAAATATATATGGGAGTAGAGATGAATTTTTAGGTAAAAGCTTTCATGAACATCATAACCATGCATTTAGTTTTCCTCTCAAATACATATGGGAGTAGAGGAGAAGATTTTCTAAGATTAAATACATTTTTCACTACATGGCCAAAATGCCTCCACCCTAGGGCCTGAACCCCTGACCCAGGGGCCATAAATTTCACAATTTTGGTAGAATGCTTCATGGACATCACAACCATGCATTAATTTTTTTCCCTCATGTGAGGGAGAAGAGAAGAAGATATTTGAAAATTTTGCCTTTTTTGCATACCGGTATTTGGCCCACAGAGTGGTGAAGTCATAATTTTACAATTTTCATTCCTCTTATCCTAGAAATGCTTTTCACCAAAAATGGTAACAATTGATCATGTAGTTTTCAAGAAGTAAAAAATGAAAAAATTGTTACAGCATGACAGACGACAAACGACGACGGTCTAATAGTAAACAACACTGGCGTACATGGTAGGATGTTGACGTATCGATTTTTGAGCTTGTTACTGTCCAGTTCCGAGGTCTCTGCGGGGTGCTTTGGACTGAGGGCCTTTAGATCCTCGTACTCCCGCGCAAAATGAAGATTACTGTCTTTGTGTTTTTCTGCCACTTTGTCTGAAAGCTCTTTCAATTTTATTGGTCTAAATGGAAAAACAAACAATATTAAACAATTAAACAAGAGGCCAATAGGCCTTAACGGTCACCTGAGTACCATAGCTCATACACAAACTTGTCGAGGAGTCTCATATATGCATTATATTAGTTTCATTCTGGAGTAGAAAAAATATAATATTGTAATGACGACCATCTCCCTGCCTGAAATCTTTCAAAATGGACTGTGAAACCTATAATTTTAGGGAAAAACTTACAGATCATAATAGAGTGCATGACCTGATATTGAAAAAGTGCAAGACTCTGATAGAAAATAAATTTTCCCATATTTGTTAACTTTCAAGGTTTTATGTGTATATGTTTCCATAGATAAACTAAATCAAGGTGGCTAGTATACATGTTTTATCTAAAACAACCTCCCATCCTCCATCCCCAGGGGCAGACAGAATCTCTTCCCGTGGGCATTTAAACCCTGAAAAATAAAGCTTTACAAGCTATAGTGTGTTATCCACTAATGGTTCAGCTTTAGAGTATTCAACCTTCAAAAACCCTTCATCACCATCTGACATTGATACCAAAATCATTTTACATGTACTGCTCATCAGTGATTGTGTTTAGCCAATTGTTACTTTACTATTAACTAGTCTATTTGTTTATTTAAAAAGTTCAAAAACTGTTTCTGTTTCAAATGATAAAATACTTGCATAACTCTTTTGATCATACAACTTCTTAATTACACTATATTCAATGATTACTAAATATAAACCAGCAAAGAAAGATAACTCCATTATGAAGAAGCAAGGGAAGATTACTCCATTAACTGCCTTAACTCTTTCCAAATGCTTTCACAATATCTAACTTTGATAGACAGCTCCATTCTTTCACTTTTCTAAATACCAGGTATGTGAATTACTGAAAATCTTCTCTCACTGAAAATCCTGAGCAAAATAAAATGATAAGACAAATATATACCCCCTCCCTTCCCAGCCATTCCCCTTGCCTTACATGTAGGTGATATAATATATTATTTAAGATGACAACTTAAATTCTTTTCTAAATATGCAGTCAGTTTTTATTTTGTGTCAGTAGACGTTTTTTTTAAACATTTTTATACATTAACATTAAATGACCATTCTGGCCACACCCTGCATCAAGAACCCCTACCCTATACACTATATGAATGTTTTGGCCGCGCCTTAGAATCAATTCCCTAAATTGGAGACATGAAATTTAAAATTTTGATAGATGGCTTTATTTTCTTTCTTTATATGCAGTAAGTTTTTATTCAGTATCAGCAGAAGTAAAGACGATTTTTTTAAAACATTAAATGCATTAGCACTATACATGCATTTTGGTCCCACCCTAGAGTCAAAACCCCTATTTCGAGGGACATGAAATATACAATTTTAGTAGAGGGCTTCCTGGTCAACAAAATTATGAATTCAGTCTTCCTTATAGGTGTGTGCCTAGTGGGAGTAGAGAAGAAAATTTTTAAAGATTATATGCATTAACACTATACATCCATTTTGGCCCCGCCCTAGCCTAGAGTCAAAACCCATACTCCAGGGGAAAGAAATTCATAATCTTAGTAGACGACTTTCTGGTTAATATAATTATGAAGTCAGTTTTTCTTACAGATGTGTGAGAGTAGAAAAGTAGATTTTAAACATTATATGCATTAACACTATATGGCCATATTGCTCAAACCTTATGTCCTGAACCCCAGACCCAGGGGCCATGAATTTCACAATTAAGGTAGAACACTTCATGGACATCATAACCATGCATTTAGTTTTTAACAAATATATATGGGAATAGAGAAAAAGGTTTTAATACATTTTTACTATATGGCCATATTAGGACCGCCCTAGAGCCTGAAACCCTGAACAGGGCCATGAATTTCACAAGTTTGGTAGAGAGGGCTTCATGGACATCACAACTATGCATTCAGTTTTTTCCTCACATGTGGGGGAGTAGAGAAGAAGATTTTTGAAAATTTGACTTTTTTAAAAACATTTAATGCTCCGCCTGTGGCGCCCTGGGGGTGGTAGAGCCATTTCACAATTTAGACTCCTCTTATAGAGATGCTTCACACAAAAATGGTATCAATTGGCCTTGTAGTTTTCAAGAACAAGTTAAAAATGTAAAATTGTTAACGCACGATGCACGTCGCACGACGACGGACGAAGACCAATTGCAATAAGTCACATGAGTGACTAAAGTGATCTAAAAATAAGGTGACACTGATTATAAAATTCATATGATGAGGATCTCAGTTTTTGAAATGCTGTGATTTGTCTGCTGTTTAAGGATCACATTTTTAAAAAAAATAGCTCGAAACATCAATATGCTATTTGATGGATTGAAAGTATTTTTGTTTGACCAAGATTTCAATAAGAGACCAAAACTAGTTTTAATTATTTAAATCATAGAATTTTTTGTATTTATCCCCAGAGAAACTTTTCATTATATCATGCAGGTATCACAATCGATTGCAGAATTGCTAATCGATAAATCACAATTCGTCTGACTGATTAACCGGTTAATGGTATCAAACTTGCTAAACATAATAAGTGTTGGGTTCTTGACTATTAAACACAAATATTTGTTGTAAAAGACATTATAAAGCAGAGTATATTAAACATGTTGTTTTTGTGTAAATCAAAATATTAAATATCTTTTAAAAATTATTATTCAAGAGAAAACTTTGCACGAGATATTCTATTTTTCCTGACTTCATGTTGCAATACCGTAGTCAGTTTACATTCTACTTACAGACTTATTGCAACTAAAGGTATTGTGAGCAAGCACACAAATGATACCCCCGCTAAGAAAATATAATAACTCAAGTATTTCTCTATTGGAATGTAATGGATGCACCATTTTACTTATAGTGACCTTGAACTTGCAAAAATGACCAAAGCTAAAGATCATTACATATTTGCAGGTCACAAGCAATCTTTCTGTCAAATTTTGGCTTCTAATCATTTTCCATTACAAGTTATTGCGTAGACAGGAATTATACATTTTTTTAACAATGACCTTGAACTTGCACTACTGAACCTGAGTCAAGTTCATGACACAACCATAGGTCATAAGCAAATTTTGCACTTTTCATTCCAGTGACCTTGAACTTGCCCAAATGACCTTGGGTCAAAATCATGACACACCCTCAGGTGGTAAGCAATCTTTGTGTGAAGTAAGAACTTCCAATGTTTCTCCATAAGAAAGACATGGACCCGACACGATTGCACAGACAGACGGACGGACGGACGGACTAACGGACGAGTGAACAGATGGACAGTTATTCCTATATACCCCCCTCCACCCAAACTTTGTTTGCAGGGGGTATAAAAATATAATGCATTCTATAGAATCGTCATTTTGAATTCAGTTTAGACAAATGCATTTTCCATCTAATTATTCTTATAAATGAAAACTTTAAAATATAGGCATTGAGAGTAGTAACAATGAACAATTATAAGGAAACGCAACAGTGCTTTAATAATAATGTATTAATGATTTAAGAAATTATGGAGGTTTTCTTTCAGAAAACATCGAGCGTAGACCTGAACAAACAAAATATTTTCACCCCAAATTTAACTTTACATGACTAAGTGAAAGATAACCGATAAAAAAAACTGACTTGCAAGAAAAAAACCCCACATTATATTTATCTAATAATGCCATAAATAAGTCATTTAGATGTCATATACTGTGAGTGCAAATACATGGGAAAAAATGGATAAAAATGTATATTTTAAATCAATCCTTCTACAAAATAATTCAACAATCTAAATGAACTGCACTATTTTTAAGATGTTGAATTACTGGGAATTTGTCTCTCATCATATATCATGGATCTTTTTGCAATTCATCAAAATTCTTTGTTCACTCTTTTAATAGCCTAAGTGAATAATTTTTTAATACATTTTTTTTTCTTTACAAAAAATTAATTGACTGAATGAAAAGATTTACAATGTTTCCTGCTTTACATAAGACTTGCCATAATGCTTGATGCTATGTTTACATTTTCAATTTAATGTGATTAGGAAGGCCAGGACTTTTTGCTATACTAAATAGCACTGAACAAAATTATAAGGAATAAATCAAATAACAACCAAATCAATAAACTTAGTTTACGTTTTTTTAAGTGTAGATTGTCTAGCTCAGTTTCTACTCATTTAAGTTCATTTGTAAATAATCATGAAGACATTTTGAAACATTTAACACAAATATCAATTAACTTGTACCTTTTACGTGGGATGTTTTTAGCAACAGGTTCGTCTATGGTCATTTGATTATCTAACCCTTTTGTATATTTCTTTGTTTCACCTAATCTGTACCGGAGAAAATCAAGAAAAACTGCATTAGTAGAGCTTGATTGCAAAACGTAGTAAATCATTTAACTTAAGAATTACAAAATATGTATACATTCATTTGCCATTCTTGAAATTTCATTTAACGCAATATAGAAAAAGAACCATTTGATGGCATGATGGCAGCATTTTCTTGATTACTGAAAAAACCCATCAATCTTTCTTGCTTTGAATTACAGTAAGGATAATTAATCCACAACCCCTTTTCCAAATCAATATCCTTATAATAAATACTTTAGTTAATACATGTAAGTACGTAAAGCAAAATATCTAGTACCTGTTTCTCCTTCTAAAAATAACAACAACCACTCCAACAATAATTAGAACTACAACAACTGCCGCGCAAGCTCCAATTATTATTGCTAATTTAGAATCTGGTTCCTCTGGAATCTCTAAAAGAAAGTAAAAAATATTGTTAAATTTATACAAACAAAATGTAATTATAATCGGGGCGATTATAAAGTATCCCATACGAAGCGATTCCATCATTGGGGGTAGAGATGACCATTCATGATGTTCGGAGTTCTCCAAGGGGACATTTACTATATATCAGGTAAACCTACATGAAGCAAGGAATAAGAATATATATGGTTTACGAGTGAGGATCTCGACTGTTTCGGCACTTCCTGTACGAGGGAGTCAGGGCCATCCCCGGGGCTTATAACCTACATACCCCTTGATGTCTTTTGACGCAAGGAACAAGAATACACATAGATTAAGGGTGGGATCTCTACCGTTTTTCAAGATAATTGGTCATTTCCTGTTCTATGGGGGTCAGGACCACCCACAGGGCTCATTACGAATATACCATTTGATGTGCCATTACACAAGGAACGAAAATATATATGGATTACGGTGGGATTTCAACCATTTAAAAAAAAAAAAAAATTGGTAATTTCCAATTCCGGGGGGGGGGGGGGGGGGGGATGACCACAGGGCCTAGATCGAATATACCCCATATTTTGCCTGTAACTATCTATATTTGATTTTGAAGACTCTCTGTTAATATTACTTCCGGTTTTTAAGTTATTACCATTTACAAAATGACTAGGATCTAAATTTTTCCCATTTTACCTCCCAGAAATATAGTTGGCTAACTCAAAATGAAAAAAAAGGAAACCAGGGTGTACAACTATGCAGGCCTTTTATATCCTAGAGTTTTATATAATTCCATTTGAGAAACGTAATGGACAAGGTTAGGGTTGAGAAAGAAGAAGACGAATTAAAAGAACTGGACAAACACATGAAGTGTCAAACTTCATTTGGGAGAAAAATCAGTTTTAGGTAGTTCATGTAGGTATGAGAATAGCTGGTGATGCAGAAAAATTACAAAATCCTCATCATCCTGTATGACCTACAGAAAAAAAATTATTTGTTTGAGAGATGCCTCTCCTTTTGAATCTTCAAAAAATCCATATGACGTGGGGAAGAAATACTTTTAAAAAAAGTACTATTTCAATAATCAAAAAGTTGCATATAATAACTGGAGGATACTGGAGGATAGAAAATAAAACAAGAGGCCTACATGCCTTAATGGTCACTTGAGGTCCATATCCCTTAGACTGACCTGTCAAAGGGTCTTATTTTTGCATTTTAAGGTAAATTTTTTAGTCTAATATGAATTTGACGTTTGAAAAACATTGATTCATAAAAAGGGGGAAGCAAAAGTAGGAAGAATCTTGGATTATTTATATCCTAGCGTCAGGTGCAAAAATTGTAAACTTTTAGTAAAAAGAGACATGCAGGCCTTTAATGGTCAATCTTTTATAATATTCAGTTTTATTTATAATCATAATGCACACAAAATGCATACAGGGATACAGTTTATTTCTACAAGCATACAATGCACAGGAAATTAAAGTATATTTCCTAAAATATGGTGGCAATAGTTAATCCTGAGTGAAAAAATCACTATACATGTTCAATATACGCTCACATTTGTCCCTCTATCCCCCCTCCCCCTATAAAAACCCTTCACCCCTGACCCAGGGGAAGTGAATTGAACAATTTAGGTAAAAGACTTTATGAATATCATAAGCATGCATTTTAATTATCTCAAATATATATGAGTATAGAAGATTTTCTAAGATTGAATACATGTACATTTTCACTATATGGCGATATCTACCCCCCCCCCCAGGACTGAATCCCTGACATCTGAATTAGTGACCATGAATTACACAATATGTCCATATTGGTCCTGCCCTAGGACCTGAAGTCTGATCCAGTGACCATGAATTTAACAATTCTGGTAGAGTGTTTCATGGACACTATAACCATGCTTTTAGTTTTTTTCCCAACATGTGTGGGAGTAGAAAACAAGATTTTTGAAAAGTTGGCCCGTGATTTTTGCATATTTGGCCCCGCCAATGAGGCCCCAGGGTGGCATGGTTATAAATTTCATAATTGATATTCCTCTTATCCTAAAAAATGGTTACAATTTTGAGGCGGAAAAACTGAGGTACTGCATATTTTTATCATTTTGAAACCTACATTTGAATGGTGTTCACTTAATCATTGTGCAATGGAACCTTTAATCATTAAATAACTTGTGGTTTTTTTATGATAAGACATATGACATGATATTTGGACAATTTAATTGGAATCGTTGTTAGTAAGACTTTGTACATCAAATTTCAAAGTTATATCAAAGGATGATCATATCATCTACGATTTTTATCAATTTTCACATATGCATCAAATGATTTTGAAACTTTTTTCTTTAACTGATGGTCAAAAAAATCATTTTGATATTTATTAATAACTAGGTTGTGACAATTATACTATTAAAATTTAATTATAAATTTAAATTATACAAATGAATGTGAAAGTAACTCTCTGACAATACAAATTCTATCAATGACTTTTATATTACACTTGATTGAAATGTAGGTTTAATGCTATATGGACATACATATGAGATCAGATTTCTTTCACACACCACTGAGCAATTCTATTAATAGAGATTTATTTCATTTATTGATGTTTCTGTCTTCGGTTCACATGAAAGCATATAGATAAAGTTAATGCACTTATTTTTTTTATTCATCAAACTAAATGGTTGGATTCAAACTGGATCAAACTTGTATAGACCTACTGTTCTTCACAGTTATTTCCTGCAATTTCCAGGAGATAAAACCATGTACTTGTTCAGGCTTTAATTTTCTAATTTCAATGCACAACATCTACAGTTATGCATTTTTTCAATATTTCCTAAAAATTCATTTTAGACAAATTTTATTGTACATGTTAATGAATCACACACTATACCACTACTTACTTGTAGTATCATAAGGTCCCATTGGGTCTGAATGTGTGCATCCTCCATTAGTACATGCAAAGATGATAATCCTGAAAGGGCAAAATTAAACAATTTTCAACTTTTAAATTACTTAGAATATGGTTATTATCAGTTGTATAAAGATTTTGACCTCAAATATATATGTTCATAAATAAACTGTCGAAAAAGATCGCACATGCAATATTGAGCAATTGAATATATATCGATTAAGGTATTTTAATCATGAGGCATTATCAAATATCAGACTTTTAATTACAATGTACATTATTTTTCATACATATCATACTTATATTGAGTTCCTGGATCAAGCGGGCCATTACAATGTATTTTCCTATCCAATTGAGGACAAGCTGAATCTTCTCCAATTTTGTATTCTAACAATGATGAATTAGTAGGTGACCGTTTCTGTCGAGGATCTAAAGTTTGTAAGCAAAACAATATATCATATGAGCTACTTTTTTCAGTTTCCAGAACTTAAAAAAATGCTCCATATATTGCAATCATTTTGATATAAGAAAAGGCAAAGACGAGGACAAAACAAAACCAAAAATAACTTTTGTCCCCCAATCTTTGGAAGCTAAAAATATTACCTCCTTTCCTGACCTTTTCCATGTAACTATCATTAGTGGCTCGATAAAGTGGAAAACTTTTTTCCTTTGCCTCATGCCAAGTCCGTAAATTTTTCCAATCATCGTCTCTTGTTTTTGGAACCTCATCTTTTTTATTAGAACCAATTCAAAAATTAAAAGCATCCAAATGTTCCACAGAAGCAGATACAAAATTAATTGACTGTATGACAAATACAAAAGTCTTGTTGGACTTATTCATAGTCATCTGAGTATAAAACGGCTCTAGAATTACATTTTGTTAATTCCAATAACAGTTTAACTGGTTATCATGCACTCATAGAAGGATTTGAACAGTATTTAAAATATTAAACAATTAAAAAAAAAAGAGGAAGCAGAGAATCTACATTTAGAAAATACATATACATGTATCTATTAATGCTAGATAAATGAATGTCAAAGTCAATTATTTGAAGAAGAAAACAAGTTTAACGATTTTTCAACAGTATACTTTTAGAAAATAAAGTGATAGAAACTTGTTTAAATGAGGTTAACTTTCTTCCTTAATTTCTACTACATGTAATAGTGGCATTCTTGATAATAATTAATTGCATTTGTTCAAAGAGTGTAAGCAAATGTCAACAGTATGCAATCCAGAACGTGAGTTTCTGATGATGACATTAATATAGAAAACAAAATGCATGGTAAGACACTTTAAGAAACAGCAAAACTATGGAAAATGTAAGACTAAATATGACCTTTTATCAGCATTTAGTAATTATACATGTTTATGCCTTTTTTAAAGCTTTATTTCATTTTCAGGACTTATAGAGCATGGAAGGGGATAAACATTTTTAGTCACATTTTTGATGACATCACTTTCTGTTTGAGATACTGACGATTAAGTGATTTTTATTGACTATTTTGTCCACTCATTTTCAAAACTAATCTCTATAGAAAGTTAAAAAATTTCGATGTTCATATCCATAAAGGCTAACAATGATGGGTAAAATAGTAATGAACAATGAAATTATATTGACTGTTTAATACCTCACCTTCACATTTGGATTCTGCACAAACAGCAATTCCAAAAAAAACTTGGATTCCATTTAATTCATTCCTGAAGTACTCTACATTAATTTCTAAAGTTATTGTGTTCAGTGTTTGAATATGTTTTCCGGATTTGGTTACTATGGGTTCTATGTTTGAAACATCGGGGGCTGCAAATGTAAAAATAGTCTCTTAATAATTGCTTTTACGTTAATACATAATATATACCTTTCAAATTGTTTCATATATATAGGAAATGTGTCTCAATTCTGTGATTCCTATATAATGAGATAATAACATTTTTTAAAAATCATTTCACCTTGCAAGACTGACAGATACTTGACACACAGATACAAATTCACTATCTAGTACATCAGAATAATGACATGTATTTAAGGTAGTACAAAACACCCGTGAAATTAATTATTTGAAATATGTTCTCATACACACAAAATAATGGCTAAACAAGGCTGGCCCTAATTTGCTCTGTCCTAGATTTTTAAATATTTTTTACATGAATTTCTACTGATACCAAGCGCTGCGAGAGGCGGGCAAAGCCCGCCTCGCGAAGCAAGTCTTAATGGTAACACACATATATAAGAAAATCAGTGAAAAATAGAAGCGAGGCTTAATGGTAACAGGTTTATATAAGAAAATCAGTGAATAATAGAAGTTGAGTCGGGTACTAAGGGCCAACAAATTTTCTTACAGCCATGGGCGCCGCCATATCGGCCGCCATTTTCTTAAACAAAAGTTAACTCGATCATTATATGACTGCCGCTTGTCGATGTTTTTGCCCCGAAACTCGATCAAAAACTTTCCAACTGTTTACCTTAACTGAAAGTAATGAAGATGAAAATAACTGACTGTGCAAACTTTACAACTTTCAACAGCACTTTAATCAAGAAATACGACTAGTTTAACGTATGTCTTATCAAATTATTAGATGGAAAATAAACTCATTAACATCCGATCTTTTATAAATTAGAGACTGAATAAAGTAAAAAAAAAAATCAAATCATCAACTTGGGAAAATTATAAACATTGAAAGAAGAAATAAAAAAATCTCAGAATCAAGAACTTTTCTTCAGCTATTTCCGAAGACAAAACTTTTACGTTTTATGCATGAAACATGACGTCATAATGTTGACTGAGCATGCGACGTTTAGTATATGCGAATCCTACTGTGTGCGTTTCAAATAAATTTTGTTCTATAAAAAAATCAAACTGCACTGTGTTGAATCTGCGCTCGGTCCAACGGTCACACCGTTTACATATTAAGCTGTATTTCTGCGGGTAAGAAAACGTGACAGAGGGCTAGGCTTGCTGAATCCTCTTCACGTTTCGACCTGAAACCAAATATACACTGTAGCTTATAATTCAAGAAATTTATGTTCATACTTTACGCCCCAAACGAGCTATTTTTGACAGATTTCGCTGCATATCTGCAGTTGAAACAACGCCATGGTGTCAACCAAGCAAAAATATGACTTCACAATGCAAATGAAACGCTGCCCGAAAGCGTGCGGGGTACTCGAACTGTACTCGGCCTTGTTAATAGCGAGCGCAGCTCGCCGGCGCGCAGCTCTAAGAGCCAGTGGGCGCGAAAAAGAACGAGCTAAACCTAAAGATTCATCACGAAAATGTTTTTGACAGCATCCCATAATGCTCTCTAATGCTTTCTCCTGTAGCGATTGCCAAAATGGCTGACATTTAACTCATAATTTACGGTTCTTTTAGGTCTGAAGACACATTTTGAGTATCGAATAAGCTTTGGTGAGACCCAAAAGATGTTTTACATGCTCCCATTCCTTCGTATTGAGTCCAGATACGTAAACAAATGATTATAGATTTTAACAATGACATCACAGTGACCTCGCGCGATATTCCCCGCGATAAATTTAGAGGTTGATCAAATATCTGTAATGCGTGTACTAGCTATTTCAGTATAAACTGCGATGCTCAGATGATACATGTAGTTTTTAACTTTTTTTGGCTAAGGTAGAAAGATTATATATACACGAGCAAGAACCATAATTTACTCTCATATCGATCCAATTTTAAGCTAACTTTGCATAAATGTACAGTGAGTAGGGAGGAAATCAAAAAAATATATATTGCTATCAAAGTTCCAGCCTCGTCATTTTGAACTAATTATATAAATCTAAAAGAAATGAAGACAAAAAAAAAACCAGTTAAAAATCTATGTATATATTGCATATTGTCAAATAGTTAAATTGGAATATGGGAAATTACAAGGATCGGGGCACGAATGCATTTAGAATGCAAAAATAATCAAATTAAAAAAAGATAAACTAGCTAAGAAAAAAAAGATAACAACAAGGTACAAAAGAAAAATAATTACATTTTAAAATCATTTCCTCCAAATGTAAAGAACAGTTTTAGGGGGAAGCAAGTCTATGTATTTTGAAGAATTTTATTTTAAACTTAGAAATGGTATATTATTCTCTTTCTCTCTCTCTCTCAAACACTCTTTTATGTTTGTTTATAATTCTCAAAATATCATGTTGTTTATAATGATGCAAGATAAATGTACGTCTTGCTGCGCTCGCCACAACGGTAGCACCGTAAAACATATTATTTGGTAAAAATTAATCTTAATTCATTATCTTAAAAAAATAACATAATTCATACCCATCAATTCTTCAGGGCAGAAAAAAAATTGAGGTACAGTGTATTTTGATAATATCGAAACCTACATTTGAATGGTGTTCATTTGATTTTTATGCAATTTACCCTTCTATCGTTTAAAAATGTGTAACTTGTGTTCCCTTCATTATAAAGACCTGAAATTAA
Source organism: Magallana nippona (assembly GCA_033439105.1). Lineage (NCBI taxonomy): Eukaryota > Metazoa > Mollusca > Bivalvia > Ostreida > Ostreidae > Magallana > Magallana nippona. Next base: position 48,965,300 of record CM065919.1, read on the forward strand.
GACACAACCATCACTATTGTTCATACGTTATGTCCATGCAATTTCAAGGTCATATCGAAAGGTCAAATATGATGACGTCATACTGAAATTACTGAAACCTCAATTAATCTTAAACCCACGGTCAAATTTTAATTGTTTGATATATCTTTATTACGGGTCATGAAAATGGTACTGCTAATATTAATTCAAATTTGAACTTTACAATTTCTTTTTAGAAACCGCTACACGTTGCAAATTTTCGTCTTAAGAAATGATTTACAAAAACCATTTTTACATTACATTACATCAGAAATTACCTTTAGTCATCAGTTAGAACTTATTTCATTGTCGTAATTAACAAAAAGATCTCCTGTACAAATAACAGTTAACGCATTTATAATATCTTAAAAAGTAACTTATTCACATAGCAAATTTTAACAATGACTATTTCATTTTACACTCCACTGAAATGAGACTCGAATGGTTGGTTTGGGCGATGTGGGCAAAAATTGTCCGGTCTGATTTTTTTTTTAAAGATTTCATTCAAATTTTAAATAATAAAATATAAAATTTTCAGAAAAATTGAACTATAGGAAAATTTTAGCTTATCTGTTTTGTACTACCTTAACAAGGCAACATAAATTATATGGAATAAGATATCTGTGAGCCAATGCTCACTTGTAATACCCCCGCTCTGATTTGAATATGCAAAATAAGCAAAGTCGACATTCAAAGGAAGTTGGCATCCTATTGGTACAAAAATAGATCCCACGATATGGCAAGCCGAAACAAATAGTGTGATAAACTTTCAAGCATCTGCGACAAAGAGTTGCTGAGAAATCTTTGACGAAAATTTGTTTGAAAATTTAGGCTAAAAATAAACAGACGTCATTTAACAGGAAGTTGACGTCCGATTTGTACAAAAATATATCCCACGATATGGCATGTTAAAATAAATAGTGTGTTAAAATTTCAAGCATCTGCAATGAATAGTTGCTGAGAAATCTTTGACGAAAATTTAGGCTAAAAATAAACAAAGTCGTCATTTAACAGGAAGTTGATGTCCGAATGGTATAAAAAATATTCCACGATATGGCATGCCTAACCAAATAGTGTGTTAAAATTTCAAGCATCTGCGATAAATAGTTGCTGAGAAATCTTTGACGAAAATTTGTTTGAAAATTTAGGCTAAAA